>OY294019.1:15012178-15087178 GCA_958510785.1 Exephanes ischioxanthus
TAGATTGGTAACGGGCCAATATGAAGTTGCCACTGAATGGTTCCCATAGAGAAACACGAGTGGAATGCTCGGTGCAGCGCGGCAGCTATAGCTGTTGTTTATTGTCGGAAATATTAAGACGATTTGCGGATACATACGATATTAGGGAGATGAGTGCAAAATAGCTTTGCACCACAAATGACGAACGTACAGCGATTGTAGACTTAAGTAATTAGTTCTCCGTACCAACTGGATGGTTCGACCCGCTCCAGGCTGTACATCCACGTGTGTCGACGACGTAACTGCTTGGATGAAAATATTTTCCCTTTGCAAGACGTATTAATTGGCCAGTGGATAAAGTAGGGGAAACCGGGGCAAAACGGGGACATGGGACAAAATGGGCACATGAAATGTCATATCGACGTGGGGCAAAATGGGGTACCCATAATTATCGAATAAATCGATTCATGATAGCCAACAATCGACGGAAACCGGGGCCAAATGGAGACATGAAATGTTATATCGATGTGGGGCAAAATAGGGTAATAATGAAGCTGACAAAAGTTGCCGCAAGTAAAATCGAAGGGTACCCCGTTTTGCCCCAGATGGTTTTTTTTTAATATCCTTTCAAAACCGGTGCCAATACAATTTTGGTGTGAAAAACAATGGATCTATGTTTTCGGTATCGTTGTAGCAGGTTTTATTGCTTAGCGTCCCCGTTTTGCCCCGGTCTACCTATATTATTCCACAACGAGGAAATTGCGAGTGTGAAGTTTTCACCGAGTGTGAAGTTTGATTTGACAGAAATTCACACGAGCTGAAAATGCACTTCCTCCCGAGTGGCGTACGCTATTTTTTCTCCGACTACGCTAAAAAGTGGCCATATTTCTACAACGGGGATGGAAAGTGGCCGATTCTGGACTAGCGGAACGAAAAGTTATTTAGCTGAAGGAAAAGTGAAACTTTTCCTCCTGCTAAATCACTTCTCCTCCGCTAAATTACTTTTTCTCTCGCTCGTCAAGAAACGGCCACTTTCCAGCCCAGCTGCAGGCATCAAATAGGGCCTTTTTAGCGCAGTCTGGAAAAAACATATTTACACGTCGGTTCTTTGCTTACTTGCATAGTCTAGAAATGATATTCCATTAAAAAAAAAAAAAAAAATCCCACCGGATAACGGAGATATCACTCGGTCGCTTCCTACCGTTCGCCAGTGGAAGCGTAAAGCGAGATCCTGGATTCTAGTTCTCTCGGAACTACAGGGTGGAACCGTATTACCAACTGATCCGAATAACCCCCGATACTTTCGAAGATAGCGTTCCGTTTTCTGCTAGCAACCCGCCTTGATGTCGTCGCTTCTGTCTCCCTCGCTCGGCTCTCCCGTTCGCTATACCGATCTTCCCCGGTACCAAGCCCGAGAGCAGAAACGCTCCCGTTCCACGGCGAAAACCCTAGCTCAGTCAGCCACCCCCCGAGCGGCCTCGGGCGGATGATTCAGGCGCCAGTAGGGCGCACCCACCTTCGCAAGGGGTTGGGTTGGAAGTTGGGGTGCAAAAGGGGAAGGACGGAAAGAAGGGAGCGTAGTTCGTAACGCCGGTTCGGGGGCCGGGTGAATGAGGGTGTTAGCAGGAGGAGGGGGGGGGGGGGGCGAGAGAGACGGAAGGAGGGTGAGTGCTGATGCGAGCGAGTGAGCTGGAGGGACCTTGGAATTGGGGGAAACAGAGTGTGTCGGGGACTCTGCTCTGCTGCCTTCGCCGCTCGGCGAGGCTTCCGAGGAACGGAGGGCACGACGAAGGGTCTCGTTGAACGTGCCCAGAGATAGTGCGACGAGGTAAGGCGCAGACCCTGAAATAAATGGAAGCTCGGAGGTATACCAGGGGGAAAAAGAGGACGAAGAGAGGAGAACCGTGAGAGCTCGAGGGAAAGAAGTGAAATGCGCGAGACGAGGGTTGAGGGTGGCTTCTCTCTGCCTGGAGATACCCTGCGTTGGAGAACGGGCGCCTCCGGCATGCCCGCAGGGCACGGAGTATCGTGAGATTCCGAGTAATACAAAGAAATATACTCGGTACCACCGGGTGCGTAATGTCGCAGGTGCCCCGATAAAAAAAAAAAAAAACGCTTCGATGCAGCCTTATAATGCCGTTGAGTCCAGACACTGGTACAATGCAGATTCATTTGCCAATTGTACCTCAGCGGACGAACGGCTCGGTGCGAGAAGCTTCGAACATCGGTCGATCGCGCTACCAGCGTTTTGCTGGAAAAATTTAATTATTTTCCCTGTTCTTTCGCCATCCCGGTGACGAACGTTTCGATGAGATCAAGGGAAACCTTCCGCGAGTCGAGTTCCGCCAAGTTCTAAGGGTGACTTCCCTGTCATCGTTATATCGGTATACTAAGAGTTTCGAAGCGCATCCCTTGTTACCTTTTGATCGCGGATACACTTCCGCCCCGAGGGAGAGTAAGAAAGGGGTGAACCGGGGTGGGGGGGGGGGGGGGGGGGGGGAGTATTGACTGTACAAACAAAAGAAAAAAGAACACTTTCAAAGTCAGAAATGACGATACCGAGCTCCCGTGACTCTCCCCGGCGCTAATTTTCATGGCGAAGGAGAGCCTCTGCGAGTTCTTGCCTGAGGAACTCGCGGAGGCACGAAGAGCGGTGGTAAGGTTGTAGGACAACGAGGGGGGAAAGCTCATAGTCGGAGAGAGCCCGATCATTAATTATTTCGGTACGGCGTAGCGTGCGGCGCCTCCCAAGTATACCTGTCGTTTCCCCGGCGTGTACAACCCCTATCCCATCCTAGCCTTTCACGCTGTGGCTCTTGCCACTGTGCCATTCTAGTTACTCCGGGAAAATAGTTGGAAGCCAATGAGGGAGGATGTCACCTTCCACCGTTGTTCCGCCGCTCCTACCGCACTCCTTCGCCGCAGCCGCAGCCCCACTGCGCCCCAGACGCATCACGCGCTAAGTTATGCAAAGGGAAGTGCGAAATACACTCGGGTGTGTAATGCGGGATGCGCAGGTGGCGCTAAGGAGAGAAGGCTCTCCTGTTCGCCGCTGCTGATGTTGGTGCGCCCTTCGCGCGCCTTCTTCGGGGCGCTGCTGTTGCCGCTGCTGATGCTGCTGCGTGTGGATAACGAAAGATGCTCATCGCCGAGAAACTGGCGAGTACCAAGAGCGAAGAGTGGAAAAAGCTGCTGCTTTACACGCTGCTCGAATGGAGGCGAGGCTTTCGGAGAGGTGGCGGCTAAGTAATACGAGGAAAAGTGCTTTCCATGGGCAAAGCGTGTAACGCGCTTGATCGTGGCACCTTGGAAGCGAGAAAGCAGGAAGAGGACTGGGAGAAGCAAAGAAACTAACTCGAGAGAACGGGATGGGGGGGGATGTTCCGTAAATAGACTTCTATCTTCACTCCAGGTGCACAACGTAGACTGCGAGGAGGCTCTTTGACTCGCTGCGCTTCCGCTTCTTTCTGGCTCCTCCTCCGCCTTTCTACGTAATAAACTTACAAAAACATCATCTTCACAGTTTTCGGGACGCTCTCGCTATCCTCTCTGTAACGAAATAAGCTGGATACGCTCATTGAGAAAGAGAAAATAACTCGAAGATGGGAACTTTTGAATGTCGTCAAAGTGCAGGCCATTCGTACGTAAAGTGAGATTTTAAAACGAAGATGCGAAGCGTGCTTTTGCCTGTGTGAAGCTAGAGGGAAACGGAACCTCGTGACGATAGTACGGCTTCGCTTCTTAATAAATATGGTTTCCTCCGGAGAATGGGGGAGATGAGAACCCGCGGGTAAACTCCCTTCGGTACGAGACGACGAATCGTTACACGAGCTTTAAATTAATTTGCTCGTGTAAGCGGCGTCTGCTTTGAGACAATGGTGATGGGGATTTTCATGTTTTATCGTAAATTCTGTTCGAAACAAAGAGAGGGGAAAATTGTGAGCATAAAGCGATTGCTGTAATTGGAAACCATGTTCAAATTGTCGATCGAATGTGCATTGTTCCAACTTTCTCATGGAAGCATGTAAGCATGTGAGCATGTAAGCATGTAAGCATGTAAGCATGTAAGCATGTAAGCATGTAAGCATGTAAGCATGTAAGCATGTAAGCATGTAAGCATGTAAGCATGTAAGCATGTAAGCATGTAAGCATGTAAGCATGTAAGCATGTAAGCATGTAAGCATGTAAGCATGTAAGCATGTAAGCATGTAAGCATGTAAGCATGTAAGCATGTAAGCATGTAAGCGTGTAAGCGTGTAAGCGTGTAAGCGTGTGAGCGTGTGAGCGTGTGAGCGTGTGAGCGTGTGAGCGTGTGAGCGTGTGAGCGTGTGAGCGTGTGAGCGTGTGAGCGTGTGAGCGTGTGAGCGTGTGAGCGTGTGAGCGTGTGAGCGTGTGAGCGTGTGAGCGTGTGAGCGTGTGAGCGTGTGAGCGTGTGAGCGTGTGAGCGTGTGAGCGTGTGAGCGTGTGAGCGTGTGAGCGTGTGAGCGTGTGAGCGTGTGAGCGTGTGAGCGTGTGAGCGTGTGAGCGTGTGAGCGTGTGAGCGTGTGAGCGTGTGAGCGTGTGAGCGTGTGAGCGTGTGAGCGTGTGAGCGTGTGAGCGTGTGAGCGTGTGAGCGTGTGAGCGTGTGAGCGTGTAAGCGTGTAAGCGTGTAAGCGTGTAAGCGTGTAAGCGTGTAAGCGTGTAAGCGTGTAAGCGTGTAAGCGTGTAAGCGTGTAAGCGTGTAAGCGTGTAAGCGTGTAAGCGTGTAAGCGTGTAAGCGTGTAAGCGTGTAAGCGTGTAAGCGTGTAAGCGTGTAAGCGTGTAAGCGTGTAAGCGTGTAAGCGTGTAAGCGTGTAAGCGTGTAAGCGTGTAAGCGTGTAAGCGTGTAAGCGTGTAAGCGTGTAAGCGTGTAAGCGTGTAAGCGTGTAAGCGTGTAAGCGTGTAAGCGTGTAAGCGTGTAAGCGTGTAAGCGTGTAAGCGTGTAAGCGTGTAAGCGTGTAAGCGTGTAAGCGTGTAAGCGTGTAAGCGTGTAAGCGTGTAAGCGTGTAAGCGTGTAAGCGTGTAAGCGTGTAAGCGTGTAAGCGTGTAAGCGTGTAAGCGTGTAAGCGTGTAAGCGTGTAAGCGTGTAAGCGTGTAAGCGTGTAAGCGTGTAAGCGTGTAAGCGTGTAAGCGTGTAAGCGTGTAAGCGTGTAAGCGTGTAAGCGTGTAAGCGTGTAAGCGTGTAAGCGTGTAAGCGTGTAAGCGTGTAAGCGTGTAAGCGTGTAAGCGTGTAAGCATGCAAGCATGCAAGCATGTAAGCATGTAAGCATCTAAGTAACAGAAGGTGCCTATTGAATTATCTTGCATTTTGGGATTGACGGGAAGACAAAACGAACCCCACCGTATCTCCGTTAATAAAGAAAAAATCAGGGCACTGGCACAAAACGGACTACCAAAAGAAAACTGGCTAACTCACATTTCCGTATTGAAAGGGGGTAGGACAAAACGGAAACCAGCATGTCTCCCCAGGTGGGATTCTGCCGTAGCTGGAAAAACGGCACGTAGCTCACTCCACACTGGCTGCCAAAACGCCATATCGGCACATCTCCGAGCCGGCGTTGGTAGCCAACGCAAAGCGAACCCACCACTTAAACCGAGTATTGTTCAATTCATGCATTTCTGTCGCTGGCTACATTCGAGATCAATATTAAATACATTAGAGACGTATCACATACATATTATTTGATCCACTTTCCTGAATCCCTTAATTCATACCTTTCTGTCACAGGTTGCAGAAAGGTTGTGGAATGCGAGATACATTCCACACAAATTTTTTAATATTTTCTCTGTATCGTCACTTCGGATTTGAAAGTCTAACTTCGTTTGAAAATCGTCACTTCTGATTAAAAAACGTTGGTACTTGATCGGAAGTGACTCTTTCTCGGATGATGTCACTTCCAGCAAACAACCGAGATTTTAAAAGCACAACCGATGCTTTTCCGTGTAACGTCACTGCCGGTTTAAAAATGGGTTTTCAAACCGTAAGTGACGTTATAGAGAATTAAAAAACAATGTTCGGGAATGTATCTCGGATGCAGCCAGTGACCGAAACATGTGAATTAAGGAATACAGAAAAGTGGGTAAAAGAACAGGGGCGATACGTCTCCAATGTATTTGGAGTAGACCCGAAGTGCAGTCCCCAATGCACTGTTTCCATTAATGCTAATATCCACATGTAAGTATGTAAGTATGTAAGTATGTAAGTATGTAAGTATGTACGTATGTAAGTATGTAAGTATGTAAGTATGTAAGTATATAAGTATGTAAGTATGTAAGTATGTAAGTATGTAAGTATGTAAGTATGTAAGTATGTAAGTATGTAAGTATGTAAGTATGTAAGTATGTAAGTATGTAAGTATGTAAGTATGTAAGTATGTAAGTATGTAAGTATGTAAGTATGTAAGTATGTAAGTATGTAAGTATGTAAGTATGTAAGTATGTAAGTATGTAAGTATGTAAGTATGTAAGTATGTAAGTATGTAAGTATGTAAGTATGTAAGTATGTAAGTATGTAAGTATGTAAGTATGTAAGTATGTAAGTATGTAAGTATGTAAGTATGTAAGTATGTAAGTATGTAAGTATGTAAGTATGTAAGTATGTAAGTATGTAAGTATGTAAGTATGTAAGTATGTAAGTATGTAAGTATGTACGTATGTAAGTATGTAAGTATGTAAGTATGTAAGTATATAAGTATGTAAGTATGTAAGTATATAAGTATGTAAGTATGTAAGTTTGTAAGAATTTTTATGGCGTTCACCCGAAGACGGCGAATGTGGGTGCAGAAAAATATTATATGGAAACGTTACTTGCCGAATGAGTTCTGCATGGCCGGGAGGGTGGCGAACAGGCATCACGACCACACCTTATCAGAGCTGAAATTAGTAAAAGTGAAAAGTAAAGACACACCCTCCGGGTCCGTTGCTAATGTCCCCGGGCGCGTGAGAAGGGAATTCCATTGTAGAGCAAGAGAGATAGGGATCAAAGGAGGGAGAGGGGTGCCAAGATAAATTACATAATAATAAATAAAAGCAGGCCGTCGCGTCAGAGCAGCCGGAGGGTTGAGAGACTCTCTCGAAAAGTAACGTCGGAAGTCAGAAGCTCGGAATAACTTACCCTCGTCAACGTGCACTGCTAATCAAGAAAAAATTTCTCCAATATCATATACCTCACCGGTGTCATTAGAGTAATGAATTAAGCATTATCAAAGCGTAATCATCGAAGAATAATAACCCTGTTGTATGCTCGATCATGAAAAAAAAAACGATAAAAAAAAATTGTCAAACCACTGGCACGGTTTTGTGGTTGCAGTTAACGTTGTTTGTATTCTCTTCTCATTTCCGTTGCCACTGACGGACAAGTGAGCGTCGCTTTATTTTTTACGTTCTCTTGCCCTGATGAGGCTTGCGTGTGGTTTTTTTTATTATTTTTTAAGGGGTTCGGTTGCACGAAGCGGCGTCGGGAGATCAAAAAATAAAGTCCAAACAAAGCTGTGAATGGGGCTAGGATTCTTCGCCGTTCGCCAGAAGGGAAAGACGAAAGGGACGAACGATCCCGGTCCCTTCATTATTCGGGAATTAGTAACCCCATTCCCTCCGTCCGTTTCTCATCCCCCACCCCCTCACCACGCGAGGGTAAAGTTTCGCCTCTTTTTCACCATCTCGCCAGAACTCTCACCCCCGCGCGACTTCCGAGACGAACCCCCTCTCTCCGACATTCTCTATTTTATCCCACTTGCCCGAGCTTTGTACTTGTTTCAACCAGAGAATCGAGCGTCTCTCTAACCCTCTCCGAGTCCCGATCTTCTCCAAAGTACCTAAAAAAAAAACGGAAAAAAAACAGAAGAAGGAAAAACTGATAAATGAGGTACGATGAGATATACCTTTTTTTTCAAGACTTTCGTACTCGTATCAACGTTTCGAGACGAATGATCCGTTAAAGCGAGCGAAAATAAAAATCACGGTGAACACCCACAAAAACTTGGACCTCATCTTGAGGTGACTGTTTCTTCCATCCGGTCATCCCCGTTCGCCGTTCAACGAATTATTTATTTATATGTGACGGATGGTCGATTGGTCAGGCACGCGTTGAATGAGTCGAGTCGGATGAAGTACAAAAGAATTATGGTTTTATTAGTCGGAGAGTGTAATTTTATTTCATTAGTCGGAGGTGTATCGCACTGGTCGTCGGTCGGAGCTGAACTGATTTGAAGCGGGCGTGAAGCTGAGGGCCTCGCGCTCGCTGTTACAAAGGAATAAAGAGTCGAAGGATGTTTAGACTAAGCTAGATGAGTGGACGCTCACGGCGGTCCGAATGCTCGATAGCCTCAAGGGCTTCTCTGAAGAGTGCATCGAACGGAAATGCTCCGTATCGATGCGCTCGAGTGAATATTAAAAGTTCGAAAGTTAAATGATTAGGCTGGGGCCGTTGCATATATCTGACCCAGAGAGGCGGAGGGTCGACGTAGGAACGAAGTACGTCGCCGAGGTATTGTCGAGAGAGGGAGGAACGAGACATCGCGAGAGCCCGGTATGAAACGCACGGAATGGAGTTGTACCAACGGCTATACGGGCGAGGAGAAAGACCGACACCTAGGCGCCAAACTCACCCTCCTGAGACTCTCCGCAGCAGACTCACCTCCGTCTCTCCCGTCTCGGCAGTCACCAATCCTCTCTACCCTCGCTCACGTAAACCAGCCCGACTCTCCGGAGCTCCCATTTCGCAAGCCCAGCCACCCACCCATCCAGCGAACCCTCCGCCACCCTCCGGCAGCTCGACGGTAGCACCAGAACCAGAAGCAGCACTATACTGCCTTTTCCGACCCAGCCGCCCCCCCCCTCCCCTCCCACCAACCCTCCCCCAGCTCCGCCTCTTCCACCCTCAACCCTAGCGCAAGCTCTCCCTCATCCCCTCGACAACTCCTACGTAGCGAAGGGATCCAGAAGTGAGGGAGCAAGAGAACGAGGGAAACATAGCTATGGCGACCCTCGAGCTATCTCCAAAATCATCCCTCACATTCTAGAGTCAGCTCTACCCAGCCACCCTCTCCCACCGGCTTGGACGCGTCCGGTACTCTCGCTCTATCTATCTGTTTATATATCCTCTTTCTGTCCCCCATCGCCCGAGGGGGCTCGCCGGATCTCACTTCCTACATCGCGTAGGGCGTACGAGAAAATAAGAGTCCCCCCCCCCCCCCCCCCCCCACACACACACGCCCCGAAAACCTTGTACGGCTCGGTGGTAGGAATGACCCCGTTGCTATTTACTCGCGGTTTCTTGGGACATTTTTACTCGACTCGGTTAGAGGATAGACATCGGGCACTGAGATTTGCAAAAATCGTTTGTCACGTTGCTTGTATCCGAATCCTCTCGGAGCACAATGAGGCACGGTTTCACGGTGAGAGGAGAAACGCGACGTGGAAACGTGACAGCTTTCGCGGGGTATTCCCCGAAGAACAATGGATTTCAGGCTGAGTGGAACGGAGCCGTGGGAGGAAGCTCGACGAAATCGCGATTCAATGGAGTTACGTCACTTTGGCCCCCCAATAACGTGGTCAGCGTGCGCGTCACAAGGGTGAAAGCGGTACGGGAGGTGAGGAGGGACGCTTTAATCGGCCGATGAATCGCAAACGAGAGTGAGAAGGTAGAGGATATAAAAAAAAAGAAGAAAAAACCGCAAACGAAGCGCGGAACGATAAACACGAGGGGAGAGCAAAGTCACTAAATGTATCGACCACAAGTGGTGTCAATCCGACGCTTGGGTTCCCTTTAGAGGGTGAAAAGTGTGCAATAAAGTAGAGCCTTGTAAACAGATGGAGAGAGGCGGGAAAACCTATTAATCTTTCATTGATAACTTCGCCATTCTTTGGAACTTTTTTAACGGAAGCAAATGCTGGAAAATATTGTAATGAAGAGAATGGAGTGGAAGCCGATAAAAAAGAGAAAAACAAACCCAATTATGTGCACGGCATGTTACAGAGGGTAATGAAACTATGTACCGATGAAAACGATGGTCAAGGAATTATAGAAAGAAAAAAAAATTGTCTATCAATATTGTACGGAGTAAGTTGATAGCTTCGATTTCCTTAAGTTTGAGCTCAGTAGCGAAATTATGCGCTTTAATCGGCCGATCAATCGCAAACGAGACTCAGAAGGGAAAGGAGAAAAAAAGAAAAAGAAGATAAAAAACCAGACGATAAGACTAAAACTCAGACCGATAAACACGAGGGGAGAGCAAAGTCGCTAAATGTAATCATTGTTAACTTCGCCATTCTTTGGAACTTCTTTAACGGAAGCAAATGCTGGAAAATATTGTAATGAAGAGAATGGAGTGGAAGCCGATTAAAAAAAAAGAAAAACAAGCCCAATTGTGTGCACGGCATGTTACAGAGGGTAATAAAACTATCTACCGATGAATACGATGTTCAGGGAAAGATAGAGAGAATAAAAATAGCCTATCAATATTCTACGGAGAAAGTTGATAGCTTTGATTTCCTTGAGTTTAAGCTCAGTAGTGAAGTTGTGCGCTTTAATCGGCCGATCAATCGCACACGAGACTCAGAAGGAAGAGGAGAAAAAAAAAGAAGAGAAAAAACCAGACGATAAGACTAAAACACAGATCGATAAACACGAGGAGAGAGCAAAGTCGCTAAATGTATCGACAACAAGCGGTGTCAATCGGACGCTCGGGTTTTCTTTGGAGCGTGAAAAGTGTGCAATAAAGAAGAGCCTTGTAAACAGACGGAGTGTGGCAGGAAAACCTATCAATCTTTCATTGATAACTTCCCGATTAGAACTTTTCGATCGTTACATCGGGCCCTGATAAGGCCGTATCAGGCCCTGGTCAGGCCTCCTCGGGACCCTGTCAGGGCCCGATGTAACGCTCGAAAATTTCTACTCGGGTTCACCATTCTTAGGAACTTCTTTAACGGAAGCAAATGCTGGAAAATATTGTAATGAAGAGAATGGAGTGGAAACCGATAAAAAAAAGAAAAACAAGCCCAATTATATGTACGGCATGTTACAGAGGGTAATGAAACTATTTACCGATGAATACGATGTGCGGGGAATGATGGAAAGAAAAAAAAATTACCTATCAATATTCTACGGAGTAAGTTGATAGCTTTGATTTTTTAAAGTTTGAGCTCAGTGGCAAAGTTGTACGCTTTAATCGGCCGATCAATCGCAAACGAGACCGAGAGAAAAGAGGAGAAAGAAAAAGAAGAAAAAACCGCAAACGAAGCGCAGACCGACAAACACGAGGGGAGAGCAAAGTCACTAAATGTATCGACAACAAGTGGTGTCGATTCTACGCTCGGGTTCTCTTTAGACGGTGAAAGGTGTGCAGTATAGTAAAGACTTATAAACAGACGGAGAGAGACAGGAAAACCTATCAATCTTTCATTGATAACTTCGCCATTCTTTGGAACTTTCTTAACGGTCGCAAATGCTGGAAAATATTGTAATGTAGTGAATGGAGTGGTAGTCGATAAAAAGAAAAAAAGAAAAAAAGCCCTCGACAACCAGTGACACCAATTATGTGCACGGCATGTTACAGAGGGTAAAGAAACTGTGTACCAATGAATACGATGTTCACGGAATGATAGAAAAAAAAAATACCCTCTCAATATTGTACGGCGTAAGTTTATAGCTTTGATTTCGCTAATTTTCAGTTCATTAGCGAGGTTAAACGGTTAATATAAAAATGTACACATTCAATAGACGCACTGAGAAAAAAAAATCGATTGAGTCAACAAAATGAGCGCTTACGGGTGGCGAAACAAATTTTTGGTTGATCGAACGAAATAATTGTTGTATTAAGTAAAGAAAAATTCGAATCGACGGCCTATTAGTTCGATCAACGAGGTATTCCTTTCGATCAACCAAACATTTGTTTCGCCACCCGTAAGCGCACATTTTGTTGACTCAATTGATTTTTTTTCTCTGTGCGTTTCATATTTCTTATAAACCTCACAAACATTTTCATTGTTGTTGATTTTGAAATAAAAAAAAATGTTAGTGGAAAAGAAGGATGAGACACGAGAGGGCCGAATTATAAAAACCGAGTGAAAGTCTTCCTGAGTAAGAAACGGCATACTCTATATATAATCCATCTTTGTCGGAGTGACAGGCTAACAACTCCGGCGAGTATCGCCCGAGTCAGCCTCATCGTTTCCCCTGCCGGCTTCTCGTTATTCCGAGTGAAACTACACGGTACGCTATGAATATATATATACTGGGAGAAGAGTAG
Source organism: Exephanes ischioxanthus (assembly GCA_958510785.1). Lineage (NCBI taxonomy): Eukaryota > Metazoa > Arthropoda > Insecta > Hymenoptera > Ichneumonidae > Exephanes > Exephanes ischioxanthus. Next base: position 15,024,424 of record OY294019.1, read on the forward strand.
GGCAAAATGAACCGGTTTCCCGACTTAGGGTGTTCTATCGATTCACACAACATATTTTAACTTTTTTATTTTTGGATACAAAATGAATAATTTATTTACGGCATCCTGGAAAAAATATGGGTAAAATGGACTTTTCCGCAATATCAGTAAAAAAAAAAGTTGAAAATTGAAATTTTCATATCGCTTCCTCATAAAGTTGAAAATTGAAATTTTTATATCGCTTTCTCGTCAAAGTTTGAAGTTGAAATTTTCATATCGCTTTCCCATAAGGTTTCTTTATTCGCGAAGCTTCTTTTATGAGGAAGCATTGTCTGTATTTTTGGCTTCCTCATAGAGGAAGCTTCGCGAATAAAGGAACCTTATGAGAAAGCGATATGAAAATTTCAATTTTCAACTTTTTTCAACGTCGACGTCTTAGAGTTTTATGCAAAATGGTTGACCGATTCAGGTTCAGCGCCTAAAAAAATATTCCATCGTCACGTTTCACTTTGTCGAATCTGCGTTTGGGGCGAAAAAATACATGGAAGTATGCGCTCCAGAATTTTTTTTTGCCCTTTCGATTTTTATTCCAGAATTCCTAGTGATACCTCTCTTTATCTAGCTTTTTAATCCAGTCATATCCATCATCTTGTGTATGTCTTGCTGTAGATCACGATAGGCACCTGGGTTTTTCCGCGATGCCATCGGAAAACAAAGAAATCGTTGTTTACAAATACCTAAAATCACTCATTTTTGCAATCTTGGCTATAAAAATGCCTGGGAAACTTTTTCGTTAGTTGTCGCTCCGGGACTGTAATTCCATGTATTTTCTCACGCTGATCACGAATCTGATACTTATTTTATTCCCAGATGAATGTTTGATACAAAAAAATGCGTTTAAAAAAAAAAAAATCATGAAATTCAAAAAATTCAAAATGACATAAAATTTAAACGGTTCGATCGTTTTTCCTGAAATTTTAATGGGATTATCGGGTAATGATATTCTACCTGTATACGCGTTTTTAGCCCGATAGCTAAAAAATTGTGAGTGCTAGAGCGCAAACCGACATTTTTGACGAAATAAAAAATGGCGTGCAAAATAACAACTGAACATTTTTCGACGAAATTTCGACCAAATGTTGACTATTGAACACACATGATGTGTGCCAGATTACAGCTTGATCGGTCAACGCGTTCTCGAGTTATAGCGTTTTGAATTTTTCATGTCCGATTCACACATACACACACCCACATACATCCGGACATTTTTTCTAAATGTGATTTTTCGATGTTTTTGAATATTCTGAACACGTTTTCATTAAAATCTCGAAAAAACTTTTTTTCACCATCACAAAGCTTCCTGTATGAGGAAGCAAAAATATTGGTACTCCGAAAAATTCGTTACGTAAATGCTGCGTTTTAATTATTTTTCTAGACAAAGTATGAATCCATAAAGATATGAAAAAATGTGGAATAAAATGAAAATCATTTCGCAGATATTCAGTTCTGTTTGGAAGAGAGAATTTAGATTATTCTGAAATCGTATTCGATGAAGGGGAACGGGGGGGGGGGGGGGGTCCTGTTTTTACAAGGCCTAAAAAAAGCGTTTTCTTAAGAATTTTTTCAGTTGGGAAAAAAAGTGAGCCCAGTGAATTTAGATGCATGTTTTAATGCATATTTGAACTGTACGAAAAAATTGTTTTTACTTAAACCACATAAGTACTGCACAGTTATTAGCCCCCCGCATAGTTTCCTGTTTATTATTTTTCTAAATTGGTGGGAGTGATAACCAATAAACTAAACGACCTATCGGCTCAAACCAAGGTTCTTTTTTTTCAGTACTCAATTATCTTCTATGTGAACTCAAACTATTGTTAAAAAAGTGTTTTTAAATAATTCTTAACACATTTTTTTTCAAACCTGAATAAAATTATGATTTGCCGATTTATTTTTTGCTTTTCCGAGTTTCACATAGAAGAAAAATATTTAAGAATTGAAAATGTATTTAATTTTTTTGTTTCCGTCAAGAATTACGAGCTGCATCTTTCCCGCCAATTAAAAACCCCAGTGCAGTAAATCGGCCAATAACTATGCAGTACTTTTTGCTTAGTGTAAAAAAAAAAATTGCGTACAGTTCAAATATACATTAAAAGATACCTCTAAATTCACTGGGTTCACTTGTTTTGTCCCTGCCAAAAAAAATCCTGAAAAAACTCTTATTTAGGCCTTGTAAAGCAGGCCCCCCCCCCCCCGCGCTCCCCCCCCCCCCCCGCGCTCCCCCTTAACGAGAACAATTTTAGTTTTTTTCACGAAGATCTATAACAGTAGAGAGTGCGACACTTTTGTTCTATTTTAGAACGACTCCATTTTGCCCCACTCTCCCGCCATATAAATTTTTCACATAGCGCACAGAGTCGGCCATCGAGGCAGCTCTGTATCTGGTATCTGGTAAAAGTCGCGAAATATCCAAGAAAACAACGTAGCTCGTTCAGGCGAATCGATAGCAACAATGCGCCATGGTCGAAGCCAAGGCCTCCTGTAACAGGGAGGCAACGAAGTGGAGGGAGGCTTTCCACGTCGGAGGGTTGAACGAGGGGTTGCGGAAACGCCGGTCGGATGGGGCAGCCTTATTGGAATTGAGGGGATGGGGCCGAGTTTTCCTAAGGGCCGAGGAACGATGAGGCAAGAGGGAAGAGATAAAGAGTCGAAGGAAACCATGGAGCGCGGGAGGAAGCGAACGAGGAAAAACTAAAAGGAGGGAAACAAGCCAGCAAGGCGGGGGTGGTTTATGGAACGGGGATAGCTAAAACCTTGCCAACAGCCACATTGGCGAGGGCTGTTTGCGCGCTACCTGCGAAAAAAACTCTCGGAGCATCGCACCTCCTTTCCTCAAAGCATTTACTTTAACTTCAACGCGAATACCCTAAAGTCACACACAGTTTCTAATCAATTAAGTAATTTCTTTCGATACCACGCGACTGTTCTTTTTTTCTCCTTTTTTCATCACGTTTTCTCGGGAGACGAAACGAACGATCGAAGGATAGCCAAGAGTAGATTGCGGTCATATTCGAAACGTTAAACATTTCACTTTGTTTTCGAGCATATTGTCAAACCAAACCAGAGGGTCAATGAATTTTGAAGGGAATATTTTCGAAGCATTTACTTTAACTTCAACGTGAATACCCTAAAGTCACACACAGTTTCTAATTAATTAAGTAATTTCTTTCGTTACCACGCGACTGTTATTTTTTTCTCCTTTTTTCATCACGTCTTCTCGGGAGATGAAGCGAATGATCGAAGGATACCCACGTGTAGACCGACGGTGATGCTCGAAACGTTAGACATTTCACATTGTTTTCGAGCTTATTGACAAACCAAATAAGAGGGTCAATGAATTTTGAAGGGAATATTTTCGAAGCATTTACTTTAACTTCAACGTGAATACTTTGAAGCCACACACAGTTTCTAATCAATTAAGTAATTTCTTTCTTTACCACGCGACTGTATTTTTTTCTTCTTTTTTCATCGCGTCTTCTCGGGGCACGAAGCGAACGATCGAAGGATACCCAAGAGTAGATTGCGGTCATACTCGAAACGTTAGACATTTCACTTTGTTTTCGAGCTTATTGTCAAACTAAATCGGAGGGTCAATGAACTGTGAAGAGAATATTTTCGAAGCATTTAGGGAGCATTTTCCAAACATTTACTTTAACTTCAACGGTAATACCCTAAGGCCACACACACAGTTTCTAATCAATTAAGTAATTTCTTTCATTACCACGTGACTGTTTTTTCTTCTTCTTTTTTCATCACTCCTTCTCGGGCGATGAAGCGAACGATCGAAGAATACCCAAGAGTAGACGATTTATTCTTCGTTTCGAGGTGATACTCGAAACGTTGGACATTTCACTTTGTTTTCGAGCTCATTAAACCAAATCAGAGGGTCAAAGAATTTTGAAGGAAATATTTTCGTTTTTCATTTTTTAATAAAATTTATATTTTTTCTATAATAAGGTGATGCGTATACACAACACCATGATTTGGTGGTTGAAGGTTGCAGGTTAGACATTTCGATGTAAGTAAAAGGTAAAACATATACTGGCAATGAGACTTTCTATATTTCTTCAATCTGATCTGTGTGCAATTTAAATATAATAATAATAATAATAATAGTAATAATAATAATAATGACACTAATAATAATAATAAAAATAATAATAATAATATTAACAATCATGATATATGTATAATATTGATAATGGTAAAGTTTTGGGATGTGCGCGTCGTGTGACACTGCATTTTTTTCTGAAGACAATGATACAATTATTAAAGATCAACGCGTTGAATGTTGAAAATAGGCGTTACTTTTTTTTCTTTCATTTTTTTTAATTTTCGCTATGGTTATGTACAAAATTAATTCGGTGCTATGCGCTCGCGCCGTCTCTCTCGGTGAAATTCATCTCGAGAAGACTTTGGCTACTTTAACGACAGTTATCGAACTTCTAGTAAATACCTTCGTACAAAGCGGCACATCTCGAGGCCTATTCGCTATTGGGAAGACGAATTATCGGAGACGACGACTTTCCACTTTGGACCTCGACGATTTCATCCATTCAATATGGTCGTCGGAAAAAGTGAAAAAAGTGGTTATAAAGTCTTCTTTTATAAGCAAGAGAGTGCAAAAGAAAATTTGCAGAAATATCTAAAAAAAAAAAAAAATCGACCTGAATAAGGTTTTGCAAAATATCGGCAATCGATCTATTGAGCCGATTAAGTGAGGAATGAAGATTACATTTAAAAGAAGCTGGGTTTTGGCGAAGAAGACAAGCTGATGAATTTTACTGACAATCGACGATTTTTTAATATTTTTTATTTAATTTTTTTATTTAAAGGATTTTTTTTTTGTATAACGGGTTTAGCAAAAAGTCGCATCGATAATTCGTTTTTCCAATCGTACTACTGCAATCTTTTCCGAGGTCTCTCACTCTTTCTCTCTCACACAGCGGCTACTCACATTTATCGTACGCACGGTAAGCAATCCTAGTATTTAATTACACACGATGCTAGTCTACACGGTCAGACACGTAAAGAAAAAACGTCGATCTAAGTGAAGTTGGCCTTCTGCAAGCGAGCGCCCTGCGCGTTTCATGTCCTCAGCGTCCACGTCACAATTTTTTTTTTTTTTTTTTTTTTTGCACTCTATTGGGTCTCGTCATATTCTCGTCGTCGTTTTGCGAGAGTTCCGTTCGGAGAGGCCCTCGCGATAAAATGAAAGGAAGAAAAGACAAAAATAACATAAACAGCTTCAAAACTTTGTTCTACAAAGCTATTAAAGTTATACCCGTAATTTTTATGCGGCGTACATTGCGAGCTGCGACGACCCGCCCACTTCATAACGCGTTGCTCTTGCGCCCGAGATATATATACGTAATATATATAGCTCCGACTTTGTAGGAGCAACTTCGAAATAAAATCTATTTTCCCTTCAGCGAATGTTTAAATACGTAGTTAGTGAAATCTCTATACAAAAATAATCAACATTCATTTATCCGTTTTATTTACGTTTTTTTTTTTTTTTTGTTTTTTTTTTCTTTTCTCTAATGTACAATCACAAGACCGTGTCACACACGGCACAAAGAAGCTTAAAATATATTGTCCACTCTCTATTTTACGTACCGGGCCAACCCCACCACGTTTCACGATGGCTAGATAGAAGCGAATTTTTAAGTTTTATTTTTATTTAATTAATTTTTTTTTTTTTTTTTAATATCGAAGGACGATTATAATTTCTTTTGTTTCTCGAGTGTTTTATACGAAAAAGTCGTCACACGATGCGATAAACACACGACACAATATTATATATATATCGATGGCCTAATTCCATAAGGGCATATCGGCTGTGTATAAGCATGGTCTGTTCGCCCTTTTGGCATTAGGCCATCAATATATTTATATATATATATAATTTCTTTTGTTGTAATTTTTTTATTAGGACGTCATGTGTAGAATCGAGACGAATTATGTGTATGGATTCGACTCGTTAGTATAGAACCACATCGCACACGCCAGTATCCAATTAGAACATAGTGTCATCTGGACCGGGTAAAAGTGCTTGACCTCGTACGACAACGGATCGACGGCGCTGGCTTTCGAGACTGTTGAATTAGTCCTGAGATAGCGAGAGAGCGACGAGAATCGGACAGCGGACGATGTCCCGTTAACTGGCGGCTTATCGACAGCTTCGACGTAAATTCGAATCCGCTGAAAGCTGGCTGGACCGGTGAAGACCGGATCGCCGGATGTTCACATTTTATCCTCGAACGTCGAAAAATGCGTTACGAATATTCGAAAAATCATGCTTCTTGCACATCATCGAGTCGTTGTATATTAATATATTTTTTAGAATTATGTCGGTAAGGTAAAGGTACCGATGCTCGGACGGTCAAGAGCATCCCCAGATCCCAGCCGTTGTTAATTGGTCAAGAGACAATTTTTCGTGAAAATAACTGAAACCAATGTCAAGCTGACAGTTTCCAGTTTCCAAGAGACATCGATTGATTACGAAAAGATAATTTTTTTATTTTATTTATGGAGGAAAATAACAAGAGAGTCCAAATGTACCAGTTTACGGACACGGTTTTCGAGAATTCTCATGTATGAACTCAACTAGTTCATATTAACTAAAAGAATTTCTTTGCCGTTTATTAATTAAATCAATGAAAAAATTATATTTACGCGAAACAATACTGAAGATAAGCTACTTAGAATTTTGGATAACGTAGCTTCTTCGAACTGTCGGATTATTGGGTCGCGTATGTAGTAACGCTTGTACCAATTTCCGGACACTTATATCGTTTGTCTTTTAACAAAATGCAACAGTAGAAAATAATTTATGCTTAAATCTTGTATAACTTTTTTCTTTGCATCAAATACTTTTTGCAGGTGCGATCACAAGTGTCAAATGGGATTTCTAAAACATAAATTCGAATCGAATTAAATCTGTATAAGAGCATCCGACGACTGGGACGTGTCCGAGCATCGGTACCGTTACCTAAATGACTTCAAGGAGAACGTCAGTACAGCCTCTAATTTTGAAGAAAAAAAAAATCAACTTTCTTGGAACTCGCTGCAAATATCTCTAAATATTATATTCAGCGAAATTTGCATCGAAACTCCGGTCAAGCCGTATGTGCACGATAGATTTCTTTAAATTTCGACCCCATTAACGATCAACCGCGACGGTCGTCCTTCCTCAAGCCACCCTCGCGTGTGAAAAACGATTGTTCAACGTTCGAAACCTCTTCATGCCGCATCGCCGAAGACGTCGCGTCCTCGCCAAAAGCGCTGCCGCTCTTCGTCCCAATACCGTCGAGTTCCCGTTGGACTCACGAATGATAATGCGCCATCGGGCCCGACATGGAATATTCGCCGCCCATGAGAAGACTTCCGGTTGCCGGTGGCAGCATGAGAGGTGACGGTAGGACCGAAGGCCTGAGCCTCTCGGTCAGTGCCAGCATAACCTGGCAATGTAGGTGTTGTATCGTCGCCAACAGATTGAGATTGGTGTCGATCAAGCCGGCGGCCGGTGAGAAACGATCTCTCTCGATCGCGATCTCCGCCTCTATCGTGCCGACGATCGGCGAGCATTCCCTCGCTTCCCGTTCCCGTTCGCGTTCCTCCTCGAGTATTATGGCGGCGGCGCGATTCTGCTCGGCGACGATTCTCTGCTGATGCTTGAGGTACGCGGTCGTTATCGGAAGACTGTAGTCGATCGGTGTGTTCTTCGGATCGATCCCGGGACTCCACGGTGTCGGAAGGGGGAGGCTCGGCGGTGGCGAGGGTGTTCGACCCTCCGGAAGCATTCTCTTCCTCTTCGACGAGGCCGAACTCCTGGAGCTCGCTCTGTCGGACTCCGGTGTTCTTCGCGACTCGGCGATGGTGTCGTTCACCGTCGTCGTGTAACCTCCGCCGGTCGGCTCCTTCTTCAGCAAGTTCGTGATGCTCAGAGGATTGTACTTCTCGTCCCTGTCCTTGTCGTTCTCTTTGTCGGCTCTCTCCTTGTCCTTCTCCTTCGCGGGCTTATCGATGCCCACCGACACGCAACTGACGCCTCTCTGCTGGTGCTTCGGGTGTCTGTAGCTGTACAAACTCTTCGCCTCGGGTGGATGACTCGCCTCTCGCGGCTTCGGGCTGCTCTGCAACGGCTGTGAGACCGATAACGCCGTCGCCGCTGGTGTCGGGCTCAGAGGAGTCGACGGCGTTGTCGTACCTGCACACGTTACCGTCGACGAGACCGAGGTCGATGCCGGGACTTGCGATTGATTCGAGAGATTGCTCGGGCTCGGTGTCCTCGGACGACGCTGGCACTCCGTGCAACCGAGGAGAAACCGCGTCACGGCCTCCCGGGGCAGGAACGCGTACGTTTCCGTTATCTGGAACAGAAGGAGAGAGAAAAGGTGGTCAGGCTTTGTTTTGGGATCGATCAATCTCTGTCTACGGTTAACGGTTGTGCGAATATTAAATTGTGAGTTTCGTTACTGTCGGCGACGAGCTGCCCTATGCACGGGGCGCTGATCGGCAAAAACGCGACGGATCTGCGCCGGGCACGGCTGGGTGGTCTGGACCCGGGATAGGCCCTGATCTGGCCCCGCGCAGTAAAAAATAATATCGTAAAATCGGAATACGAAGTTTCGTGAAAATAATTTTTGTTAAATAAGTGACAAAGTCGTTTGTTCCGGTTTGGATGTTACAAACCTGTCCGTTTATTTTCCGTGTGATTAAGAATTTTAGTTTGTACTTTTGTTTGCAAAACTAGAACCGGTGCGATCGGGAAATCAACCCTTCACGTACCGGAGCCTCGCGCCGAGCGTGACTACGCAGGCCCGGGGCTCCGTGACCCGAGATGTAAATATAAATTTCGAATAAAATATTATTTTACTGAAATATAATATCGTGAACATCACACGTCAAAGTGTATTTTTCCGAATTTCGATACCAATATTTTTTTGAGATATAGCGATTTTTATTATTTACAGGTACTGATAATGTAAATACTCGCTGAGGGAGGACTCGGGCCGAATGGTCCGGAATCGAGGTTCTCGGTCAGTGGTACCCGAAGGGTTAACAAAAAAAAAAAAAATTGTGGACGTTTGTGGACAATAAGTTGTGAAAAGTACAAACTTTTTTACTGTGCGGTTTTCTCGTCTACACTGTGAGAAGGATCTAGTAAATATGACTACGTCGCTTAGAGAGATATTACCATAGCACATGGTGGAACTGAACTAGGTCGCCACCTATGACAGGAAGTACCGGATTTATAAGAATTTTTCGTAGATATTATGGAAAAATTCTTGGAAAATCTGGGACTTTCATGAACTATGGTAATTTTTTTTTTTGATTCCCGGTAGTTTTTACTATATCCTTCTCTCAGTGTACCAAAGATTACTGAAATTTCCATATAATTCCAAAAGCGCTTGAGACATTAAGCGGAAATTTGGTGCGCATATGGAGAAGTCGCATTCTCATTGGTGGCGCCAACCTGTGGCAAAATCTTTGTCACTCTAGTCCCCTTAGCTGCCCGTCCGGATAAGACCAGCAAAATGTGCCTTGCCGATCTTTCATACAGGTCGGAAGTGAACGACGCAACGATTGTTACCAACCGAGCTTCCGATGTGAAATTAAAAAAAAAAATGTCATCCTTTAATTAATTCCAAAGTTCAACGCGATAGCGCATCAAGGTCGAATTTCGCGACGTTTAATGCACGTCGAGAGGAGAGTGTACACGAAGAGGACAAATCGGAGTGAACTCCAAGGAATGGCGCGGTTGAGAATTTAAAAAAAAGTCGCATCTGCAGCCGCGAGTTCAATTGAGAGAAAAAAAAGGCACCGAGTGTGAGGGGGTTGCTCGGCGGCGGAGTGCCCGCGTGACGTTCAGTCTCTGTCTCGTGTCGAATCGAGTGACGTCTTCCTCAGCGGAGGCAGCGGAGTATCCCACGGAGCCTCCGATGCCGCTCTTCGTTTCTCTCAGCCCTCTCGCAGCCAAAGCCTCAAGTAAATCTTATCGAATTACGTTGCCGCGCGAGCGAGCGAGCCTTCTACACAGTTATACACCCGGTAACCTTTGCCTTTCCCGGATGCCAGGCTCTTATCCTTGATTGAGTTACGCCACCCCGTCTACCAAACCCCCAGACTCCTTGCAGGGAAACGTTTCGTATTAAGAACCGGGGAACATGCCTACGGCGGCGTGCCTCATCCGCGACGAGGAGACATCAAAGTTTCCTTACCGCGCTCCGGAATTCCGTCCTCCACCTCTAGTCCTCCTTCTGTTCATCCCCGAAATAAAAAAAAAAAAAAAATATAAATATCGCGGAAAAAAAATGCTTCGACGGAAAAATTCCTCCCGAATAGACATCATTCGAGCGTTACATCGGGCCCTGACAGGGTCCGAAGGAGGCCTGACAAGTCCTTATCAGGTCCTTATCAGACTCCGATGTAACGTTCGAAAAATTCCTACTCGGGTCTCATCGCGACGAATCTCTGTACATCAACGGTACGAATGTGTGAGGACCGTCTCCTTTCCCTCGTCGTAACGTCGAAGGAACTTCCGTCGTGTTCGATTAATCGTACGAAATACATAAAGTCCGCAGCTAGACGCAAAACAGTTTCGCGGCGTCGCGAGAGCGCGACTTTTGTGAACGTGGTGTACGTTTACTCTCGCAGCGATGTGCGAAAATGCTCATAGCATGCGGTATACGTGTATGCATATATATAAATATATATATATATACACAAACATATATATGTTATACTATAGACGTGTGTTGCCGAGGGTATAAGCAGGCAATGCAACAAGTGTCCTGAGGTTTTGAATCACAAGCAGATCGCGGCGCGCCGGAGGGAGCGTGGACGAGAGGGAACGAGATAAATGGACGGAACGAGCGAGACGGAAGCGGCAGGAGAAGAAGAGGCGAAACAAGAGAGACGGGACGAGACAAAGAAAGAACGTGACGAATAGGGAACAGAACGAAGAGTCGGCGAAAGAGACATGAAAAAATATATATACATACATATATGTATGCACATATATATATATATATATATATATATATATATATAGAGAGTACCAATAGAGCAACAGAGAAAGTGACATAAAAAAACGAAATTCCAAGGGGAAAGTGCGAAAGAGAAATAGATAGGAATTCACGATACGATACCCCGGAGAGAGATTTACGCGAATATTCCGAATCGGAGCACGTAGGATGACGTATAGAGTATATCGAGCGTTCGACGCTTGAGTGCCTCGGTGCACCCGTCTTTTCCCCGGGGGGACGCGGTACATACCGTTGGAAATCAGTAAATATCGCGGGTACGGAACTGTATGGAAAACACCAGCGATATATATATATATATATATTTCAAATTCAACCATTTGCTATCCTCGTCCGATTTTTTTTTTTTTTTTTTTAGATGGAGGTGATGGATTTGAATTTGACTCACCGTTCTGTAGGTCCGTTTCTGTCCGGCGTGCTTCCCTGGTCGGCCCTCGAGGTCGACGTGGACCGCATGAATTATGTCGAAGAAGTTTTCCACTATCGCGACCTTCTTGTAGACTCTCCCTGGCGGCACGGTCCCTTCGGCACCGTTAAGAGCCTGTAATCAGAGGAGATCGAAGGATTAGTCATACAACTTATGCAAAGGCTGGTATTGCATTGCAGTGACGTAAGATGACCGTCATTCTGGACCGGAGTCAGTTAAACAGATTTTTACATGTGTGACATTACTTTCACTAGAAAATAAAATTGTACCTAATATTACGGTCATTTTTCTCTTAAGTCGTGTGACATGACGAGCCAATGACAAATATCGTATTTGGTAATAAAATAACGACGTTACATCTGATCAGTTATAAATAAACAGTAATTTTTTTCCGAGTAATTCAGAGTAAATCGTAGGATAGTTCGAAGAACTTTTGCGAATGTAAATTGCATTGCAGTGACGTAAAATGAGCGTCATTCTGGACTGGACTCAGTCAGACGGATTTGAACCCGTAAGGCGTGATTTTTTATTGGAAAATAAAATTCTACGTAAAATGATGGTCTTTTTTGTTGCAAGTCGTGTGACACGACGAGCGAATGACAACCATCGTACTCGGTAATACAGTAACGACGTTACATCTGATCAGTTGTAAAATGACAGTAATTTTTTTCCGGGTGATTAGAGAAGATCGAAGGTTCGGTCAAACAACTTGTGTGAAGGTCTGGCATTACATTGCAGTGACGTAAAATTATGGTAAATTTTTTCAGACAAATTTTCACCCTCATAACGTTATTTTTATTAGAAAATAAAATTCTACGTAAAATTACGGTCATATGTGTCTCAAGTCGTGCGAGACGACGAGCCAGTGTCAAATATTGTACTCAGTAATAAAATAACAATGTTACATCTGATCAGTTGTAAAATGTCATTTTTTTCAGTCGTTTTTTCGTATATACTTATTGATTCGTTCAATTATCCATCGATTACCTCGTCCACCCACAACTTGCGCATCAATCGCAGAAAGCGATGAAAAAAATTTGATTTTTCAAATTACCGGTCATTTCCTTCATCACTGTGTGTCCCGTTTGCGACAAACCACCGAAAATCCCAACGCTGTGACTTTCGCCTCGTGGCGCCATCTCGCGAAGGGAGGCTCATACCCGACAAGGGTGTAGAACTACGTCAGCCCGGCGGATCTCGCAACCCTCCCGTCGATTCCTTACCATCGCTTGCACCGCGCAAACTGCTTTATCGACACCCACTAACAGCGGCTTTCTGTCTTCGGCACGCACCGCGATGAAACCGGACGTCGGTAATGTCGGTAAGGCAGGAACCTTCACCTACAGCGAGTGCACGGGTGGTAAAATAATGTAAGCTTCTCGCTATCGCACGTTTTCTGAAGGCAACAAATATCGCATTCTCTGCATCGCCACCGCCAATTTTCTACCAATTTTTCAACAAAAACTATATAGCCGACTTTTCATTTTTTATATAAAAAGTTTTCTAATATATAGGACAATTTGTTTTTTTTTTTCAATCTCAACTTTTCCAACCCCCGACACGAATACCTTTCCGATTTCATCGAGATTCCATCCCGGAGAAAGGGTTAAATGATCATGCAAATATTAATTGAGCGGACGGAAGGTGTAAACGTAAGGTCCGAGGGTCGCACCGTCCGGGGTTACAGTCCGGACGGACCGTTCTCACCCTCGTTGAAGTTTACGAGCCCCCGAGAAGTTTAATGCGCGTGCGCGACATTATTGTATTTCCCTAAACACCTGTTGAAGGGTTGTGGAGAACTCGTGGAGCTTACGACGACGGCTTGGTTAAGAGGCTGCGGTCAGAGGTGTATAACAATCCCGATACTCGGGTGGCCTACCGAGACACCCTCTCTCTCCCTCCCTCTGTCTCCATCTCCTTCGACTAATTTTCTCGAGGAGATTCACCGAAGACGGTACATACACAACAGTCGACCCTCTTTGCATAATGGGCAAAACAGCCGCCGAGGCTTCCTATTCGTGTAAAATGACTACATATGGGATAATTCAGGGTAAGATGGTGTGCCGTATCGACCGCGGGTAGGCTCAAAAATGCATTCTCCATATCACCCACAATGACCGGGTGATATGAAATATAACCGATCGATACATAAAGTCCGATAGATAACAGAACAGATTTTAATTTTTTTAAATAAAAATAATCAGAAATCTTTTCCATATTCGTATAAAATGACTACACACGGGGTAATTTAGTGTGACATGGTGTGCCGTATTGAGCGTGGGATGGCTAAAAAATTCACTACTATCGGCCATATCACCGATAGCTACCCGGAGATATGAAATATAACCAATCGATACATACAAGTCCGATAGATAACGGAACACATATATTAATTTTTTTAAATAAAAATAAGTCAAAAATCTTTTCCATATTCGTATAAAATGACCACACATGGGGTAATTTAGGGTGACATGGTGTGCCATATCGACCGAGGATTGACTCAACAATTCACTACTATAGGTCATATCACCTATAGCGACAGGGTGATATGCCATATAACTGATCGATACATACTAGTCCGATAGATAACGGAGCACATATATTAATTTTGTTTTAATCAAAAAAATAAAAAATGTTTTCCATCTTCGTATAAAATGTAATGTAAAATGTAAATGTAAAATGTAAATGTAAAATGTAATGTATGTGTTCGTACACATGGGTAATTCAGGGTAAGATGGTGTGACGTATCGACCGTTGGTTGGCTCAAAAATGTACTGCTACCCGGTGATATGACACGTAAACGATCGATACATACAAGTCCGATAGATAACGAAAGACATATATTAATTTTGTGGAATAAAAAAAAAAATCAAAAATCTTTTCCATATTCGTGAAAACGATTGCAATGCCACTCGATAAATCATAGCTTGTGAACGTGAAACGGCAAAATAAAAATACAACTGAATAAAAATGTATTAAAAAAAAATAGTTTCACGCTCGAAAGCATTGATTTACTTGTTGGCGGTGTGATTTCATCGCGTGCACATACGAGAGAGGTACATTTTTCAAAGCGCAAAGAAGTGACTACCCTTCGGCGTTTCGAGTACGGGTTATAAAAACTGTAACGTATGGACGAGCGCGTGAGGCACGTGTATGAATTAAAGCTCTATTGGGCTCACCGGCGGTGGATAAAGCGAGAACAATTCAGACAGAGGGGAAATACCAATGGGGTCTTCTATCCGATATATCGACGGCTGATAATCAAAAGGGCTTAACTCATGTACTTTAACATTGCGCTTACGCCCTTCCAATTCTTGCCGGTCGATTTTTTATATATATACATATATATTGACATGTTATATATATATATACACATATATATATATATGCATATATCGGTATATACCATTATAGGACCGTGCGCTGCTGGTTTGAGCAGGGGGTGAGTTTCACAGCTGAACGGACGAGGCGTGTGTTCGGCATCCTGTCGCCTGCGGGGCCGCCTGCGTCACGCAATGCGTATCGGGGCTATAACGAGCGTGTGGTGGACGCGCGAGGTCGACTGCTCGAACCAAACCCGGCAAGCATAACCGGCAGCCTCGAACCCGCATCTACAGGGTGTCCGCGGGTTAATCGTCGGTCCGGCACGAATCCGAAAAATATTAACGCACTCCCGCGACAATCGACGCGTAATGCATGCGTTGATATTATTACGAACGCCAGTGAGACAATTCAGAAAAAAATTAGTAAATAAAATAATTGGCGACGAGTGCAACGCTCGAAAATTACCATCAAATTGTCACTCTGATGAATACGCGCTTGCGACAGAAAATTATGCAGTTGCGATAAAAACGAATTATCTTTCCGAATGAAAGAAGAGCAAGGACATTCGCTTTGGCTACCTCAGAGACGCATTTCCCATTTTCAACGGCCATCTGTGATCCACAGCGAACCAGCGATGTTTCTCATTTTCGAGATTTAAAAAAATAAAAACAACACCGGTTGAATTTACGAATCGTTTTACCCGCGCACCGTTCCAGAGTTATCGGTGAATTCTGCTCAATTTGGTGGCGCGCTGCAGCAAAATTGATACCGTAAACCTGGAAAGCGCCACGGGCCCTCTGCCAGTTTTGCGCGAATAAAAATCACTTGCAACGAGTGCCGTTTGTTTTTGCGAAACATTTTTATTTTTTTATTTTTTTTTTTTTGCGCGGCTGTGGTCGGTGGATGGGTTCACTTCGAATGGACAAATTCAAATCGTGCAGTGTCCCACATGTGCCCGTACACTTCGCCGGGAAGCCTCGGCGGTTTTTTTTTATATACTTGAAACAAACCGCTCTCGAGGAAGGGAGCGAGAGAGAAGCATCGAATGGGGGGGGATTCGTGATAAAATGGGGAGCGCGCCCGACGGTTACGAGGTCGTGATCGTGCGGGGGTTGAACGAAATGTCGTGAGGGGTTGGTAACGAGAGAGAGCCCGTGATCGGCTGCTGCTACAATCCTGATGTCCCCGCGCGTACCGAATCGACCACGTACACACCCGGACGGACAGACACACACACACGGGGAGAGGATGTATCGATTGTGATCGAAGCACGCGCGCTCCCGGAATTCGATACATATCGATGAAATGCCCTGGCGCCCTGTGTACGACTGCATGACCGGGCTTTCTCTCGATATATCTCTGTCCCCGAAGCCGAATCCCGATCGCCCATGTGCGGTGCATGGTGGTACCGCAGCGGCTGCGGTCGTCGTGGATATAGAAGCGAAACGCATCCGGGGGCGCGCAGAGAGGGGCGAAATGGACCAGCCGAGTCATTCGGTGAGTTTCGTCGATTTACGAAACAGAGCTCAACATGTTTTTTTTTTTTTTTTTATCAAGATATGGAATGAATCCATCACACTCGTGTAGAGCTTTCCAAAGGAATTAAACCAGAAATATATATACAGTAGAACCCCGATTAACCGGGAAGCGGATTAACCGTGAGTCTTTTGAGGTTTTTTTTTTTTTTTTTTTCATGTTTGGAGCAAACGAATATTAGCTTACTTACTATTAACGAAAAAAAAAAATCCAAAGCTTGACATTCTAGTTCACACTATTTAACAATTAAGTGCAAGTTGTACCAACTGTCATTGTAACTAGTCAAAATAAAGTTATATCATTAGCCATTATTAGCTTATCTACTTTCGTTCTCTAGTTCGGATTAACCTGGCTTTCGATTACCCGGGAACTCTTCGGTTCCGAGCATCCCGGTTAATCGGGGTTCTACTGTATATATAAATATATGTGTGACAAAATTGACTATTCGGTAATTGTAGAATAAAATAAAATGCATTTTTCTTCTGAGAAAATTCGTCAATAATTGAAAGGCTGACCTTCGAAATATCTTCTTGGGCAAGATATTGATTCTCGAATGACGAGATAATATAGGACGGGGTGAGTGTCGATTCGCGGACTCTCCCTCCGAGACGGGGAATTTTCATTATTCCGTAATGACGTTCGATCGGCCGAAATTTTTTTTGCGAATATCAGGGGCGAGTGTATAGTTGGGGAGATTCGTTTATTTCGGAACCGGTCCATTTCGCCTCGCTCTCTCCAGAGTGGGAGTGGGGGGGGGGGGGGGGGGGGGGGGCGACGAGCGAGCGAGGATCGAACGAGTTATCGGGTGCGGGGCGAAGGTCGAGCCTAGCCAC
Source organism: Exephanes ischioxanthus (assembly GCA_958510785.1). Classification (NCBI taxonomy): domain Eukaryota; kingdom Metazoa; phylum Arthropoda; class Insecta; order Hymenoptera; family Ichneumonidae; genus Exephanes; species Exephanes ischioxanthus. Next base: position 15,041,631 of record OY294019.1, read on the forward strand.
GACCGATAACACGAAACACCCTCCCAACCCTCCGTCGCTGTATACTCATCTCACTATCTGGGCGCATCTGCGCTTCTGCGTTCACGCTCTAACGTACCACATACGATAGTCCGATCGCAATCAAAGTGCGCGTCGCGATTCATCGACGCTGCGTTCCACCGGGCGAGACGCATTGGTGTATTTGAAAATGTTTGTTTTATTTATTCCGTGAAAAAAAAAACGCACGCCAATCTTGATATAGCTTTTGTTCATTGGGATAAAAATACCAACTGAGCATCGACATCGAAATACAATGGTATCGATTAACAGAGCGAACGATGGAAAGGGGCAGAGCGAGGTGGAATTAATTGCACGAGGTAAACGATGAAATAAAAAAAATAAATAAAAAAAAACAAACATAACGAAGCAAAACAAAAATCAGAGAAAATGCCCCGGTAGCACTGATGGAGCTTAACGCGCCGGAAATTACACGCATCGTTAAAAGAATTTTAGTGCCCGACTTCCCGGGCTCTTTCGACGAATGCGAGAGAGAATACGAGGTTGAAACTCTAAATTTGTCCTGGACGACCGCGAGGTGGAGGAAGTAAAAAGAAGAAAAAAAAAAAAAAATTATCCGCCAAGTCGCGAGGCCGGAAAGCAATTGCGAGTGTGTATATATATATGTATATATGTGTGTGTGTATCGGTGAACGCACGGGCGTGTATGAAACGTTTGGGAGACCTCGTCGCTTCGCCGTTAAAGCGAATCCGCTTAAGTGCGAGAGGCCCACGCGTTTTCTCTCTGCCGCGCAATGTCGAGATTTATCGACGCGACAAAAAGCCATTCGAGATTCGAGAATGAGAGAGAGGGAAAGATCGCTATCCGTGCGCCCCTCGGATCTCTCGCCCGTTCCGTTGAAACACGAGGGTCGACCGAGAGCGGCCAGCGCCGATGGGGAACCAAGTGGGGTTAATTCGAGGGTTCCAGGAGGCATCGATTAGATAAACGACCGCTAGGACTCGGCGACCGGACAAAATCGCCCAAAGTCCCGTCGTCGAACACCGGCCATATTTATAACTTTTTCGTCTCAAAACTTATCCTCCCCTCTCCCAATTAATAATAATAATAATAATAATAATAATAATAATAATAATAATAATAATAATAATAATAATAATAATAATAATAATAATAATAATAATAATAATAATAATAATAATAATAATAATAATAATAATAATAATAATAATAATAATAATAATAATAATAATAATAATAATAATAATAATAATAATAATAATAATAATAATAATAATAATAATAATAATAATAATAATAACGAAATTTTTTATCCAGGTGTCGTACTTTTTTCGTGCCTTATCGTTTCAATCTCGAATCGTTCAATCTAGGGAGACTCGCACGGGCCGAAATTGTAATTCGAATCCCGGAAGAAGCCGAGATCTTCCGGGCCACCCGACCGGAGTGGTTTGGCTGAGATATCTCGAGTCGTCCGGGAAAGCGATCCGGGGAATTGTCGGAGAGAGCCGGAAATCCGAGGGGTTGCAGGAGGGAAAAAAGGTCACGAGTGACTCTTCCGATAAGCTCGAACGGAGCTCGGACACGCGAGGGAAAGAGAAACCTCGGACGACGGATTTTCGTAGAAAGAGACAAAAAAAAAAAAAAAATGTACGAAGTGCCATTCTTTTATTTCATGCGAAATTTCGTTTAATTTATTTTACGAAAAATAAAATAACACGCTGCTTTATCGCTAGTATTTTCTTTAGCTGCTAAACAAGACCTATGAGTTATCTTGTCGCAGAAGTTCGAAGGTTTCCCTCCGTATTTGCCTGATCGAGAAAAGTAAATTTCTCACAAAAAAATATTCGAGCTCTCCCTTAAGTGGTCCACATTGCCCCGTTCTTCGCCCCCCGCCCCGCGCTTTATAATCCGACACACCGCTGGGTGTTTTTCAAAAACAATGTCAACGCCAAACACCGGAGACGCCTCACTCGCGGCGTTTGCATTTTAAACGAGTGAATCGCTACTCTCGGACCACCCCGTTGACGGTAGGAAAGAGCATACAATGGCGGCCCCGCGCCGTCGTCCGCGCCTAGCCGAATCGGATTAAAAAAATTCCGCGTTTATGGACCGAGTGCGAGTGCGAGAGGAAGAGAGAGAGAGAGTGAGAGAGGGAGCCGAGAGAGGAAAGGGATATTGCCGCCTGGCGGTGCTGTTACACCCTCCCTCGTAGTTCCTGGCGCCGGTGTTTCGTTCACTCTCGCTTCTCGTCCGTAACGGTACGAGACGCGCGGTAGCGCGGCGGTATTCCCACCGTATACCTATACCCGAGGGTAGTTCGGCGTACAAACTGCGCGAGCTTTAGTTACGGGCGGAGGGTGGCGGAGGGGTAGTGGTGGATGGTACCTTATAGTATACACACTGCCTCCGTAGCGGTGGCGCGGCGTTCGGACGCGGGATGTGTGTTTTCCGTGCCCGCTGCACCGTTACCGTGGCGCACAGGCGGCGAGAGTCCCGTCGCGACAGCGGAAGGGGTTTGTCCCGTCGGCGATATAAATTCATTTCGCTTTCACAAAGCGGCCCCGGGGCCGTTTATACCCGGCCGTCGCTCGAGTCTGCCGCCGGCTCGGCCCCCCCGCTTCCAACCCCTCGAGTCGGAAGCGGGGGCGACGCCCGCACACGTCCCGGAGACCTAAGTTAATCGCGACGAATTTCGATCGTTCCCGTTTCGACGGGCGCGGTATTCCGTGGCCTCGTCTTTGCATTTTCACGCGCGGACGCGACGGAGCCTCCCGGGTGGAAACGATGCCTTCGATGAAGGCCGATACCGGATGAACATTTTATTGAGCCCTCTCCGCGGCGAATACTCTGGATGGTGGAATCGTTCGGTACGGTGAGATCGGGGAGCGGGGAGGTGGTAGAATTTAACGCAATGACCGGGAGAGGACTTCGGAGGACTGGCCGTGGTCGATGATGTGCAATGTAAAAAAATTCTTTTTGAAAATTCATAAATGCCACTGTAAAAAAAAAATTGTTTCAAAATTACTGAACGGCATTGGAAGCTTTTTTACATAAACTCTTTGTGAAATTTCAAACACATGTGCTTTGCAATTTTACAGTAAAATTTATATTTTTAATGAACATTTTTGTAAATTTCAGCCGAAAGATTTGTAATTTTAGTATCTGGTATATTGATTTTACAAAAAAAAGTACATTCATGTTCAATCAATGTAAGTAATGTTAGCAAATTTCAAGTTCCAGTACATTAAATTTACAATTTATTTTTACAGTGTGTATATGAAGATTTAGGCATATACAGTGTATGAAATTTCATTGCCGCGTATGTAAGAATATTGCGTCACCGGTATATTAAAAACAATATTATTTGTATAATATTTGTAATAATAAAATCATTTTCATATACGTATGTCTTAATTTTCGATGCCATCAGCAGTAATTTTAATACACATGTATTGCATTTAAGATAAATTATAAAAATTCAAATACAATGTATATGAATTCTAATTTCATATACCGATGTTGTATATTTCATGTGACTTTGTATATTAAACGTGTTGTAAATTTCATAACATTTTTTTACAGTGTGACGGCTGGTCCAGCTTTGAATGATGGCAAAATATGGTGATCGCCGGGATTCGGAGCCGGGTCAGTAGATTACGAAGTGAGAGCGGTACATTTTTCAGTCACTCGAGTTGTCCGCACATGTGCGATGCTGGATCGTCACGTCAACGCGAATTCGATGACCATCCAAAATACGGTTGCCACTTTTCCGCGACTTCGAGCCAGGCCCGTCGGGCCGGAAGCTTCGTTGAATGGGAAGTTGGGTATCTCAATCAGTCGATTAGCAGCAGCGTCGGCGGCGTTAGGGTCTCACGCTGCCGAATCCTTGTTTTTCCGTGAAGCTGAGAAGACCAACAGGCGGGAGAGGCCGAACGAGCGGTCGCAGGTATAGGGAGTGAGAGGCGGAGGCGTGTGATTGGGTTAGTTTTGGTTTGTTGGGATCGAGGCTGGAAACCGAGTCGAGCAAGCCCGGCCACCCAGTAGCCATTTAGATAAACGACCGGGGCCCTGTTGAGTGCCGGGCGCGGGATGCCACCGGCCGCAGAGAGAAATAGATGTGCGAGCGTATAGACATCGCGAGCCGGGACGGGAGGATACACAGTGATACAGTTGTATTTCGCACAGGTGTGGGTGAGTTATACCCGACATTCGGTTGAAAGAGGAGAGAGCAGCGGGAGAGGGGGAGAGGGGGAGAGGGGGAGAGGGGGAGAGGGGGAGAGGAGAGACTCGGGAGTATACAGGATGAAGGATGAGACCGAGGGAGGTGGGAGAGGAAGACTGAGAGACGCGCTTTGCGCCGGAGTGGAGATAAAAAGTGTTTGGTCTCTGGTGACAGAACAAAGAGGCTCTTGGCGAGTATCGGGGGATCAGCGGGAAGGACCGCGGGCGGACGGCCTCCTCGACGGTTTTATTTGAAGAAACCTTGAGAGAGATAGAGCCCGACATCGATCATCCGCGAGGATCGATGATCCCTCGGTCCTCAAAGTGGCCCCCACGATGAGAGATTCCTCGGGATTCGGTTTCTTCTGGGACATCAAGAGGAACAGATGTCGGGGGACGGAGCTTTCGCTCCGAGAGCCACTTTGGCACCCTTCGTGCACGACCCTCAATCGATTCACTCGTGGATGCAACTCATCGCCTAATCGCCCGGGCAATTCGACGGCGGATTCTGTGGTCGGTACGATTGCGACGCTGCTTTTGATCCTGTTGCGACGAAAGATTGGTCCATAGTGTTGGGTTGCCATTCAGAGGACAACGTCAGCCCAATCGAGTCCTACAATGGTTCTCAAGCTCGTCCGCGTAAGGTAAACGGTCCGGACACTGAAGTGCGACTGGACCATGAACATTTTTGTAAATTTCAGCCGAAAGATTTGTAATTTTAGTATCTGGTATTTTGATTTTACAAAAAAAAGTACATTAATGTTCAATCAATGTAAGTAATGTTAGCAAATTTCAAGTTCCAGTACATTAAATTTACAATTTATTTTTACAGTGTGTATATGAAGATTTAGGCATATACAGTGTATGAAATTTCATTGACGCGTATGTAAGAATATTGCGTTACCGGTATATTAAAAACAATATTATTTGTATAATATTGCACTCCTATCGGCCGCTCGCCGAACGGCGGAAAAGTCGGATGTGCCGAAGGCACAGCCACGTCAGAAACAGGCTCCTTTTACCTCAGACACCTTCGGGTAATTCCAATAGCCGTTCGAAAGCTCTCGAAACTCCATTGGCTCTTCGAATTCCCCCCAAATTCTGACTTTCCAGGATTCGAGAACGTCTCTATCAGTCCGACTCCAAGAAAACGACGGAGCTCCGCGTCGAGGAGGGTGCGCTAAGATTATCTCCGCTGACTCCGAAGCTCCGGAACAAGCCCCCACTTCAATCGCAGCTATAATCTAACAGCCGTATACATGCGTTCCCCGGAATGCATTATACCTCTCCATTATCGCGGTTTCCTCTCCTACGACTATTTCGGGCTGATGACTCCTTTCTGTCGGGGAGTCGCGTGGATCGGCGTTCGATCAAGGAAACTCTAAAACCGGTGAAACTCGTCTCGAGACGGTGTTCGGGGTCTGGGACGGAGCTTGTCTCACTCGTCATCCGACCGCCTCGTGGTAAAGTGGCTCTCGGCCGAGTCTCCCTTCTTCACGCGGGCTGGAAGCTCTCTCGCCGCGGCGCTTCGGGGTCGCGGCTCGAATCGATACGGGAGAGCGAATCGAGTCGAGAGAGGGTCGCGCACAAGGGTAGATACCCTATATACATCCGTGCCGACAGTATATACATGCACGTAGTTAACCTATGTAGTGCGGTAGGCGCGCGAAGCGAGCCCCGTGACCGGAAGCCGATCATTCTGGTGGCGGGCCAGGAGAGGGGGGGGGGGCGGGAGGGGGGAGGGGGGGAGGCGGCTAAAAGCGAACGGTACCGAAAGCCACGTCCGGTCGAACGGGTTGGTTACAACGATCCGCCGGAAAAGTGGAACGGTCTTTTTATCCGCAATGCCGACACATATCGTCGTTCGTTTCGCTACGGTCCCGATCGTATCTCTGACGAGAGCCACTCGAGCGAAGCGCCGAGTGCGCGACGGAATCGCGATATCCTCAAAGAGCCGGCATGAAATCCACGATAGGGTCCATGACGGCGAGAGGCCAAAGCGAATAAATTATTACGAGCTCCGACCGGTTGATGCCCCGGCAGTGCCGACTGCGGATGACTGAAGTGTCGGGGTATACGAGAAGTCCGGCATCCTTTTGGATCTCCGGTCAGCTCCTAAATGCCTCTTGTGAGAGTATTGAGACGGGACGGTGGAGAGGAAGGAGTGGAGAGGCTCGGAGGGGACTCGCCGGCTGTGCCTTCGAGGTACGGAGATTCGTATCTGCCTGAAAGTCTCGGGGCACCGTGAGCGAGTGAGGGAGACGGCGAGAGAGAGAGAGAGAGAGAGAGAGAGAGAGCGGTAGGGAGTGTCGATGTAGCTCCGCGAGAAGAGTCGCTTCGAACGGGACCCCTAAGCCCGAAGCGGGACGGGATCTCGACAATAGTTATCCGGGGATGAATCGCGAGAGCTGTTTCTTCGCTTGGGTCGCGGTGGGTTCTCGCCTCGGCGACCTCGGGATAGCTTGCCCTGGCGAGGAAAGCTATACCACCGCGACAATACTTCGGCATCCTCGCGGAGATGCTTAGCGCGCGATGCTAGTTCGTAGGCGGTCCTCGGGCTGCAGGTTCCCCACCGCCCGCGGGAGATCGTAAGAAACGAGGAGAGCGCGGAAGAGAGAAATAAAGAGAGCTCGAGCCGCGGGGATCCGAGCGAGGGCAACGGAGCGAGGAACGCGGGGCTTCGTGGGAGAGGAGATCGACGAGCGGGAGGAGGACGGTGGATGAGGAAGACGAGGAGAGCGGCAGCGCGAGAAAAGCCGCCGGTGGAAGAGATATAGAAGAGACCGAGAGTGAGGAGGCATAGAAAAAGCGACGGTGGAGTGGGCGTCGGGAGCCACGAGAGTTCCGCCGGGTTTCGCTGTACACTCGCCGTCCTGCTCTTCGGAAAGGGGGCGAAGAACGAGCGAGACGGAAGAGGCGCGCCGAGAACGGCGAAGCGACGAAGCGAGGGCATGGAGATCGTTCCGGGGGAGTTCGCGGGTTCGCGAGAACGCGGGAGTGGGAGCCGTTGGAGAAGGACGGCGTGAGAGCGGAGGGTGGAGAACCAGACGATCGGAGAGAGTGCGCTGGTGTGAGAGTCGCGCTGGTGCTCTCGCGGTAGCGGCGGAGCGAGAGGTTCGACGCCGAGAGTCGGAGCGAGATGAGAGGCACCGGCAGCAGGTCCCGTGCAGTGGTGACGGCGGTTCCCGGTCCAGGGATGGAACGACGGCCGGGGGGGGGGGGGGGGGGGCGAGGGGCGGGGGCCAAGGGAATCTCCGGAGATTCCACGCATGGAGAGTCGTGGAACGGCCCAGACCAGACCGCCAGGCTTGTTGGTTGCACGGAAGGCAGCTGCCAGCCGGCTTACCACCGCCACCAGCACCCGCCATGCAGTACGCCACGCTGATCCGGCTCCTACGTTTCTACGTGCACGGTATTATGCCCGGGAAGCGAGAGAAAGACGGAGAGCGAGAGAGGGGGGGGAAATATCCGAGGATCCCTCGAAGCTGCTGAGGAAGCTCGAGGGAAATGAGAAACGGAGCGAAAGAGAGACGGTGAACCGCGTCCCGTGAAGATCCCAAGAAGCGTTGAAAACTCTCCGAACATCCGGAGAAAAAGAGAGTTTTCTGGAGAGGGGAGGGGGGGAAGTTTTTGCCTCATTTTCACAGCACCAGCGCCGAGTCGCGATGACCGTGTCCATCAAGAATCGTCACCCGAGGACCGATGGGCGATGGAAGCGTTCGAGTCTTCCGAGCTTCTTTGATGCATTAACGCCAACATCGCGAAGAAGGCTTCCGGATCTGAGCACGGGATCAAGGGGGATTGATGGGTCGTTTGTCCCGAAGGCTCAAGGCACTTTGCGCAGGTGGGATGGGCTCGTCACATTGCGCGGGTCTGTCCGGAATGTCCGGTAATTCTCGAATCGCTGGAAGCCTCCGGACGCTCGGAGATAACGGAGTCACCGGGAATATCACTTGAGCCGCATCAGCACCGATGAACGTGAGGTTCGAGGCTTTCATGGAATCTTCGGATCCGACCATTACCGCCGGTAACCGTAAGGGATAACGACCAATGCCGACGCTCCGGACCACCGTTGGGTATGGTCGCTGGCTGCTGCCGCGTCCCTCTGAAATTCGACCACGCACGGTTGCCAATGTTAGCGGTAAAGCGACCCGCGATCCTTCGATCCTCCCGTGAAACCGAGGACCTTCTCCGAAGGAATCTCGAAAATTCGATACTCGCAGTAATCCCCAGCCTGCGCCCAGTCCCAGATCCTCGAGGGTCTCCGAGGCGCTGCAGACGTGGACTCAGCTGCATCGAGGAAACGAGGGGTGTGGGTTGCGCTGCTGAATTTTTAGCTGTGCCCTTTTCACGTCTATTTCGACGAAACATTAATTAATGAAAAAAAAAACATAACTTTTTTTAAAGTTTTTCCTGGGTAGCAGCATTTTATTGGGAAAGGAAAAGGTGCGTTCTGGAATGGAGATCTGCTCAGCTATATGTTCTTTTATTTATGAGTGTCCATTGCTGGTAGGTATTTTAATTACCAACGGTACATCCGATTCTCACGATGCCTCCGATCTGTTATCGAAAGAACGCTTATCAGAGCACAGTCGTGTAAAAACTGAACCCTGAACTGAGAGCAGACTGGAATATAAGAACGAACAGAGTGGAACTGCATAAGAACGCACCCCAAAGTGTTCGGTGTGACACCCAATTGCGTTTTGAAGATCTGCTCAGCTATGTGTTCTTTTATTTATGAGTGTCCATTGCTGGTAGGTATTTTAATTACCAACGGTACATCCGATTCTCACGATGCCTCCGATCTATTATCGAAAGAACGCTTATCAGAGCACAGTCGTGTAAAAACTGAACCCTGAACTGAGAGCAGACTGGAATATAAGAACGAACAGAGCGGAACTGCATAAGAACGCACCCCAAAGTGTTCGGTGTGACACCCAATTGCGTTTTGAAGATCTGCTCAGCTATGTGTTCTTTTATTTATGAGTGTCCATTGCTGGTAGGTATTTTAATTACCAACGGTACATCCGATTCTCACGATGCCTCCGATCTGTTATCGAAAGAACGCTTATCAGAGCACAGTCGTGTAAAAACTGAACCCTGAACTGAGAGCAGACTTTAATATAAGAACGAACAGAGCGGAACTGCATAAGAACGCACCCCAAAGTGTTCGGTGTGACACCCAATTGCGTTTTGAAGATCTGCTCAGCTATGTGTTCTTTTATTTATGAGTGTCCATTGCTGGTAGGTATTTTAATGACCAACGATACATCCGATTCTCACGATGCCTCCGATCTGTTATCGAAAGAACGCTTATCAGAGCACAGTCGTGTAAAAACTGAACCCTGAACTGAGAGCAGACTGGAATATAAGAACGAACAGAGCGGAACTGCATAAGCACGCACCCCAAAGTGTCCGGTGTGACACCCAATTGCGTTTTGAAGATCTGCTGAGCTATGTGTTCTTTTATTTATGAGTGTCCATTGCTGGTAGGTATTTTAATTACCAACGATACATCCGATTCTCACGATGCCTCCGATCTGTTATCGAAAGAACGCTTATCAGAGCACAGTCGTGTAAAAACTAAACCCTGAACAGAGAGCAGACTGGAGTATAAGAACGAACAGAGCAGAACTGCATAAGAACGCACCCCAAAGTGTCCGGTGTGACACCCAATTGAAGGGCAACTGACTGAAATTTGGACGAGCAAAAATGCGTCGAACGTATCGGGAGATCCGAATGACCGAACCTAGCTTTTCAATAACACGATAAAGCCGATCGGAATGACCCGACGGTAGCCGGGTGACGGGACCATTCAAATAGAACCATCCTCCTGAATCAAATCAGTACAAAACCAAAAGCCCATCCGTTCGTCAGGGCCTTTAACGCGCTAAAGCGTCGAACATTCCCCGAGGATCGCGTTCACCTCTCGTACTCTATCCCGCTCTTCCATAATTTTTTTTATTCTCTCTCTCTCCGAACTCTCGCGTCGCTTTGCGATGAGGATGAGTAGTGTATAGCGCGCAAAAAGGCTTCCATTGTGAAAGGGCGAGCGGCTCGCGTTTTCACCCGACGCTCGTCCGTTCGCCAATTCGCCTATCCATTCGGGGGATGGATGAGAGAGCTCTGCGCTGACTCTGATGCCGTCGGAACGAAGCAAAAGCACGAGGCCCGCGAGCGAGCAGATAGAGGAAATTCTCTCTCTCTCTCTCCCTGTCTCTCTCTCCACCTCGCGCAGAGCCGACGAAAGGGAGAGAGAGAAGAGGCGAAGAGGAGGAAGGTTCGAGTCAGTGATCCGCAGTCAACACGAACACACGCGCTCGGTGAATCCCTCCCACTGGATTCTCTCTCGACTGTCGAGAAACAGAGATGGAAAAAGAACAGATAGGGAAAGCCGATGGGCGGCAAGGCACCCCGTCCGTACGTCTGTCCGTCTGTCTGTCTCTCCGCCGGGAGCCCCGGTGCGCGTTCGGCGTGTCGGATTTCTGTTTGCTTTGCCGCGTCACGCATCGAGCCGCGCCCATTTGGATTTAGCGCGGGTCTCTCGGTTCCCTGTTTGCGCGCTAGTTCTATATCGTCGGCTCTCGCGTCTCCCGGTCTCGTGTTCCCAGCGCGAAAGCGACAGGGACGGCCGAACCGAGGGTACGACCGAGAAACTCCGGGCTAACGTGTCCCGGTCGAGTTGTCGGGACGTCCCGTGCACGAGAGAAAAGGGGGATGAACCAGCGGAATCGAGGGCCGGGGGAGAAATATGTGGAGCCTCCATCCCAGCCGGGTCCGGGACTTTTGCCCTCGGAACGATATGATATTTCGGGGATTCCGTTTTTTTTTTGCTCCCGATCGACGATCCTCCCTGCAAAGCGTCCTTTAACGATGGAACAAAGCTCACTTTTCGCGAATCGTCGCCTCGACCACCGAACGGTCAAAGGCTCAGAGGCGTTCCCGAAGACCGTGCTGATTACCTTTCGCTGAGAAGAACGATGGTGTTTTCTACCGTAACGAATAGTTCCCGGGGGGAACGTCTATGTAGATGGTTACCGATACACAGTAGAAAAATAATTTCGTCAAATCGGAATGCGAAATTTCGTTAAAATAATTTTGTTAAATAAGTGACAAACTCGTTTGTCACTCATTTGAACATACGAGCCTGCCCTTTCATTTCCCGTGTCATTGATAATTTTAGTTTGTACTGTCGCTTGTCAAACTCAGAAAATTGACAAATAAAAAATTAAGTTGTTGTAAAAAGTACAAACTTTTTTTTACTGTGTAGTATATATTCAATTAGTTGAACTATAATGATGGTTGCAGCCGTGATTTTTTGTAATTGTCGTAACCATAAAATGCAGACATACCGCTCGGGAACTATTTTGTATGGTAATAAGTCACTATTGTTTCCTTTTTTATGGTAACAAGTCACTAAGTGTTTCCTACCATAACGAATAGTTCCCGGGGGGAACGTCTATGCAGATGGTTACCGATACACAGTAAAAAAAATAATTTCGTCAAATCGGAATGCGAAATTTCGTTAAAATAATTTTGTTAAATAAGTGACAAACTCGTTTGTCACTTATACACTTATACAAATAAAAAATTAAGTTGTAAAAAGTACAAACTTTTTTTTACTGTGTAGTATATATTCAATTAGTTGAACTATAATGATGGTTGCAGCCATGATTTTTTGTCATTGTCGTAACCATAAAATGCAGACGTACCGGTCGGGAACTATTTTTTATGGTAACAAGTCACTATTGTTTCCTTTTTTATGGTAACAAGTCACTAAGTGTTTCCTACCATAACGAATAGTTCCCAGGGGGAACGTCTATGTAGATGGTTACCGATACACAGTAGAAAAATAATTTCGTCAAATCGGAATGCGAAATTTCGTTAAAATAATTTTGTTAAATAAGTGACAAACTCGTTTGTCACTCATTTGAACATACGAGCCTGCCCTTTCATTTCCCGTGTCATTGATAAATTTAGTTTGTACTGTCGCTTGTCAAACTCAGAAAATTGACAAATAAAAAATTAAGTTGTTGTAAAAAGTACAAACTTTTTGTTACTGTGTAATATATATTCAATTAGTTGAACTATAATGATGGTTGCAGCCGTGATTTTTTGTCATTATCGTAACCATAAAATGAACTATTTTTTATGGTAACATGTCATTATTATAGCTTTGACTATTTAATTTTTTCGCAGTGTTCGATCGCACTCGTCCGAGACCTCAGGATCAGGATTACCATGTTGTACGCCAACGGGCGTAATATCCCTCGCCGAAATCTAAAAAAATCTGAAACAAAAAAGAAAACACTATTAATATTAAATAACACATAGATATAATACTATACGTACTTACCATGCGACGAAGGGCCAGCGCCTTCGTCGCGCGTCGCTCCAAATCCCTCGTCGCTGCGTCCTGGACCCGGCACCTGAAACAAAAAAACAAAACAAAAAAAGAAAATTAATATTAGAAAAGAAAAAACTCGATGCGTTGAGATCCTACTTACCATGTCGTGCCGATCCATCGACGAGGCCACGAGGGTTCCCCAGACGAGCCCGGGCGACGTCGAGCCAGGTGGCGGCTTCCCCGCTACCTCGCCGTAACCTAGAAAATACCTAAAAACAGAAAAAAGAGAAATAACAAAATTAATCCTAGTGTAACAAGAAACATGTATACCTCGAAACAACTCACCTGGGCGATGAAGCCTCAACGGCGACCCGACGGCCCGGACTCCTCCGACGATGCCGAGCGAGGTAGCGGCTTAACCGCTACCTCGCCGGAACCTGAAACAAACAAAAAAAATATATATACATTAATGTTAAAAAATACATATTAATCCTAATTAGAAATTAAAACCTAGAGTAAGAAACCTACCTGTGATTCTGAGCATGGGCCGTCCGCACATGCTCTTCGGCGACGACCTCTCCGGCTCCCTCGACGATGCCGAGCGAGGTAGCGGCTTAACCGCTACCTCGCCGGAACCTGAAACAGAAAAAGAAACAACATGTTATATTCTAAATTAATCCTAATTAATACACTAAGCCTATGATTAAATACTTACCTGGAATCGATGGACATGGACCCTCTGTCCACGTCCCTCGACGCCACACCATCCGTCCGGAGCCCCCGGCGAACCCACGCCGTGGAATCTGAAACTGGGAAAAAATTACTCGTTACATAAAAATCAACGAAAGAAAAAAAAAAGTGGAAAAAAAACTCTCACTAGGAGAGTCGTTTTTAAAATAAGTAAAATAAATCTCAACTTACCAAAAACGAAGATCCGGAACTGCCGATGACACTTGTTGCTCCTGGGTAAGCGCGACACAAAAACCTGTAAAAAAACACACTAACACTCGCTGACACACACACAGCTCTGTTTTACGCGGGGCAGTATTTTTTCCCCTACCCGTTTAACACGGCACTTTACGGGAAAAAAACGTTTAAAAAATTTATAGGAATTATAAAAACACTCGCGTAAACACAGCGCGAGGTTAAACCCGCGCACTACACTAAACTCACGCTCGACGCTTACGAGCCGCGCGAAAACCGAACTTTGCCGACGATAGCCGAGCGCGGCGAGCATTCGCTCCAGCCGCTACACCCGACTCTAGTTGTAAATCTCCCCGCGAGAGGGAGATTTTTGCGAAAGTTTCTCGCAAGTGAATGTACGCTGGAACGCCTATAACTAGGCGAGATATTCTCCAAATAAATCAGAATTTTCGAACCGGAGCACGGCGTCTCACTCCCTGCCTACCTTTCCCTCGAAGCTCGAGGGCGAAATTCTTTTTGTATCTCTGTCTTTCTCAAGACGCAGAAACCCACACGCTTTTCTCAAGGCGAATCAACCCCGCTTTTTTCAAAGCGAAAAAATTCCGTTTTTTTTTTTAAAAAAACGTTCCGTTGATCAAGCGGCCAACTTCCTTCGCTCCGCTGATCAAGCGGCCAACTCTCCTCGCCTTTTAGGAAAAAGGCGCTCCGCTGATCAAGCGGCCATCTCTCCTCGCCTTTTAGAAAAAAGGCGCTCCGCTGATCAAGCGGCCATCTCTCCTCGCTTTTACAAAAAAGGCGCTCCGCTGATCAAGCGGCCATCTTTCCTCGCTTTTATAAAGGCGCTCCGCTGATCAGGCGGCCATCCTTATCTCCCGCTGGTCAAGCGGCCAACGGTAACTTCCGCTGGGGCAAGCGGCCCCGCCGATTAGGCGGCCAACGCAGTTCCATCGGAAGCCAACCACGGAAAAAAGCATCAGCGACACCCACCGGGTGGGAAGAGGAGGTTTGGAGGTTATTTGTTTTTTATTTAACGTTTTTCCATACAGGAAATAGGAGCCGCCCCGCATGCCGCGTTCCCGAACAAGCGGATCTTATCTCCGCCGCCAGATCCGACGGGCGCTAGCGGATGGGCTCGAGCTACCGGTCGTCACCGTCACCTCGATCGCAGTAATCGACCCCAGACCCTGGCCATATGCCCGGGCATTGAGGCGTGGACGCGGGCGAGTCCATAGGGCGACCCGTGACAACGACCCGCGGAGACCGATCCAACGTCCGGTCTTGCACCTACCGACCTTTCGGGCTTATCCCCCGCGATCTCCCGAGGCCACACGTCCCGTGCCTCTGTACCGGCTGATCGAGGCCGGACGCGTCGTAGACCCGGGTCTAGTAAGTCCCCCTCCGGGATGGCGCAACCGGGCGCCGGGACAGCCGCCGCGTAGCCGCGCACCGATACTCCACTACGAAGTCAACCCGCCGCCGAGGGTGAATCGCGATCCACGGAGGGTGGCACCACCGCCGGCAGCGCCCGAAGTTCGGCCCACCGCGTTCGTCCGTCCCTCGCCTCGCGAGGACAACGCGCCCATCCTCCCGCGGACACAGGGGCCAGTTACCTCCCGGCAGAGAACTCTCTGGGAGAAACTTTTTGCGACGTCTCCCGCGAACCGCGAACCCCTACCAGCCGGGGTAGAGAGGGCTCCGCCGATTCCAGCGACCCCCACGGTTTCCGGGGTAGCCGATCCGCAAAACCTTGACGAGCTCCCACTCGAAACCGGGAAAACGCCCGGAAATCAGCCAGAGCAGAACAACGAGGGAGGCCTCCAACGGGTGCCCGGATTCGGCGAGGTGCCGGAAGTCGCGATCGCGCCCCCGACCAAACACCTGTGGTCCCCCGAGAGCAATCTCTCCTCGAAAAGCTCGTTGAGCATACTCTCCGCGGCCGCCGCCTACGTCGCCCGCGCGGAGTACGGGGTGGACGGACCCCTGGACCGCCTCGCCGACGCCGCGGCAGACGTTCCGCCCCCCCCGGGATACGATCCCATCGAGGATTTTGGGTCAATATACGACGAGGTAGGCACGCATCCGGGAATCTTCCGGCGTACCGTCCCGATTCCGGAGTACGTGCCCACCCCGATCGACACCAACGAGACCGGTCCAATGATCTTGGATCAAGAGCAGCCACGCCAATAGAGCGGCCCCGCCGATAGTACAGGGGCAAGGATAACAGGTTCGAATCCTGCGAGGTGGGGGCACCCACTTCCGGTCGCGGACGACCACGCACCAAGTGATGCGAAACTGAGCGAGAAGAAAGGAGCGGGGTAACACCCGGGTTTAAAACGGCCCTTATCAGGGCCAAATAAAACCACACAAACATACGCCTCAAACGGGCATTCGAAAAACCCCCTCCCGTCACGACAGGCCGTTCACCTACGAGTCGAGTTATGTCAATTGGCGCCCAACGTGGGGCAGTGAAATAAAAAACAGTTGTTTTAACTTACCCGCGAACACCCCTACCGACCGAGTTGCCGCGCAAGCCCCGTGTAAATTATCGTCCGTAAATCGGTTCGCGACACAGGTAAATGCCGCAGATAAAGCATACTCCTACCGGACCGCGAAAATCGGCACGGATCCTCGGAAAACCGTCGACTTCGACAACATCGTCCCCGCGCATCGGTAAAACGCCCACGCCAGTAACAGGAATTAACCGAGCCAAGAGGACGCCACCTGCGAACGTCGAACGAACGCGTCGGAGATCCTCACTTCCGGGAGTGAATAAACACCCGGTGGCGCCCAACTCCGTACAAACACCGCCGCCGAACGGTGAGAGAGCGCCGGAAAACGCGCGCGGTCTAACGCCCATAGCGAACACCGGTCCGAATACTCCCGTTCCGGACGTACCCGCCCAACGGAACAACGTTCCAGAAGACTTCGGAAGAAATATTCCCGATTTAAATCTCCCGCCTCCATTAAACGCCATGGCCGCGAATAATGCAAATGAGCACCCTAACCTCATGGGTGGATTAGAGAATTTGGAGGCCCTATTACGCGCAATAAATGACGCGCCCCGGGTACCTTTACCCACTTACGCAGGCGTCGATCACGAAGACCCTAATACGTTCCTTGCAAGGTGCGAGGAATACTTCGTGTCCGCACGAATTCCGAACACCGCAAGAACCAAAACGGCCGCATCCGGTCTCCACGGCGAAGCCGAGAAATGGTGGTCGTGTTACCAACCGCTCGACTTCGACTGGAATAACTTCAAAGAGCTATTGCTAAGCCAATACGACTCTCCAGCGGTAATCTCCCGCTTAAACGCTCAACTCTTCTCACGAAAACAAGGTGAGAAAGAGAACGCGGGTATTTTCCTCCAACAGAAGTACCTGCTCTATCAAAGGATCCGCGGCGGAGACGCCGAAGAAGCCAAAGTAGCCACGCTGTTAGGACTCCTACGACCCAACTTGAGAGTGGCCATACGCCCTGCGGCGCCACGGACATTGGCAGGACTGACATCGAAGGCCATCGAAATGGAGCACGATCTGCTGGAGCAGAATCCGCCTAATCGACCCAGAAGAGAGAATACGGATCGACCAGCGGAAGCCCCTAGGGCCAGGCCAACCCCGGAAACAGCGCAGCCGCCATCTTGTTGGCACTGTCCAGAACGGCACTTCCACCGCGACTGCCCAGTATTAGCGAGAAAGAACGCGGAACGCCAGGCTAACCCGGGAAACCAGTCCGGGGTGACAGGGGTACCGAACCCTGCCACCCGGCCCCAGAGCTCGGTCTAACAAATTCGAATACTGGATCAAACAGGTTGCCACACATCTGGGTAATCCTGAACGGCCAGGAAGTCTGTGCCGCCATCGACTGTTTCGCGAGTCACTGCTTCGTGCAACCACAACTACTGCCACCTGGACAGGTAATTGCACCTCACCACGGAAGTGCCAACCTGGGGGGCCGCAACGCCCAAATGCGCCTCACGGGGAAGGTGGAGTTCAAAATCAACATCCAAGGACACGTGCTGGACGTGTACGCATGGGTGGCCCCAGACGCCCGAGAGCCACTCATCCTCGGGTATCCTTGGCTGGTCCGGCATCATACCGTTACCGATCTAAGGTATGGAACCCTCTACCTGGGGCAAACGGAGCGATTCTCCGTCCGACTAGTGGATACCACCGTACCTACAGAAACGGTGGACACAATCGGCATCGAGGAATTTCAACACGGCATTCCGGCCGAGTGGATCGACGCGTTTCAAGATCTCTTCCAAAATCAAGCCCGCATATTCAAGCAATCGGGGAGACTCCTGCAGACCCAAAGCACGAAGCACGAGATAAAGCTAACGTCCGAGCAAGCCTTCCGAATTCCGCCATACAAGTACTCGGCGGAGAAATCGCAAATCATACGTGAACAAATAGAGGCAATGCTTGCGGACGGCATAATCGAGCCGTGTACATCCCCGTACAGCTCACCCATCGTTATCGTCAAAAAAAAGGATGGACGTCCGAGGTTCTGCGTGGACTACCGACGATTAAACTCCATTACCGAAGACGTGATGCAACCTATGCCCAAGATACACGAGGCACTGAAAGAACTCGGCGTAGCAAAAATCTTCTCTACCATCGATCTGAAGAGCGGATACTGGCAGATCCCGATGGATCCCCCCGCGAAGAAACTCACAGCGTTCACAACTCCAGGGGGGGGCACTTACCAATTCCGGGTAATGCCATTTGGCTTAAAAAACGCGCCGAATACCTTCCAGAGACTGATGAGCCAGGAGGTTTTAACGGGATACATCGGTACTATATGCATCGTGTACCTGGACGACATAATAATCTACTCCAATACCTGGGAGGATCACCTACAGCACCTGACCCTAGTCATGGAAAGACTAGCGCTGCACGGCCTCACTTGCGCCATAGACAAGTGCCATTTCGGGAAAACCGAATTAAAATACCTCGGCCACGTGGTAACCACCGTCGGGAACGAGGCTCAGCAGGAGCACATCGGCGTCATTCTGGACTTCAAGACTCCAAGAACTAAACGGGACGTTCAACAGCTGATGGGTACCTGCAATTGGTTGCGGGAATACATACCACAGTTCGCCACCTTAACGAACCCAATAACAGATCTTCTTGCCGGTAAGGGGAAGTTCCAGTGGACCGACGCCGCCCAACAGGCGCTTACCGAGCTTAAAGCCGAGATCAGGAAGCCGCTGAAACTCGCCAGACCGGATCCCGCGCTCCAGTACGTACTACAGACGGACGCCAGCAAGATCGGCATGGGCGCCGTACTCTACCAACTAGCTCCGGATGGTACCAAGAACATCATCAGTTATGCAAGCGCAAAATTCAGCCCAGTGGAGACACGATATCATAGCAACGAACAGGAGTGCCTAGCGGTCATTTGGGCCGTAAAGAGATATCGCTGCTACCTGGAAGACCACCCATTCATCCTACGGACCGACAATCGGGCTTTGTTGTGGCTACGCCGCATGAAGAACGAGAAATCGAAATTGAGCAGGTGGGCCATACTACTTGAAGAGCTGCATTACACCGTAGAACACGTGCCGGGGCAAGCTAATTCGCTCCCCGACGCCCTGTCGAGACATCCGGAGGACGAAGCCGTCGAAGACCTGGAAGACCCCGGTCGGATGCTGCCCCCGGAACGCCCGACACTACCTGGGGAAGAAACGATGCCCGAAGTATTCGGTATCACGGTAGAGCCGCTCGTTACCCTAATAATAGAGGATCAACAAACCGATGAGAAGACCCAGCGCCTCGCAATGAGTCTAAATCAAGAACAGACCAAGTATCGGATCATCGACGGCGGCCTGTGGAAGGAAATCCAGGGTACATGGAAACTGCTAGTACCCGAAGTAACTAGACAACGAGTACTGCATGAATACCATGACAATCCGCTCGCAGGACACCCCGGCGCGGATGAAACTCTTCGCGCCATCCAACGAAGGTTCACGTGGGAAGATCTCCGCAAGGACGTACGAGCCTATGTACAGCAATGTCACCTGTGCGCCTGCACCAAGGCCACAAGACCGAGTCATACCGACCAACTACGGCCTCACCAACCGACTACACCCTGGACGACGGTGGCTGTCGATCTCATGGGTCCCTACCCGCGCACAGGAAGAGGCAAGAAGTTTATACTCGTCGTGACGGATCTTTTTTCAAGGTGGATCGAAGCTTTCCCCTTGGGATCATCGGATGCTACCGTGATCATAAAGATCCTCGACAAAGAAGTCTTCGCCAGATGGGGATATCCCCGAGCAATCCTCTCGGATAATGGACCCCAGTTTACCAGCCAGAAGTGGCTAACCGCCTGCGATAAATGGCAGACGCAACATTGGACCACGGCGATCTACCATCCCCGGGCCAATCCTACTGAGCGAAGAAACCAAGAAATCAAGAAAGGTCTTCGTCTCCACCTACAAAATACCCGTCATAAGGACTGGGATCTACATCTGGAGACCGTGCTCTTCAGTCTTCGTACCCGAAGAAACGCCGCTACAGGCTTTACCCCCAGCGAGGTTCTACTCGGCGTTAATCTACGCAAACCGGGCGAATGGAGGTTTCCGCCATCACAAGCGGAGACCAACGCTCGAAATGGGGTCAATCAACAGGTCTGCTGTAATCAAAAGCAGTACCAACAACGATATTGCTCAAATAAAGTACAATCAACTTCCCGCTATCAGATCGGAGATCTGGTCTACGCAAAGAATCACTCGCTGTCCAACGCCGTCCAAGGAATTCACGCCGGGTTCACACCGGTCTGGGAAGGACCGTATGGCATCACAGAAGTAGTACGCGGCGAAGTATACTTCATTGACCGACGGGGCAAGAACGTCAAGGTCCACGGCTCACAATTAAAGCCAGCAACAGGGGTCGTCAGAGACGACCCGGATTCCCCAAACCAAACGGGGAGTCCCCAAACTAGTTCGCCGACTCCTTCCGTGGAGCGCGAATGGCCACCCCTGGCCCTCCCTACCACTTCTCCTTCTCCCCGCCCGGCTATAAAACCAGCGACGGCGGAGCACGGAGCCTCACTTTCGGCTCGAGGTTCGAACCGAACACAACCGCCTCCCGCGTCTAACATGGCAGACCATTGGGAGGACCTACTCGATGACTCGAGATCAACTAACTCATCCGAGGGAAGTCCAAGCCGGACTCTGGGCTCATCTACGCCCGGGACCTCCAGGCACTCAGGGAGAGTGACCAACCATACCGCTCCAGGTCGGAGCTCGCCACCCCCTACATCCCGGGGGGTCTCCCGAGTAAAACATGGCAACAGCTGTGATTGGAGCACGGACTCGGCACCGAGTTCACCGCTCTCTGAAGTCGCCAGGAGTCCTCGCAGGCCGCGAACCCCCCAGGCGCCCAAGAAGAAGAAGCCCTTCAGGTCCCCTACACAGCGCAGACAAGCCCCTCCCCCCCCCTACTACGAACCCTCGGAAACCGAACTATCCGAAGATCCCGAAGAAGAAAAGAGGTCCCCGCCTCGTTACAACCTCCGAAGGAGGAAGCGTTAACTGTCGAACGCTTGTAAATAACTTACTCACTCATTGTTCAAACGATATCTTTATTTTGTTCGGGACTAACCCGTAGAACTTAGTTACATACCTATTATTAATAATCCACGCATCGTTAGTCAAAAAAGCATTATCTAATCGTTTTTGTTTAACATGTTTATTCCAATTTTTTGTTGCAACCGGTTGTACTATAACATACGTTACTTTAATCCGATCTCATTAGTTATAACGGTTTCTTATTTTTTTTACATTCCGGCTAGGGGGGGCATGTTGTACGCCAACGGGCGTAATATCCCTCGCCGAAATCTAAAAAAATCTGAAACAAAAAAGAAAACACTATTAATATTAAATAACACATAGATATAATACTATACGTACTTACCATGCGACGAAGGGCCAGCGCCTTCGTCGCGCGTCGCTCCAAATCCCTCGTCGCTGCGTCCTGGACCCGGCACCTGAAACAAAAAAACAAAACAAAAAAAGAAAATTAATATTAGAAAAGAAAAAACTCGATGCGTTGAGATCCTACTTACCATGTCGTGCCGATCCATCGACGAGGCCACGAGGGTTCCCCAGACGAGCCCGGGCGACGTCGAGCCAGGTGGCGGCTTCCCCGCTACCTCGCCGTAACCTAGAAAATACCTAAAAACAGAAAAAAGAGAAATAACAAAATTAATCCTAGTGTAACAAGAAACATGTATACCTCGAAACAACTCACCTGGGCGATGAAGCCTCAACGGCGACCCGACGGCCCGGACTCCTCCGACGATGCCGAGCGAGGTAGCGGCTTAACCGCTACCTCGCCGGAACCTGAAACAAACAAAAAAAATATATATACATTAATGTTAAAAAATACATATTAATCCTAATTAGAAATTAAAACCTAGAGTAAGAAACCTACCTGTGATTCTGAGCATGGGCCGTCCGCACATGCTCTTCGGCGACGACCTCTCCGGCTCCCTCGACGATGCCGAGCGAGGTAGCGGCTTAACCGCTACCTCGCCGGAACCTGAAACAGAAAAAGAAACAACATGTTATATTCTAAATTAATCCTAATTAATACACTAAGCCTATGATTAAATACTTACCTGGAATCGATGGACATGGACCCTCTGTCCACGTCCCTCGACGCCACACCATCCGTCCGGAGCCCCCGGCGAACCCACGCCGTGGAATCTGAAACTGGGAAAAAATTACTCGTTACATAAAAATCAACGAAAGAAAAAAAAAAGTGGAAAAAAAACTCTCACTAGGAGAGTCGTTTTTAAAATAAGTAAAATAAATCTCAACTTACCAAAAACGAAGATCCGGAACTGCCGATGACACTTGTTGCTCCTGGGTAAGCGCGACACAAAAACCTGTAAAAAAACACACTAACACTCGCTGACACACACACAGCTCTGTTTTACGCGGGGCAGTATTTTTTCCCCTACCCGTTTAACACGGCACTTTACGGGAAAAAAACGTTTAAAAAATTTATAGGAATTATAAAAACACTCGCGTAAACACAGCGCGAGGTTAAACCCGCGCACTACACTAAACTCACGCTCGACGCTTACGAGCCGCGCGAAAACCGAACTTTGCCGACGATAGCCGAGCGCGGCGAGCATTCGCTCCAGCCGCTACACCCGACTCTAGTTGTAAATCTCCCCGCGAGAGGGAGATTTTTGCGAAAGTTTCTCGCAAGTGAATGTACGCTGGAACGCCTATAACTAGGCGAGATATTCTCCAAATAAATCAGAATTTTCGAACCGGAGCACGGCGTCTCACTCCCTGCCTACCTTTCCCTCGAAGCTCGAGGGCGAAATTCTTTTTGTATCTCTGTCTTTCTCAAGACGCAGAAACCCACACGCTTTTCTCAAGGCGAATCAACCCCGCTTTTTTCAAAGCGAAAAAATTCCGTTTTTTTTTTTAAAAAAACGTTCCGTTGATCAAGCGGCCAACTTCCTTCGCTCCGCTGATCAAGCGGCCAACTCTCCTCGCCTTTTAGGAAAAAGGCGCTCCGCTGATCAAGCGGCCATCTCTCCTCGCCTTTTAGAAAAAAGGCGCTCCGCTGATCAAGCGGCCATCTCTCCTCGCTTTTACAAAAAAGGCGCTCCGCTGATCAAGCGGCCATCTTTCCTCGCTTTTATAAAGGCGCTCCGCTGATCAGGCGGCCATCCTTATCTCCCGCTGGTCAAGCGGCCAACGGTAACTTCCGCTGGGGCAAGCGGCCCCGCCGATTAGGCGGCCAACGCAGTTCCATCGGAAGCCAACCACGGAAAAAAGCATCAGCGACACCCACCGGGTGGGAAGAGGAGGTTTGGAGGTTATTTGTTTTTTATTTAACGTTTTTCCATACAGGAAATAGGAGCCGCCCCGCATGCCGCGTTCCCGAACAAGCGGATCTTATCTCCGCCGCCAGATCCGACGGGCGCTAGCGGATGGGCTCGAGCTACCGGTCGTCACCGTCACCTCGATCGCAGTAATCGACCCCAGACCCTGGCCATATGCCCGGGCATTGAGGCGTGGACGCGGGCGAGTCCATAGGGCGACCCGTGACAACGACCCGCGGAGACCGATCCAACGTCCGGTCTTGCACCTACCGACCTTTCGGGCTTATCCCCCGCGATCTCCCGAGGCCACACGTCCCGTGCCTCTGTACCGGCTGATCGAGGCCGGACGCGTCGTAGACCCGGGTCTAGTAAGTCCCCCTCCGGGATGGCGCAACCGGGCGCCGGGACAGCCGCCGCGTAGCCGCGCACCGATACTCCACTACGAAGTCAACCCGCCGCCGAGGGTGAATCGCGATCCACGGAGGGTGGCACCACCGCCGGCAGCGCCCGAAGTTCGGCCCACCGCGTTCGTCCGTCCCTCGCCTCGCGAGGACAACGCGCCCATCCTCCCGCGGACACAGGGGCCAGTTACCTCCCGGCAGAGAACTCTCTGGGAGAAACTTTTTGCGACGTCTCCCGCGAACCGCGAACCCCTACCAGCCGGGGTAGAGAGGGCTCCGCCGATTCCAGCGACCCCCACGGTTTCCGGGGTAGCCGATCCGCAAAACCTTGACGAGCTCCCACTCGAAACCGGGAAAACGCCCGGAAATCAGCCAGAGCAGAACAACGAGGGAGGCCTCCAACGGGTGCCCGGATTCGGCGAGGTGCCGGAAGTCGCGATCGCGCCCCCGACCAAACACCTGTGGTCCCCCGAGAGCAATCTCTCCTCGAAAAGCTCGTTGAGCATACTCTCCGCGGCCGCCGCCTACGTCGCCCGCGCGGAGTACGGGGTGGACGGACCCCTGGACCGCCTCGCCGACGCCGCGGCAGACGTTCCGCCCCCCCCGGGATACGATCCCATCGAGGATTTTGGGTCAATATACGACGAGGTAGGCACGCATCCGGGAATCTTCCGGCGTACCGTCCCGATTCCGGAGTACGTGCCCACCCCGATCGACACCAACGAGACCGGTCCAATGATCTTGGATCAAGAGCAGCCACGCCAATAGAGCGGCCCCGCCGATAGTACAGGGGCAAGGATAACAGGTTCGAATCCTGCGAGGTGGGGGCACCCACTTCCGGTCGCGGACGACCACGCACCAAGTGATGCGAAACTGAGCGAGAAGAAAGGAGCGGGGTAACACCCGGGTTTAAAACGGCCCTTATCAGGGCCAAATAAAACCACACAAACATACGCCTCAAACGGGCATTCGAAAAACCCCCTCCCGTCACGACAGGCCGTTCACCTACGAGTCGAGTTATGTCAACCATACGTGTGTTGGAGGGAAAAAAAAAAAAAAAAAACACGATTCAAGAAAATACTCGAAGAACCGTGGAGGACCCCGACGGAGGAGTCCCAAGGCTCCGTTGCGTTCCGGAGGATCGATCGAAGAGAGCACCCCGGCGCTTCTGGTACGCCGTCGATTCCGTCGTGTACCGTCTACGTGCACACACTTGTCGACAGACTCCCGTGGGGAAAACGCGACGAGAGTCGATGCTCGTATTTCCGCCGGCGCGTATGGGGGCTTTGCCCGTTATATCGGAACTCGGAGAACACGGTATGAGGTCTGTTAGCTCTTACTCCGCGTGGCTCTTCATCTCCTCGAGATACCCGGAGAGACAGAGACGGCGATGCTCCGCCTCTGCCGGGAGATTCCAACCAAATATCCGGTCTCGCTACCCGGAAAGATTCGTCGGCGAGGGACGGATAGGGAGAGCGAGAGAGGAGCGGGACGGATTAAAAGGAGAGGAGGATGGCGAGTCATCCGTGTACGGGATACTCGACTCCGGCCGCTGCAGCGTAGGTCGGCGGCGAGGGACCGGCGGAGGATCGATGTGGAGAGAGCCGAAGGGATGCTGCGGCCGGCGCGGTCCATTCTCGTCTCCCGTGTGGCGAGCCGAGTGATGGATCTTGACAGCGGCCAACTTGTTTTCCGCGAGGAAAAGAAACACCGCCGGTGCGCGGATGCCGAGGCCGCTCGGCCCGCTCTCCCGAAGAGATTGATGGAAACACGGGAATCAGTGGTACGGGCTCTTCTAACTGTCGCTGCGTCCGCCCCGGGCTATCCCTTTCGCCCCCTGATTCTTGGGGAGGATTCGTCGAAACTCGGCAACCGGACAAACTCGATTGCTCGGACGACGGATCGATCTCTCCGCCAATATAAGTATGAGGAGCTCGGTTCGGTTGACTAAACGGTGGAGTGAATCGATAGGAATATCGACGAAACAAGACGATCTTGGCAATTCGTACAGTGATGAATCATGAACGATGCTAGTAAGGTTGGCAAAAAAAAAGACAATGGGAACGGTAATCGGCCAAGAAGGCTCATTTCGTCAAGGATATCGTTTCCCGATAGAGAGACAGCGCGTCGTGTCTGTCACGTCGTTTTCCCTTGAGCCAAAGGTAGATCGAGATATGTATGTATATCTGAAGTCTTGCCTCGCACTCTCCGGCGTCAGGGGGGGTGGGGATTGTTTCGCGTACGTCGTACGTCTCGGGCCGCCGTGACTGCCGGAGATATCGGATTTCTACTGTCGAGAATCCGAATCATTGTCTGGAGGGAGGAGATGAGGTCCCGGCCGCCGCCGTCGAGCTCCCGACCCCATCAAACCTCCCTCGGCAGCCGTAATAACACCGATGGATTTCCCGTGGCATTAAATATCCTTGTCTAGGGTACGATCCTACACCGGGCTTGAATATCTCAAGATCCTCGGCAGTCTTGGGATTCGCGAAATATCATGGAACGTTCGGCGCATTCAATTATCGGATAAACTCTCTCTATCTTTCGAGTGCCGATCACGCGTACGACTGTTCGGTGAACGAAAAACGGCACGCGGTTCTGTAAAGAAAAAGTACGCTGATGCTTTTTCCTACGATGCCCGGTAACGTCGACCTTATCGAATGGGGTGCCTTTTTTTCCGAGAAAGAAGAAATAAGAAAACATGGCGCGCGCAGGACGCCAGTAATAGATTTTTCTTAATAAAAAAAAAAAAATGTTTTCGCGAGCCCTGATATGTGGACCAGTATCGTGCAAGATGGCGATGAAAAATATATAGCAGGTCACCAGCAAAAAATTCCTGAATACCGAGTAATATTTCGTGCCGTCAGGGTGTTTTGCCTCTTGGTACAACCTCAACAACAAAAACATTTATTTCCCCTCCTTTTATACCTAACCCGTCCCCAACCCAACCCAACCGACCCGTCTGTACCCGACCAACTTCGCATTTCACTTCGCTTCGACCCTATTGAAGGGAATCCCGTTTGTTTTGTTTTTTTTTGAGAAACAATAAACAAGAAAACATGGCGCGTGCGGGAACCCATTAATAGGTATTTCTTAATAAAAAAAAATGTCTGCGCGAGCCCTGATATGTGGACCAGTATCGTGCGAGACGGCGATAAAAAATATATAGCAGGTCACCAGCAAAAAATTCCTGATTACCGCACCGATAAAAAAGTACAGTTGAATCAACTAACATTCGGGCAGGGACGTTCAAATAAACATTTAGTTGGTCAAACAAAATATTGTAACGACTCAAATATATTTTGTTGTAATCGCCCAACAAATTGTTGAACTAACCAATTTTTTCGCTGTACCAACAAAATATTCTGTCGACCGTCCCTGTTGGAATCTTAGTTGATTAAACCGTATTTTTTTTTATCAATGCGACTAATATTTCGTGCCGTCGGGGTGTTTTGCCTCCTGGTACAACCTCAACAACAAACACACCCAACAACCACAACAATTTACTTCCCCTCCTTTTATCCCCAACCAACGGACCCATCTATACCCGACCGACTTCGCATTTCACCCAACCACCCCGCCCCCATCCCGGGTTGATATAAAAGCGAGCAGCCGCGACTGCCATGCATTGGCTCTTCGATAAACCATCCCTACCTCCGTCGCCCACAGCGTATTGTACATATCGTTAGCAGCTCGGCGGCCGAGTTGAATGTGGGAGTATGTCATTACCGTGACGCCTAGGCAGTCAGCCGAGCCAGCGTGAGGTGTAGGGCTTTGTGTTCGTGGAGGCACGCGGTTTTCATAGGCTCTTTATCCATGCACAATACACATTCGAACAGGCCTCGAGGGGTGCGAAGGTTTGCGCCGCGGTTGGTGCGACAAAGAAACACCGATCGGTAGCTCGCAACGATATACCCGGGGAACCGAGGCCACCGCCGTTGCACGTGGACGAGGGCGAGGGGCAGTTTCTCCCCACAGCTGGGGGTTGCACCAGGATGGCGCGGGTCGCTCGTGTGCGTGCCTCATTAACCGGGCGTTTGCGTTGCGCGAGGGAGAGACCACCGATCGGGCCGGCGCGGAGGGAATCCGATGAGGCGGAGAGGTTGAGGAAGAGGACAACCTCTGCGATAACACGCGCCAGGAGTGAGAGGCGAGCTTTGCACACGGATACCGCATTCTCTCCGTTGCTCCGCAGGCTGCGGAGCAACGGCTTCGTCGGGAGAGCGCGTCCTCTTTCAAGCTGCGAAGCGCCATCGTGAACGGGAAAGAGACGAGGCGAGTCGATGGGACCAACGGCGTGAGTTGATGCCGGGCTCTGGGTCGGTGCTCACAATCGGGCTTCCTCTGTGTGTGCGTTTGTGTGTGCGTATGTGAGGCTATATCGTCCGGCCCGTTGGTGAAATGCGCCTGGAATCAACACGCCAGCCTGGCGATTGCGGGCCTCCTAAACACCCGAAGCCGCGATCCGACAAGCGGCCGACGCCTATACCGGGTGACCCCGAGGAGGCCCCGCCAATACCCTAACCCGACAGCCCGGGGCGCATATGTGTCCTATCGTTCGTTCCCGCCCGTATCTCGGGCTCTCCCGGCGTGCCCGATAGATGGAACGAGATAACCTGATGGAAGGCAGCGATAGCCGAGGAGAGAGACGCGGACGCGTCGTCGGGAGTCAAGAATAATCGATCGAGAGCTCGCGAATGGGGGGAGTGAGAGGGCACTGTATAACAACTGGCCGACGAATACCCCGATTGGTTTCGCAACCGGTTCACGCCGCTATCGGTTGGACGTTGGGTTCGATGGGTGATAGGACTGATTGTTTGATTCGTGGTGACTCCTATTATATCGGGGTGAATTATGGGCCGCCTCGTAACGACACCGCGCATATGTTTACCGTTGGAATCGCATCGACGATGGGTCAATAATCTTTTTTTTTTTTGCATACTAATCCGAGTTCTAAATACACCGATGTTGTGTCCGTGGCGAATAGATAAATCTTTCCTCTTTTTGCCCCTAAATTCGATTTATATTCAGAGTACTATACCGCTGGTGAGGGTTCAACGAAATTGGTCCTTCCACACGTGGATCTTTGAGCACTCGTCGCAAATGTTAAATAATTCATGCGATACAAGCTCTGATGAGGTAGAATAGAGACTCGAGAGATGGTGAGGATCGATTAAA
Organism: Exephanes ischioxanthus; assembly: GCA_958510785.1. NCBI lineage: Eukaryota > Metazoa > Arthropoda > Insecta > Hymenoptera > Ichneumonidae > Exephanes > Exephanes ischioxanthus. The sequence continues at coordinate 15,070,572 of OY294019.1, forward strand.
AACTTAGGAAAGAATAAATTATAGATTACATAGACCGGCCTCTACATGGACCGAAGACTACACACAACGAAGTCTATGTAGACCGAAGACTACATAGAACGAGGTCGGCATACAAACCGCCGAAGCCTACTGAAGTCTACATAGACCGAAGCCTACTTAGACCGAAGTCTACTTAGACCGAAGTCTACTTAGACCGAAGTCTACTTTGACCGAAGTGTACATAGACCCAAATCTACATAGACCCAAATCTACATAGACTCAAATCTACATAGACCCAAATCTACATAGACCCAAATCTACATAGATCCAAATCTACATAGATCCAAATCTACATAGATCCAAATCTACATAGACCCAAATCTACATAGACCCAAATCTACATAGACCCAAATCTACATAGACCCAAATCTACATAGACCCAAATCTACATAGACCCAAATCTACATAGACCCAAATCTACATAGACCCAAATCTACATAGACCCAAATCTACATAGACCCAAATCTACATAGACCCAAATCTACATAGACCCAAATCTACATAGACCCAAATCTACATAGACCCAAATCTACATAGACCCAAATCTACATAGACCCAAATCTACATAGACCTAAATCTACCTATACCCGTGCGTGAATGCAAATACAATCTACATTAACCGTAGACTTGCGTAGACTACTATTACACTTGGCAGCTATTCATGAAATCTATATCGTGGTTTGCAATCGTCCCGGTAGGCGGACTTCTGGTAGACGCGCATTAAAGATCGACGAGTCTACCTTATGGGTAGAATCGTCTACCTTATGGGTAGAATCGTCTACCTAAGGATAATGAGTCTATCGTAGAGCAGACTTTTTTTACACCGAGTGTAATGGATGTCCGGAACAAGAAGCCAACGGGAAAATGGGACGATAGCGGTGGGCGTGTATAGAGGGGTAACGTAAGTCCCCCGACAAAGTGTGCGTACCTACACCGCGAGTGGTACGCTGCACTGACGTCAGCGATGAAGAGACCTCTCGCCGCTGTTGACAAGGACGAAGAGTAAAAATGTTAGGGAGATAAGAGGGCGACGTCGACGCGTCGGGCGACGTTGCTGATGGCACCCGTAGACGTCCGCACCCCACCGGGCTACCACTGTGCGGCGTCTTCCTCGGTCCCGTCGTCTGTCTCATGATTGCAGAGGGTTAATTCAGTTGGCGAAGCACGGCGAAGTCCCGGAGGAAAGGGAATGCCGGCTACCTCGCCCCACTCGGGATACGTATACATTACACAGAGACTCCGAGGGTCCTGGACGAGAAATGTCTCCCAGCTATAGCACGGGAGAATTTCAAGGGATGGCCGCTTCGTTATGAAAGGAATTGGCGAACGTGGGTTTGGTTTACGGAGGGGGCGAGTATTTTCACCGACCGTCAATTTGAGATTCTATTGACGAATGAAAAATACGCTTTTTGTCTGGGAATGTGAATTTCTACTCTACTACTGTAAACATTGTCTACACAAGCGGTTAAAAAAAATATGAAGTTTGCGCTACCCTTATATGGTAAAGAATATGATGAATTTTACGTGAAAAAAAAAAAACTCGGCAAACAGTCGCTCGTATGTGAAGGGTTGTTGAGACCAGAACTGGGCAGTACTTGAAATAACGGGTGCTTGTTCGGTACTTCAAGTACTTTTTTTTACGATTTCAAGTACCAAGTACAAGTACTTTATGAGTACACGCTCGCATTTCGGATACTCGATGAGTAGCATGATATCCTGTTTTTATTAATATATGACTGTCTGTCTAATATTCTTAATAAATATAATTCTAACGACAATTGATTAAAAAAACGGTATAAAAAAACAAGAAGCGACGAAAAGGGACGCTTTTCGATTGTTTTTTAAATGAAATTTTGTATGGAATTTTTTATGAACAAGACTGAAGAACAGATTAAAAATGTCCTCAAAACGACGAATTACGAAAATTTCAGTTAGCGATTTTTTACAATGGGTAAGCCAGCTGCAAATGACTTTGCGTCTTTTTTTTAAGCCTACACAACGCTCAACGCTACGAACTTAATTGCGAAAAGTACCTGAGAAACATGTAAGATGAAAATACGTTTATATTCTCGCGCTCTCCGGTGTCCTCGGGAGCAGCGACATACCGTGTCAACATTTCGATGTATGGTGCGAAATGGAAGGGAGACAAATTTGCGTGCTCGCGAAATTAGAGCAATCGGTCTCTTTCGTTTCGGGGACGTCGTGACAGAAGGACGTTTCCGGTAATCATTGTACGACTGTACGGGATTTAGCGAGGTGTTCTCGTGTCTGAGGTTCCGATCGCGCTTGGCCGGCCGATACTATAACGAAGACGAATTTATTTGTACTGCGAGCCCCGGAACAAGGTGAAAGAGTCATCGCGGTAGACATCTCCGAATATAAAAAGATGAGTACTTGTAATTCTATTTATAATTGATATTGATGATGATAATGATAAAAAAGGAAAGGAATCAAAAGCTTCATGTGTAAAAAAAACCCAGAAAAAAGTTTATTCCGATCAAAGAAAATTTATTAGGGACGAAGAAAAATGTTTATTTGGTTCATAACCTAATAGAGCATTTATTAAATTCTAATATATTTATTTCTGTGACAGTGTTATGATTTTTATTGACGTGTTCACGACTCTACAATGCGCGCTGCCGGATAATAGCCGTGTTTTGTCTTGGTGCCAAATATATAATTTTGTATTTTCAATGATTCGATTTCTTTGTGTCGAATAAACATTTATTTTAAAGTACAAATCAATAAATAGTCACTTCGAATAAATTTTTTTACTGAAAGTAAAGAAAAGCCGTTATTTGAATCTAATAAAGATTTTGTTAAGGCAACGAAACATTTCTTTTATCTTGATAAACGTCATTCGAAGATCGAAATTTATTTGATTTGAATAAATCTTTTTTTCTGGGTGTAGCGTGCGGGAATGGGTGATGACAGAGAGCGATGTATGAATTTTACTGATGAAGAAGAAATTAACTGATTATAAGTGCGAATGAGGACAATTTAATATTGTTATTTTTGTTTGCATTTTTTTGGTTTTTTTTTTAAATTTATTTGTGTGCCTCGACCGAGAATATAAAGTGGTGAAACTCGCGAGTTGAATAATTCGTTGAAACTAAAAAAAAAATCTATCTTCTTTCTTATTGATTAAAAAAAAAATATTTTTCTTAATACGCATGATTTGTTATTTTAAGGGACAATTTTAGTCGTCATTATTTTATGAATCAATTTAACTTTGCAATCTTACAAACACTGCAAGTACAAAAAGTATCCGATACTTCAAGTGCTTGTGATGATTTGTACTTTGTACTTGAAGTAGTTTTTGGTACGTTGCCCAGCTCTGGTTGAGACCGCACTTGCCCTAAACATTCCTTAAATGTAAAAAACAAACGACCCCAAAAAATAGCCTCATTTTTGCACAAACCGGGAAGGCTGAGAGGAGCTCCGTAAGCGGCTGACCGCGCCAGAGACGGGAAATCGAGCTGGGGTTCCGCGAGTGCGCTGCAAGGGGATGAATCCAATTACACAAAAACCCTCTCGCACCTACGGCCCATTAAGTTTCACCGTCTCCTTTTCTCAGTCCGTTCCGCGATACAGACTACCCCACTTCCTTCTCGTGTGTCTTTCCTCCCTCGCTCTCTCTCTCTCTTACACCCTCTCTGCCTTAAATTCGCTAGTTATCGTTGTCTCCACTCCCTTTCCCAATCTCTCCCGCAAACGTGGAAACCCGTTTTCATTGGCCCACGTTCGTTCGTTGCCGCTTCTGCTCCTGGTTTCGCGGTTCCAGCCCCCCCCCCCCCCCCCCCCCCCCTATGACTCCGTCTCCCTCGGGTGCTTGTGGATTTGCGGTATACACGATTATTCGACGCTCTCTCTTCGTTTCGTTCCCCCTCGTTCGCGTTCTCTATCCCCCCGGTTGCTATCTCGCCACGTCCCGCCGCCTCTCTTTTCATTTCTGTAGCTGTGCCCTTATAATGCTCTCTCTATATCGCGCGAGCCTCCAGCATCTCCCTTTCCCATTCTGTTTTCTGCCCCCAACGGTTCCCTTCACCGACGCCGTATTCCACCTCTTGGTCGTCCCGCTTCCTCCGACACACTCGTGGATGCACACGTAGGGACGGGGGAGACTGTGAGGCAAAATGGACCGCTCGAGCGATTTAGGCAGTTTCATTGATTCACGGGAAATATTCTAACGTTTTTGTGTTTTTTTAATTTTGGCGGACAAAATAAATCTGGCGGACTGATTTGGAGCGTTATGACTGTATAAAGAATACGGGGCAAAATGGACCCCGTGCGAAATTTAACAAATTTGAATTCCGAAAGTAATAATTACTTGCAGGCTGTATTGTAGTTATTTTCTGGGCGAAGTGACAATAGACTCGCATATATCGAGCTCTCTTCGAAGGAGGAGCTTCGGATGATTCTGGAGGGATATTTGATTATCGGAACAATTTTTTTGCGGCGTTCTGTAGGGAAAAGCGGCGAGTCGGAGAATTCATTTTGCCCCGCGTACTCGTTTTGCCCCACTCTTCTGTACATTCATACCGATACACACACACACACGGAGGGAGAGGGATGAATACAGAGTAAACGTAGCTCGTATTTTAGCCTCTCTCGGCTTCCTCTCCGACTCTCCTCGCACCGCGAAGCCCGCGCAGCAAGTTCCGCGACCCTCCAATTACCAACGGGGACCGAGTTTGCCGCTCCTGCCGGTGCTCCTCGTTTTTCGATGTAAAATGCTGTTGCCGCTGGCCGAGACCGGTGCCGGAGTGCTGGCCCTCGTCCCGCTCTCCGCTATTCGGGACGATATCGTTGGTTGGGTGTATACAAAAGAATATAAAAAAAATTAAATGAAAATAAAATTGAACAAAAAATATCGTTCCCATCCAGATAGAGAGACAATTCACCGGCGGGGATCTTAATCGCGGGAGTCAACCGGGATAATGTTGATCCGAGATATTTAGTATATATAAATGATATAAAATATATAAAATATATAAGATATAAATAGATCATTAATTAATTGATCCTTTATATGATTCACTTTAGTTTATGATGGATTAATTTGAGATCCGTTTATTGACTGTATTTTGTCTATATTAGGAGGATGATTCTGATCGGAGCTATTTAAGATATATAAATTATATACAATATATAAAATATAAATAGATCTTTAATTAATTGCTCATTTATACGATTGACTATAGTTTACGAGAGATTCATTTCTGAACCGTTCATAGACTGTATTTTGTCTATATTGGGAGAAACTGCACTCGATAAAGATCTCAAGTGGATCTGGATTTTAGAAAAGCATTTAAGTAACATTTTTTTAATCGCACACACTACACGATAACTTTTTTTTCCTTTTTTTTAAGATCTCGTATATCAGTTTTTTTTTATGCACAAGTATTTAAACGAATATTTAGAGGGGTGTACAAGATTTACATTTGCACGATTTCTCTTGCTCGACTCGGCCCTTCCAATGTTGTAATTCATGGAATAACGGAGATGGAGAAACGGCATAAGAATGGGCTGCGAAATGGACCAACGGCGTTGTCCGCAATGCGAGGTCGTCTTTTTTTGTTTAATCAACCGCGCTGAACAGGTGCAAAGAGGTCGGGACCTTCGGCGAGACCGCGGAAACAAAGGGTTGAAGAAATAGTGTTTTCTTTATTTTTCTGTAGTTTTTTTTCTTTTCTTTTTAATTCTCTCTTTTGCTTCTGGAGTTCCGGGGCGAAACAACACCGCCGACGACTTTCCGCACTTGCCCGCAACACAAAAGAGCGAGCACCGTCGACGACCGCCGCGATCGATATCTGCTTCGGGTGAGACCCTAATTCGGGCCAGTCACGTGCAAGCCTCGCGAACTCCGCGGAAACATTATGTATCCTCGATGTGTACACTGTGTCCCGATGAATACCAAGGTGGACGAAAAATAGCCGTAGCAAAAAAGAAAAAAAAAATTCCATACAATTACACGAATAAAAAAATATACAAAAAAAAGCTGTACAAAAAAAGAAAATTGATACTCACATCATCAATGACTTTGAGTTTCCGTCATAGTTCCGAGGAACAGTAAAAATTATCTGCTGGCCATTAATTTATTCGCAGAAGCTTTATATGTTGTAAAATCGCCGAATAAACAAGACAGAAGGAAGTTCATTTTATGCGGTTTTTTTCAAGTCTGAGCACATTTTTTTTTTCTTTTTTTGCAACCAAGGCGATCATTTTTCGCTGTACCGTGGTTGCGCAACCAAAAAATCACGATTTTTCTCACATGGCTCGCTGTATGACGAGCCGGATATCCCCTATCGGTCCGGAGACATCGGAGTCGTTGCATCGTATTTTTCCAGACGTCGTTTCGTCGAGGAGTTACACAAGGGGATGGATATCGGTTGCCGGGGAAATATGAGACGAGAGCTCGCCGAGCGTGCGGAGAGCCCGAGAGAAACTCGGTAGCGATGGTCCCTCGGGGTTCGGCCCGGGAGCATCTTCGGCGGGCAGGGGCCAAGAGGGCCGTGCACGGCCGGTTCACCGAGACGAGATAATTGGACCGTGAGAGTAGCGGGTAGAGGAGATAGCAACGAGAGTTTGGAAACTTATCGGTGGTGCGCCCGCTGGAGGGATGGATTTTGTGTGCGCGGGAGCTAAAGGGGTCGATACGTATCGCGATTTGCCACGCGGCTTGGCTATCGCGGAAGGATCGTCAGACGGGTGTTACCCTCTCGTCCTCGCCGGCGAGCGTTCCCCGCACACATTGTCCCGGCACAGAAATTTCACCGGTGTTGGTATTCACGCCGGTGTACTCGGTTAACGCACCGACGAACCCTCACGAATGCGCCCCGAAGCGAGTCTGCCCACAAAGTCCCGGAAAGCCACGAACGCTCGAGCGACAAATAAAGTCCGCGTGGAAGGGGACGATTTTATTTTTTTATATTTCCGTCGATAGCGGACATTTTTTTTTTTTTTAGCAAGAACAAACGAGCTTTCCGGTCCTACCGGAAGTCGAGTAAAACGGCCGAAGCTAAATGATCTAAAACTATGAAGGTGTCGTGTTTCGGTCGGACCAACCTCTATCGCACTGTGCCTGGGTGAATGTGAATCTGGATGGAAAAATTCCGCCCTAACTGCCGAAGGTTCCCAAGTGGGAGTGGTATAACTGGCCGAAGTTGGGCGAACACTGGCCGACTCCGTGCCGATACTGGCCCGGTCTGGCGGACACCCACAAGCGTTTTACCGCATGCGATTCTTTGGTTTCATGCGGTTCTTTTTTTTCTCCGCTTTTCTTTTCGCGGGGAGCGTTCTTTATACCAAGTCGGTTTGGGGGATTCACTCGGGCTCTGCCAACCTTCGCCCTTTCAACCTTCTCGATCGGGAGGAGCTCGAACACGACACCAATTCTCTAGTACACCGGCCTCGGCTCGTCATACGTTCAATGCCGAGCACCCTATTGCTCCCCCCTCTCCCCCCCCCCTACCCCGCCCCCGCCCCGACCGCGCAAGAGGGACTCGTTGACGTCTCGGGCTAGCGTAAGGTTGTCGGAGGGTGGCTCGTCGAGATGAGACCGATAGAGCACGCCTCGACTATTCATATCTGCCGGCGCGACGCGCGATGGATGTGTGGGTGTGTATTAAGGGATCCAACGCGTAGACGAGAGTCCTGTCGCGTCGAGAAAACGGAGTTAGACACATTTGCACCCACTCTCGCCAATTCCCTACACTGCAAAAAAAAAATATCGATGACTCGAGTAAAATTCGCTCGCGGTCTGTCGAAAAGAAATGTTATTTTGACTTCACTTCTAATTGTTACAATTCCATGCGATAACATGAGTCATGTGGCGTCGAGAAAATGGAGTTACACACATTTGCACCCACTCTCCCCAATTCCCTACACTGCAAAAAAAAAAAATATCGATGACTCGAGTAAAATTCACTCGCGGTCTGTCGAAAAGAAATGTTGTTATTTTGACTCCACTTCTAATTGTTACAATTCCATACGGGATTCAAACGATAACACGAGTCCTGTGGCGTCGATAAAACAGAGTTACACACATTCGCACTCTCCTCAATTCCCTGCACTGCAAAAAAAAATATTAATGCCTCAAGTAAAATTCGCTCGCGGGCCGTCAAAAAGATATGTTGTTATTTTGACTTTACTTCTAATTGTTACAATTCCATGCGATAACATGAGTCATGTGGCGTCGAGAAAATGGAGTTACACACATTCGCACTCTCCTCAATTCCCTGCACTGCAAAAAAAAAAAATTAATGCCTCAAGTAAAATTCGCTCGCGGGCCGTCAAAAAGATATGTTGTTATTTTGACTTCACTTCTAATTATTACAATTCCATGCGGGTTCGAAACGATAACATGAGTCCTGTGGCGTCGAGTAAATGGAGTTACACACATTCCCACTCTCGCCAATTCCCTACACTGTAAAAAATATCGATGATTTAAGTAAAATTCGCTCGCGGTCTGTTGAAAAGACATGTGGTTATTTTGACTCCACTTCTAATTCCTACAATTCCATACGGGATTGAAACCATGATAACATGTCATCTCGACAGTCTCGCCGTCGTTGTTTCAATATCACATAGAATTGTAAGAATTGAAATAACAATTTTTTCTTTGGCACTCGCCAATCGAATTTATTTTCCGGTGTGCGACACCGTACTTCGATGGTCATTCGCTCCAGCATGCGTACCCGATGCTCCGAGGTCGTCACACGAATTTCGTAATGTCCCATCGAGCCGCTCTAATGGTACATCAATTTAACGAGGCCGTAGATATTTACGACTGCGCTTGATAGCAGGTCAAACGAGTCTATTCCGCGTTGGACCCCAAGTAGTTTTTGGCCCGTTCGTATCGACGCGGAAAAGCGGACTTCCGAGGGTGTAAACGAGTTAAGGGAGCGATTTTCCACGATCTCAGTGAAAAAGAAAGGTTTCTATTTTACACCTCACCTTTGGCAATATCGTACCGATTCTCAAACTACAAAAAAAAAGAACATCATCGAACAGAACACGATATTCTCCAACATTAACCATTCGAATACAACCGCGACGTAATTCTTGATGAAACTTTACGGCCTCGTACTCAACTTCTACAAAGCGATAGCGCTTTTCGAGGATACCTTTGACGGTGCCGCTATTGCTAAAGATCTTCCCACATAAAAAAAAACATGCTGAAAAAAATCGAAAAAAAAAAAAAAAAAAATGAAGAAAAACTTGAAGAGAACGAAAAAGAAAGTGCCTCTGGCGCCGGGGGTCCGTGGAGCGCGAATTTCGTGCGATTCGCCGCAGTACAGCGACGTACGTCGGTTGAATGAAAGAGGACCGCCAGTCGCGGATCCCGCGAACGAAGACGACGGAGCGAAAGAAGAGCCCCGTGAAGGGAAGGCGATACGGTGGCCGGAGGTCCCGTAACCGTGAGCACACAGTTGAGGAGAAGTGGCGTACCCCGTCGAAGAGGGGGGAGGGGGGGGGGGGGGCCGCGGCGCGGAGATGTACAGAGGGAGCCGAGTGTGCCGTATACGTTGCATACGGGAGAAGCGGAGACAACGAGCGTTTCGGGCTCTATTTTTGTCGGGTGGCAAGGCGGCACGGTCGTCGCGGTTGCCGCTGCGGTGGCGGAACAAAAAGCCTCGCGGCTTCTCTCCTCCGGACCTCTCTCATCACTGCCGCTCCGGCGGTGCGCGGAGAGCTTCTCTCAGCGGCGATGGAACGACCGTAGTGAAGGGAGAGCGAGAACGCCGAGGGTCTGTCCTCTCTTTTCACTCCGTGCGCCCCTTTTTACCCTGGCCGCGAGTCGACCGTCCCGTTTCTCAATCTCCACCGTCTCCTCTATACACAGATCTCTCCTCCTCCTCCTCCTCCTCCTCCTCGGCACTCGCGCTCCCTATCTCCGTTCCCTTCCCGCCTTTCCGCGCCCGCTCGGTGCGAGACGGACAAACAAACTGAGAGGAGGAAGTGGAAGAAGAAGCGGTTACGTATATATGTATGTATATATGTATACATATATGCAAGGAAGAGGAAAGCGGGGAGCGCGATGATATTTCGCGTCTTCCTCGCTCTCCAGGCGTCTCTTTCACGGCTCTTCGAGCGAGGCGAATGGAGCGAGAAAGGAGACGAAGAGAGCAAGGGTGGCGCGAGATGAGAGCGGAAAGCGGGCGGGAGGAGGGCTAGGAGGAGGAGATGGAGAGGAAGTGGAGGAGGCGGAGAGGAAGATGAGTATGAGGAGGAGGAGGAGAGGAAGAGGAGCGTGAGGATGAGAAGTGAAGGAGTTAGCGGACAGGCGGGACGGCGAGTGGTGTGCGGGCATATCGGAGAGTGGGCGCGCAGAGACTGGAGGCTGCGCGCGAGGCTGAGGCCGCGGCTCTCCCTTGGCGGCCCGCTACTAATTGCCGCCGGCCGCTCCTGGCTACGGGCCGCTGAGCATCGCGCCACGCACAAGAGCCGCCACGGTTATGTTCCGCGGGTTATAGCTCCGTGACTGTCCGGTTACATAGAGGTGTATATATCTATATATATATGTATATGAATATATGCATACATATATATATATATATATATGTGTATGTATACTTGGGTAGAATTAAAGGCATAGCTCTGCAGCTGAGGGCGAACCGACCGGGTCTCGTTCGCTTGCCGGCGGGCCGCAGTGCAAGCTGTGTAGATATATGTCGTACGTTATGTGCAAGGCTATATGTAAGGTCTATGTTGTGATAGGTTAATGGCGGGTGATACGACGATGTTTTTTTTTTCAACAATGAAGATGACAGGTAGGTCCGTTAGAAAGGGATTGAATAATCGCTGATAATCACTTCGCGGCTGTGTCGTTTAGCTCAGAGCAGATAAGTATGCTGGTTTTTTCTTTTTTTTTTTTTTTTTTTTTTTTTGTGACACGTTCACTACAATAATCCCCTCTTTGCGAATGTGAAGTATGGCGAAAGTGGCGCTCTGTAGTATGACGGACGAAAAGCGTCTACTACAAAGTAACTACTTTTGCGCTAACTTTTTTACGCCTAGTTTCTTCTTCGCCACACTTTACAGACACGAAAAGTAGGATTTTTCGTGAACGCGTTACAAAAGGTAATATGCGATTCGAATAGGGAAGAGCGGTCCTTGACGAAGAGTATGAAACTTCATAGCTGAAAGCAAGTTGCAGCCAACTGACAGCACCGGTCTTCGGCTCATGCGGCAAACTTCACAGCCGTCGTCAAAAGTGCGCTTTTTCGCACGGTTATCACATAGTACAATTTTTTAAAAACTTCTTTGTAGAGAATGTATCAACCGGAGATTTTTTGACCAAATCGTGTTCAACGCGAAAATAGTTCGCTTAGTATATGAACCTCCGAAAGCAGCTGGGCGATTTGATTCCCTTAACGACGACAGTATCGCCTAAGAGTAACGATTGGGCATGTCACTCAACGAGCCATACCACTCGACGAGCCATATCACCCCACCAACCATATGACCCCACCAAACATATCACCTCGACCAGACACATCGCCTCTACCATACACATCACCTCGGCCAGACATATAACCTCGACCAGACATATCACCCGACGAGGCATATAACCTCGACCAGACATATCACCCGACGAGGCATATCACCCGACCCGACGCATCATCCGACCAGTCACATCATCCGACCAGACACATCATCCGACCAGACACATCATCCGACCAGACACATCATCCGACCAGACACATCATCCGACCAGACACATCATCCGACCAGACGCATCATCCGACCAGACGCATCATCCGACCAGACGCATCATCCGACCAGACGCATCATCCGACCAGACACATCATCCGACCAGACACATCATCCGACCAGACACATCATCCGACCAGACACATCATCCGACCAGACACATCATCCGACCAGACACATCATCCGACCAGACACATCATCCGACCAGACACATCATCCGACCAGACACATCATCCGACCAGACACATCATCCGACCAGACACATCATCCGACCAGACACATCATCCGACCAGACACATCATCCGACTAGCCACATCACTTGACCAAGCGTATTACTCGACCAGACATATCAGCCGACCAGGCATATCACCCGACCGGACACATTATCCGTTCAGACACATAATCCGACCAGACACATCATCCGACTAGCCACATCACTCGACCAAGCGTATTACTCGACCAGACATATCACCCGACCAGGCATATCACCCGACCGGACACATTATCCGACCGGACACATTATCCGTTCAGACACATCATCCGACCAGACACATCATCCGACCAGACACATCATCCGACCAGACACATCATCCGACTAGCCACATCACTCGACCAAGCGTATTACTCGACCAGACATATCACCCTACCAGCCATGTCACCCTAAGTTGCCCCCCATAGGTACGAGCTGGATCGAACGTGAATTTTCAAAGAATAGCTATACACGTACAGTGGTGCGGGAAAAAATGTATAAAGGTTCCCGGGAGCTGGAGCGATTCTTCTCGATTCGGGCCTCGCGCGTCAGAGGTGACGGCTCGACAATCGAAACGGCCGATAGGTATGTCCAAGGCAGAAATATTCTTCAACGAAGAGGAAAAATTCCGAGCGCCGGTGTATTATTCGTATATGTACCGTAGCTGACAGGCTATGTAGTCGGCAGCGCGGCCTCGAGGCACCACGCAATATCCAAGGCACACGAGAGAGAGAACCGCGCACTGTATGGCACTCCGCGGGATAGAATGGGCGACGCTGCTATCTATTATCAAGCGTACGAGGTATATAACGATGTAATCCGTAAGAAGAATATATCAACCTTTATCGATTTTTTTTTTTTTTTTTTTTTTTTTTTACGGCGGTTTAGAGTTCGTAATAGGATTAATTTCGTATGACGGAACGACGGTGGTTGAACGCGCGGATTTTTATTTTACGGACTGTGACGCGGGGGTTACAGGCGTGATTAATAGACTTTAGCTGATTAACTTTTAATGCTTTACTCCCGCGAGATATTTACATTTTTTTTTTTTTTTTTTTTTTTTTTTTTACGACGTGAGCTGAAAATTAAAACTCATGTTGCACAGGCCTGCCTAAAAGAGTTCACTAATGCTCGGTCGAGTGTCTTGATTTTTTTTTTTTGTTCTTCTCATCGTCGTCATCGTGACCCAGGCCTGCCCCTTAGAGTCGATAGGCTCAGCGAGTGGCTCAACTATAGTTGGACGAAGGTCGGATCTCGATATTGAATTATCGTACGACGATATATCACGACGCCTCGAGTACCGGGTACTGATTAGCGAGTCGCATATATCCCGTGGGATTCGCTGCGGGGAGGGGAAACCCCCTTTTGAAACTTGCAACTAGCAAACTGGCAAACTCGGGTATCGATGCTTATCGAGTTACCGTGAATGGACGCCGGCAAAGAGAGAGAGAGAGAGAGAGAGAGAGAGAGAGATGGGGGCGAGAGAAGGAGGTGGCGAGGAAGCGAGGAACTCGGAGCTCGGAGCCAGTTGCGGCGCGAGTATGTGGTGGTAGCCGCGGAGAGCTCGACCCGATATGACGAGGGGAACACGCGGCACGCTAATTGGCGACGCTTTGCTCTCTGCGGCTCTCTCGCCGTCGGGATCGGCACCTCGGTGCAGAGCGCGCACGCCGAGCCTTGAAACGATAAGTGCACCGCTGGTACGTAACCGCTAAGCGACACCCGCCCGCCTAGAGGTGTACTCCGGGCCGAACGACTCCGCGAAGATCAAGTGGGCACGGATAAAGGTGGACAGGTGCATCGGTGTATGTTGCTCGGAGAGACGCAACGCACGTGCGCATGCGCGCACAGGAACGGAGGAATGCATTACGCGCCCATCAGCGGGATCAAAGAAAGCGGACGGATGGAAATTTGAACTTTGCAGCTTTGCAGCCCGGTCGGGTCGAGAATTAGACTGAAAATAACAATATCAATTACTCAAGTGAAATTCGCTTGCGGGCTGCCAAAAAAAAATATTGTTGATTCGGTTCTACTTGAAATTCTTACGATTCGATTCGGGATGGAAACGATAACGATCTTGAGAGACTTGTCGTTGTTTTAATATCATATGGAATTGTAAGGATTGGGAGCAGAATTTAATTAAAAAAATTTCTTTTCAGAAGTTCGCGATCGATTTTTTTTTTTTAGTTTATAGTTAGATAAAAAAACTTCGTCGAGCAAATTCTATCGATCGGGGAACGAAAAGGAAATTGTTATTTTATTACCGATCGGGCGCTTCGCGCCCAACCCTTGGTTCGGTTCGGCTTGTTCAACCGATGAAGAATTAAGCTTTGTCGTCGTGCAGCTTACCATTTATTGAATAGACACTGACGTAATAAACGCCGACGTATTCGCAAACCCGTAATACTTGCAGTTTTAAACGTCGCGATCGTAATCCTCGTAGACGCGATTATAGTTGTAGTAATCGTAATCGGCGTCTTGTTTATGCGTTGTATTTCTTGCGCGTCGACCCGCTTAGAGGTTTCTGTGTGTTCCCTAATTAATTTTTTCATTTTAACATTCGAGATACATTCCAAATACATTTGAGACGTGTCACACACGTTCTTTTACCCACGTCCCTGTGTTCCTTAATTCACACGTTTCCGTCACTGGGTTCATTCGAGATCCATTACAGAGAAAAATTAACATCTTTCTCTGTAACGTCACTTACGGATTGAAAATCTCTCACTTTTAATCCGGAAATTACGTCACGACGAAAAATATGAAAAATTTCGTTGTGACGTCACTTTAGGTGTGGAAATCTCAGTTTTCTACCGGAAAACGTCCCCCCCTGTTTCAAAATGTTGGTACTACACCGGAAGTGACGTTTTCCAGTGTGAGGTCATTTCCGGCCGAAAACTGAGATTATTAAACCGGAAGTGATGCTTTCCTGCATGACGTCACTTTCTGTAAAAAACCGAGATTTTTAAACGAACACTTTTCCCTGATAACGTCGCTTCCGGTCGAAAACCACGATTTCCGAACCGGAAATCACGTTTCATAGCATATGAGAAGGAACCGTATTAATTCGACGCATGTCGCTCGTTGCGAAAATTCAACAATTGCCCATAAAAATTCAACATTCGCAATCCTTTGCCAATCGCATGCTAGTGCTCATTCACGTCGAATTCCAATAGACTCTCAAAACAGTATATAATAATTAATTTCTGAAACGTCAACGAAATCATTCGCGAATCGATACTACAGAATCTAAATCCACCTCAAAAAAAAAAAAGCAAGAACGACTGGTATCAGCATTTATAATGCAGAGGTCGGTTAAACCTTCCTACAAATTTTTCCCCGCGTAGTCCCGAACAGGAACGATCGCATCCCGTTACTTTCGAGTCAGCGACAATCCTCCCATACACCAACGGGCCGATTATCCGAACGAAGAGTTCCCCGACTCCGATTGTCACACCTCGGCGCGAATTTGCCTAATTCGCCAGAGAAAAAAAACCCGACATTTTTCGGGTGCGAAAACTTTTTTATCGTTTTTTTTTTCACGGACCCGACCCTCTCTCTACTGCTACTCGGAGATAAACTATATTAATTTCCGAAGCTGCGCGACCCG
This sequence comes from Exephanes ischioxanthus, assembly GCA_958510785.1. Classification (NCBI taxonomy): domain Eukaryota; kingdom Metazoa; phylum Arthropoda; class Insecta; order Hymenoptera; family Ichneumonidae; genus Exephanes; species Exephanes ischioxanthus. The sequence goes on from OY294019.1 coordinate 15,086,189, forward strand.
CGAGCAGCGTCGGTGACGGCGACAGAGGCTGTGATGGGCCGTACATACACAGCTATACGGAACATCCCGCCGATATAACGCGGAGCCGAAGAGCGAGAGGGACAGAGGCGTGCGGACCTATAGCCATAGGAGAAGGTGCAGGCATCGGGGACATACAAACCCGCGGAGGGTACTCGGGGTTCACCCGCGCGGATTTGCCGCTCGCGCGCCGCGCGCGAATTTACCCGCCCCGTTGGACTTTCCGGAGGCGCGAAAATCGATGGTACCTCGTTAGAGAGTTCGCCTCGACGGCAGCCACCGCGCGACGGGGGCTTTCCGCGGAGGGGCCTCCGTTTTTGCTCGGAGAGAGAGCCGCGAGAGCTACCGCCACGAGCAACGAGCGAGAGTTTATCCCGCGAACGGATCGGGGATACGAGACCGAGCTCCCTCCGCCTCCCCCCCCCCCTCCCTCACCCTCTCCTTTCTTTTTCTTCCCCGTTCTCTCGTATTCTCCCTCGCTATCCCGTTCTCTCCTCTCCAGCCCGTTCGCCGAAGAAATATGTGCGGAGGGTTCGACCCGCGTCGACCCCTCGTTCTTTCTTACTCCCTCACTAACCCCCCCGCCCCCCCCCCCCTCCTTCTTCCCTCGCATACTTTCGATATATTCCTCTCCGTGGCGTTCCCTCCCACCCGTTTACCCAACCCCCTCGCCCCTTCCGTTTCCTCGCTTCTCTCAGCTTCCCCCGTGGCTCTCTCCAACGTCGCCCTTACTCACGTTTCGCATCCTCCGTCTTTCTCCCTTCACGCACACCTCTATCTCGAAACTCTTGTTCCCCGTGCATTTTGCTTCGATATTTTCCATCCCATGCCTCTCCTCGGCTCCGTCGTTCTGTGCTAGCTGCTGCTGCTACCAGCCGGTAATTCCCCCCCCCCCCCCCCCCACCCTCGCTCACTCCAAGCCTCTCTTTAGTGCGTGACTCAGCGAGATCGAAAGCGCATACGGCGTACCCG
>OY294019.1:15692178-15926852 GCA_958510785.1 Exephanes ischioxanthus
CGCGAGGGCCGAAGGGCGCGCGAGGGTTGCCGAGTCTCTCTCGCGAGTCGAGTCGCAAAGGGCGTGTGTGTCTCCGTATCCTTTTTACGAAATACGCACGCTGGAACGACAGCGGCAGCGTCAGACGGGAATGTTTCGCGAACTAGAGGGACGGCGTCATCGACGGTCCAACTCTGAAAAGTCCCGACGCGTTGAAATCGTCCTGCACCGACGCGCCTCTCCCTCCGTCTCCCCCCACTCCCAAACCACCCCTTCGTGTTTCTGCCTCTGTGCACTTCCGCTGCGTGAACTTCACCGACGAGCCTCGCGCTCGTCCCTGTGGTGGTATATCTACTTCCTTTAATTGGGATCGGAGAGTCGCCGAGCGTCGCGCAACCCGACAACGACGACGAAGAGCGGGAGGAGGAACACTCGACGCGAGACAAATGAAAGAGAAACGCGAGGTGGGGTTTCCGGAGAGAGGAGATGGAGAGAGAAAAGAGTTGTCTCGGTGGAGACTGAAGAGTTGCCCGTAGGAGGACCAGCGGGGGGGGGGGGGGGGGGGGGGGGGTGGCATGTGGGGAGACAAAGTTGAAGAGGAAAGGAGGGAACTTATTTTGATCTCGGTGTGCAAGTTCTTGTACAACATCAACCCTTCCGCCCCCCCCCCCCCCCCCCCCCAGAGACGATGGGGCGGGAACTCGTGGTGGGGGACGAGCATCGACACTTGTGCAGTGGAGAACGAAATACCGGAAAACTATTAAATGAATTCCGTAACGCTGGGTGGAAGTTACCTCTTTTTTCTGTAAGAATATTTGGAAATTTTTATATCGAAATCGAACATTTGCCAGCTTGTGGAATAAGAGTTTAAGGTAGTTCTTACAGTACTTTGACGTTATGTGGACAACTGTTGTTATTAGTGACAAATGTGTGTAGGGGAGACCGGGGCAAAATGGCACAGCGGGGCAAAACGGGACAGTGAGGGCAAAACTCAATTTTCCAATAATTTTTGGATGCCCCATTTTGTCGAAACGATACATCCGGATTTTCAAACCTGTTTTGCCCCACGTACCACCCTCGGCACCATCCAAAATTATTGGAGAATTGAGTTTTGTCTCATTATCCCGTTTTGCCCCGGTGTGCCATTTTGCCCCGCTCTCCCCTAATTTCTCATATAAACAATTGGTATACGCTTTGATTAATTATTCCCTGATGTTCTATTCCACGAAACTTTCGCTATATACGGAAAATAGGGAAGCAAAGTCTTAAATTTGACTAGAGTTGAAGTCATATGCTTTTATAATATAACACAATTTGGGAACGTCGTGATTTTGATGGCCGGCGGATTGCCCGCTGTACTGTCATAACCTCATAAACTCAGAGCCTAAACATGACAGAGGATCTTTGATGAACAGGTCGTTTCGAAACGAAAAATTCTTTGGAAAAAAACATTCTTCGGACGAGCCAAAAATCGATGGTCAGCGAATAATTATTATCGGGTGAATCGCAAAGGATTTGTAATGTTAACCGTGTGCGGCACCACTTTCATTTAGGAATATTCATAGTGGAACTGCACACGACTTTACCGAATTATGAATGTTCCCAGATTGACAAGTGCCACGAAATGGAGCCAATGTGGCGTTTGTCTACATAGACCATGTGACCACGCGACAGTACACGGTAAAAAGAGTTTGTACTTTTTGCAACTTATTGTCCACAAACGTCCACAATTTTTGATTTGTTAATTTCATAGTTTTACAAACAAAAGCGCAAACTATAATTGTCGATCAGACGGGAAATAAAAGGGCAGGTTCGTATATGCAGATAAGTGACAAACGAGTTTGTCATTTTTTTTGCAAAATTATTTTTACGAAATTTCGCATTCCGATTTTACGAAATTATTTTTTACTGTGTAGACTGATTGAACGTACCATTTATGAATAAAATGACCCCTTCGATGAACTTTCGGCAAATTTTCGACAAACCTCGAGTGTCATGGCGATCGTCCCCACATTTGAATGGCGGTGTGGCAACATCGCATACGTCGGCTGGTGTACTATACGCCTGTCCAAGTCGAGGACCAATTAATTCAATGGGTGACACCATCTACTTCGGCAACCGTACGAATATATGTTGTAGAAATTGAAATTTGAACATTTTAGTGTAGTTCAAATTTCAATTTCTACAACATATATTCGGACGGTTGCCGAAGTAGATTGTGTCACCCATCGAAATAAATGGTCCTCGACTCGGACACGCGTATTACGCCAGCTGACGTATCCGATGTTGCCACACCGCCATTAAAATGTGGTGACGATCGCCACGACACTCGAGGTTTGTCGAAAATTTGCCGAAAGTTCATCGAAGGGGTCATTTTATTCATAAATGGTACGATCGCCATGACCCTCGAGGCTTGTCGAATATTTGCCGAAAGTTCATCGAAAGGGTCATTTTATTCATAAATGGTACGATCAATCAGTCTACTGTCGCGTTATTATATTCAGAAATGTTGACTGCATCGGATAAACGAGTTTTTATTTCTTCATCTAGTCGAGAAGTATAAACATATTTCATAAATGTGTGCTCTAAACTCGTTTTCCCACTGCGGTGCTGCTATCGCCATGTAAAATTGGCAACTTTTGCGAGCTTATATCGCAAAAACTAAACGGTGGAAGGATTCTAAACTTTGCAAATACGCTCTACGCATCTTACCCTTTCATTTGATATTATATTTGCTCGCCTAACTGGATTTGAGGAAAATGTAAGAACCACCTTAAAACGTTTATTCTATATGTCAGTACATAGGAAAAAATCTTTCCGTTGACATCTTGAGGGTTAAATCGATCGTTGGGATAATTCTACAACAGCGCAACGCTGTAGAGATACGAAATAATGTTTCTGGGAATTTAATGGGCTTATGCAATAAACAGCGAAAAGAATTTCGACATGAAAGGGGGGGGGGGGGGGGGGATTTCGCGGCGTGGCATTTGACATTTTTTTCTTTCACTCTCGAATCCGAGCTCTCAAAGGCTCTACCGAGTTCTTTTAACGAGGTTTGCTTTTATGTTGATTCCAGCCACGGGAGAACGGAATCCGTTGAGGAGTATTTTTTTTTTTTTTTTACCGAAATGCAGATATTCCCGTAACGAGGAGTTGCGCATAACGTTCGAAAAAAAATAAACAAAGAATTAAAAAATGGGAGGGATAGATATCGGGGGCGAACGACAGAGAGAAATTAAAATCGCTGTTATACGACATCGCTCATTATTTGCACATTAGTCCGACGACACAGAGCACTGGCCATTCTTCTCCCGGGTCGTTAACCCTCGCAGTGCACGCAAAGTCATTCTGGCACCAATATCGTGGTAGCGAATTAATAAAAATAGTCCGGACCTCCGACTTCGAGCATGATTTTGTTCGACAACCGTAAATTTTTGCTTAAAAAAATAAATCAAGTTCATTTAAGGCAATACTAGCGGACAGCCTGAGCCCACGTGAGTTCAGAGAGAATTGAGAGAGAATTGCGAACACTTCTCGACGTGATAAAAATCTAAAAAAAATCAAGCATATGGAAGGTACTGAAAAGATTGATTATGCATAATAATAATTCCAAAATGTTATTAACAAATGAATGAAAAAAAAATAGTTCAACAAATTCCCCGGCAACTTAACTTTTTGTTCATATAAAAACAATATGTTAATCTTCTTGAACACGTATGAATTTTTTCAGAATTTTGTGTAATTTTTGAAAATTACGTTTTTTTATAAACTAAAAACGCGATTTTCAAAATTTACACAAAATTCTGAAAAAATTCATACGTATTCAGAAAAATTAACAAATCGTTTTCATTTTAAAAAAAGTTAGGTTGCCGGGTGATTTGTTGGGAAATTTTTTTTGCGTTAATTTGTTAATAACATTTTGGAATTATTATTATGCAAAAATAATCTTTTCAGTATCTTCCATATGGTTGATTTTTTTATTATTTTTATCTCATCGAGAAGTGTTCGCAAGTCCTCTTTCAATTCTCTCTGAACTCACGTGGGCTCAGGCTGTCCGCTAGTACTACCTTAAGGTGGTCCTTGCGAATAGTGTTCACTCCGCATAAGTTTCAGAGAAATGAGAGGGAATTGCAAACACTTCTCGATGGTATAAATATCTGAAAAAATTCAAGTATATCAAAGGTGCTGAAAAAATTAATTCCACATAATAATAATTAAAAAATGTTATTAACAAATTGATGGAAAATAAAATTGTTCAACCGGAAACCTAAGTTTCTTTTTTTATGAAAAGAATTCGTTCATTTTTCTGAATGCATTTTTTCAGATTTTTAAATTCATTTTAAATTTTGTGACTTTCTAAAAAATGTTCCCATATAAAAAAAAAAAAAATTCAAAGTGAATTTAAAAATCTAAAAAAATTCATACGTATTCAGAAAACTGAACGAATCATTTTCATAAAAAAAGTTAGGTTTCCGGGCAATTTGTCAAACAATTAAATTTTTCATCAATTTGTTAAAAACATTTTGAAATTATTATCATGCAAAATTAATCTTTTGAGCATCTTTAATATGCTTGATTTCTTCAGTTTTTTATACCATCCAGGAGTGTTTGCAATTCCCCCTCACATCTCCGAAACTCATGCCAAGTGAGCACTATTCGCAAGGACTACCTTAACCCGGAGAAGTACCGATATGGCGTTTTGGCGCACGGCAGCCGATGTGGAACCAGCGATGTGCAGTTTCTTCCATTCACGCCATTCCCACCTGAGCTTCGTTTGTTTCGCTGCAAGTTTCAGGATTTCGTTGTAATTTCGCTGGGGGACGCTTAGCGGGCTTTTCGTTTAATCGAAAAGTGTGTTCTGCACGCGGAAGATGCGCAATCGGAGTCTCTCACGAGTCCTGCGGAAGCGTTGCTGGACCAGCCAGAGCTCCGTTGTGTACGTTTGCGAGCTCGCCGGAGCCTCAAATGCTTTAATGCGATTTGTGCCCATTGTCCATAAGTAAAATCTGGCAGTCATGCGAGAATATTCGGGATGAATGGAAGAATATACCGAGTGTGGAGGAGGACGGGGGGGGGGGGGGGGGGGGGAGAGTAGGCGGAGGAGCGCAAGGTACAGCCGAGGAGAGGAAAGCGAACGAGAGTATATTAGGATTGGAGTAGCGGTACTCTCGGCGCGGAGGAGGATCTCGTACAGCAGTGCGGAGGTGCAAACAATGGGTCCGCCATGAGTAAGTGCAGTGAGCGCATGGGGTGGCAGCCGTGGCGGCGGGTGAGAGCAGCCCCCGCATGAAAAGGGTGGAAGAATTCTCGCGAACGCTGAGTAGTTGAGCTCTCTCCCCGTTGCGAGTTCTCGCTAAAGTTAACTGGATATAGCCAGCCATTGCCCGGTAGGATTTCCCAGTCCGGCTACTTCTTCTATTATTTTTAATTCTACTGTTCAACTTTTGTCGGCGAATAAAAATAGAGTGAAAAAAAAAAATAAAATAAAAACAGAAAGAAAAGAAAGAATGAGAGATAGCAGCGGCGAATCCGAGACAATGAGAGGTAAGGATTTTATTCATTTCCTTGCAGCGGGCGGAGGAAATAATTTTAATACTGTGTTGAAATATTGGGAGATGTATTACCATTGAATATATCGATGGAAGCAATTATCGGCTTGTGCGCTGTATGTTATGAGGGGGGGGGGGGGGGGGGGGGGAGAAAAAAAATTGTTCGACCGCGAGCAATCGGTTGCAGAGGGACAACGTCCCGGAATCGAAACTACGAAGGGGGAGCAGGAAATCTGGAGATACCACGGAGATGCTTCGAAGAACGTGAATTTTCCGGCGTGCACTGATTGCGGCGAACGAGCACCTGCCACACCCGATCGACTTTCCCCCCCCCCCCCCCCCCGAGTTTCGATTCTTGGCGCTTCCTCTCCAGTTTTCCGGTTACCAGGAAGACTTTGTTCTGTCTTTGCATTTTTTCATTTTTTTTTTTTTTGTCAACTTGTTCTCTTCTTCACCGCCGCTGCCGTTCCGCTCTGTTATTTTTTTCGTTCCTTCCGCGAGAGTGAGCACGTCCACCGTCGCGAGTCTCGCACAGGTAATCACGTCGGGAGAATGAAAGTCTCGCGGAAGCGGCGCGTTTCGACGATCTTTGTCGAGACAAGTGAATCGTATCTAATAACGCACACGCGGCAAGCATATTTGACGAGCCTTTTTGCGTGTCAAGCTCTCTCGTGCACATCCACGCACCGGTTAGTCTATGTACATATATGTATATAAGTATATACGTATATATGTAAGGTAGATCGGGGCAAAACGGGGACGCCAAGCAATAAAACCTACTACAACGATACCGAAAGCATACATCCATTTTTTTTTGCACACCAAAATTGTATTGGCACCGGTTTTGAAAGGATGTTAAAAAAAAATTATCTGGTGCAAAACTGGGTACCCTTCGATTTGACTTGCGGCAACTTTTGTTAGCTTCATTATTACCCTATTTTGCCCCACGTCGATGTGACATTTCAGGTCCCCTATATATGTATATATGTATATATGTATATATGTATATATGTATATATGTATATATCTATATATGTATACATGTATACATGTATACATGTATACATGTATACATGTATATATGTATATATGTATATATGTATACATGTATATATGTATATATGTATATATCTATATATCTATATATGTATATATGTATATATGTATATATATTTTTTTCATAGAAACGTTTCTGTCCGTCCGCTTCGCTGAAAACGAACTTCTCTGTCTCCGCTGCTGCCTTGTATGCGCCCCCGTGTGACGAACGCGCAATGCCGGCTTTCCTTCATATTTTCTCTCTGTAATATTTTACGTCAACCTGAGCGACAAAGAACGGGAGCTTGCACTTATTTGCCACGGGAGCGAAGACTACGAATGCGCAGCAAAAAATTGGAACGTAACAATTATTCATTGAAACCGTACAGTCGAGAGGCAGTCTTTCACCGCTGGAGCGGTGAATATAAACGCAAACACTCCCAATCTATCTGGACTCTCTCTTGCTCCGTTTCTTTTTCATCTTTTTATTATAATTAAATGTTTTTTCCTGAACTTCCGGTATCGACTGAATAAACTCGGGCACAATCGGCAATATTGCTGCGGAAGAATTCAATTTGTTCGGTTTAATAAATATACGTGCTTCGGATCGCGATTTACCGGAACACGATACAGCAGAAATATCGAGAATTTTTATTTTTATATATTTTTTTGTTTTTACAATTAACCTTTTACGGAACTATATTTCCGAACATATCTTTACTACACAATATTGATTCTGGTATTCGCCTCTGAGGGATGAATTTGAAGACATTAGTTTGAACTTAAGATCGAACTTGATCTCGTGCTCAAGTTTGATCTCAAGTTTGATCTCAAGTTTGATCTCAAGTTTGATCTCAAGTTTGATCTCAAGTTTGATCTCAAGTTTGATCTCAAGTTTGATCTCAAGTTTGATCTCAAGTTTGATCTCAAGTTTGATCTCAAGTTTGATCTCAAGTTTGATCTCAAGTTTGATCTCAAGTTTGATCTCAAGTTTGATCTCAAGTTTGATCTCAAGTTTGATCTCAAGTTTGATCTCAAGTTTGATCTCAAGTTTGATCTCAAGTTTGATCTCAAGTTTGATCTCAAGTTTGATCTCAAGTTTGATCTCAAGTTTGATCTCAAGTTTGATCTCAAGTTTGATCTCAAGTTTGATCTCAAGTTTGATCTCAAGTTTGATCTCAAGTTTGATCTCAAGTTTGATCTCAAGTTTGATCTCAAGTTTGATCTCAAGTTTGATCTCAAGTTTGATCTCAAGTTTGATCTCAAGTTTGATCTCAAGTTTGATCTCAAGTTTGATCTCAAGTTTGATCTCAAGTTTGATCTCAAGTTGGATCTCAAGTTTGATCTCAAGTTTGATCTCAAGTTTGATCTCAAGTTGGATCTTAAGTTTGATCTTAAGTCTGAACCGTCTGAACTCAAATTCGATTGCAGTTCGGGTTCGATCTTAAAATCGAACTCAATTTCAAACTTGGGCACGAAATCAAGTTCGAACTAAGGTTCCATCGTAAGGTCGAACTTAAGCGCGCAATGAAGTGCGGGCCAAACTTTGATCTTAAGTTCGATCTCAAGTTTAAACTATTGTCTTAAAATTCGACCCTAAGATACTCAAGACAATGGCAAAAAAAAAAAAAAATTGGACTTTGGTGGAAAAGTGAAATATGTTGCTAAACGTACAATCGTTTTTCTTTCTGTTTTTTTTTCCACCGTGTACCCGGATTTCGCGCGACCCTTTTGTTCGTTGGGAGGTCACAGCTGCGAAAGTAGATTGGCTTGAGTCTCTCGTAGTCCCGTGCGCATTATATAACATTTCAAGCGGATTGCACGGCGGCAATGAGTAGGTGATTTTTAATCTCCATCCTCGCCAGCTCGCGAGCTTCCGGGAAGAGCTCTCTCGCACGTGCACCTCATTTATACAGAAACTACAACGGAGAACGGGCTCGCACATGCCGAGGGGGTTTGGGAGAGTGTAGCTCGCATATAATAATTATTATGCCGGTTATGACCAGGTTTTCTTTGAGCTTGATTCAATGCGTTGCTTCCGCACTTCACTTTCATAAAAAGCGACTAATTCGTCCGGGTCCTTCTCATTCTATTCCGTCGAGCGTATTTAAGCACCGGGCATTATGCCGTACGAGAGAAGACTGGAGACACCGACAACGTTGTCCCGCTCGCGAATATAATGTCCTTTTTTCGTTTCGTTGCTCTACTCAATCCGATAGCGTGGCGAGGGACGGAAAGAGAGTCGGGAGGGGGGGAAAAAAAACAAGCAAGGCGCGAGCACTCTGAATTCGGAATATAATAGTCGAAACGAGAATAATGGATCAACACTATATATAGCCCGGTCCAGAAAGAACGTCGCCGACTCGCGGTTCTGCGGAGTTCCGTAAACAACGACTCATCAATCATCGAATTGCGCAAGAGAGTTATACGAGCGGATACGAGGGAAGGAGATAGAGCGCGGACCACGAGCAGCAGTCGTACAGACAGTGAGTGGTACGTCTGGCGTTATACGTGCTTCTGTCTGTGCGAGAACGAAATTTATGATATTCCGCTTGGATAAAGGACGGGGAAAAAAAAAAGTTGGTCGCATCGCTGCTGTACCCTGAGACTGGGACACGATGCCAACCCGAGGCTCCGCTTCTGGCTTCGGCTATTGGCTAAACGGAATTTCGTTTATAACAAAACAAAATTTAACAGCCGGGCATATCGGGACTACTACCTGTCGTAAATGACATAACGGGGTAATTTGATATAATCGTCGGGTGGGGGGCGGCGAGGAGGGTAGGGAGGAGCGGGGTAAAATGGGACAGTGGTGCAAAACGCAGTTATTCCAATAATTTTTGGCTGAGAGAGTGGGGCAAAATGGGGCAGAAAATCCGGTTGTATCGATGGGTCAAAATGGGGCATTTGCAAATGATTGAAAAATTGGGTCTTGACCCACTGTACCGTTTTGCCCCACTGTCCCATTTTACCCCGCTCTCCCCTATATATGTGTCCGCGTGGTCCACGTATTGTCCCGTATGTCAGCACACATATATATATATATATCTACCCGTATGTGCGATATACGACATATACCGGCACAAAGCCCCGATCGTTTCGTCAAACGAAGAAACGGCACAAACGAATGCGACGTTCTCGCGCCCGATTTCGATAAGGGGGGGGTTCGGCAACGCCCGCGTCCCTTTGCGTTCCACATAACACGCTCACGGACGAGAATACAGTTGTAGAAATTAACGTATTGTTCGAAAAAAAAAAAAAAAAAAATCGCGCAACACCTGGACACTGCATAGGAAATGACGGTGAGGGGCTTTTCACGAGGGCACGTGTGCGAGCGTATTTGTCTGGCGGTGAGGACGTTTATGCGCAATATCGGCAAGGCGGTAGGAGCGCCGTTAACGTGGTGTCGGAATTGTTGATGTCGCACAATGGTTTATTGGGCATCGGGATGAAAGGTGAAGTGGGCGACGACGACGGTATGCTGTCGAAGGCGGGGGGGGGGAGGGAAGGATTTAAAGAGCATACGGAGAGCGGTGGTATGTACTTGACGAATCTCATTTGATCGCTCACTTCGCCTTTATCGCCGTAGGCAACCGGGGGCGGTTAAGGGTCCGGAGCTAAAAGTGCCAATTTCACCCCCTTGGGCCGTGGCGACCGGCACGCAACTGCTTTGTATCCCTCACGATCGTTCCAGCCCCGTTCGTGCGGTCTCGTTTCCATCCTGCTGCGCCAATAATCGCCGAGTCGGGCCCAACTCAGCACACCCTTGTGCGAGAACGTAAAAAGAGTGCGAGCCGAAGAGTTTTGCGCCCAATCCACCCTTTGAACACCCGAGCTCCCCAACGATCCCACCATCGGTTAAGAGCAGCTTCACCGCGCGGGATCCAACGTCAAAGAGTCCTCCATTATGTGGGTATTAACGTGGTAAGCTTGAAGTGTCGGAGGTTCTCCCCCTCTAGCCCTTATTGCCGCGGATCAATTGTGAAACTCCCGGCCGTGCGAGATCCGGGCATTCGTAATTATCGCGCGATACAACGAGTATTAATTTCTTGCCCTGTCAAAAGTCGCCCGGCGGCTTATCGTCGGCTGCATAATTAAAGCCGAAGCCATGTGCAATCTCGGTGTACGGAGGCGGAGTGAAAAGAAATAAAGAATGCGAGAGAAAAAAAAAAAAGAAAAATTGTCAGAGTCGCAGACCGATAACTATCGCGACTTTGCTCACGCGATTGTTTGTGCAAACTCGTGCAGGCAAGAGGAGTGTACGACGCGGGAAGTGATATTATCGGATTTGCAGAGGAGAGAAAAGTATACAGAGGAGTGTCGTACGCGAGCCGAGCCGGGAGCGTGTTAACCGTGATATTGTCCGAGATCGGTACACTGTGAGAAGGATCTGGTAAAAATTACTATATCGCTTGAGAGAAATTACCATAGCACACACAGTAGTAGAGCGCTGGGGCGCCACCTATTGTAGGAAGTACCGGATTTATAAGAATTTTTGTTAGATATGATGGTAAAAATTCTTGAATAATCTGCGATTTTCCAGATAGCGTTTTGCCAACAACCCGCCAGCAAATGGGCAACATATGTCCGCACGTGATGGCGACAAAATTGCGGCATGTGTGTCCGTGTTTGCTGATGTCTTTGCCAGAATTCAATGCCGAAAATTCTTAGGAGCATAGGGGAGAGCGGGGCAAAATGGCACACCGGGGCAAAACGGGATAATGAGACAAAACGCAATTCTCCAATAACTTCGAAATGGTGGTGATGGTGGTACGTGAGGCAATACGGGTTTAAAAATCCGGATGTATCGTTAGGACAAAATTGGGCATCCAAAAATTATTGGAGAATTGAGTTTTGCTCTCACAGTCCCGTTTTGCCCCGCTGTGCCATTTTGCCCCGGTCTCCCCTATTGTCAGCAAGTTGTCAACAAGGTTTGCTGGCGCTTTGACTCACTACGAAGATTAATTTGCTTGCGTCACGGTTATTTTGCGTGAAATGTTAGAAACTCATAGACAGACGAACTCCTTAATAACTCATTATCATGTAACGTTATTCATTATCGAAAAAATAAGCTTTCATTAGCGTTTAGCAATAACACGGATTGAGGAAATGTGTAATCAAAAGTTGGCTTGCGATGAGGAAGAATTTTGATCTCTTTCACGGCTGCTAAGAATAACGAATGATCGTACACAGTAAAAAATAATTTCGTATAATCGGAATGCGAAATTTCGTAAAAATAATTTTGTTAAATAAGTGACAAACTCGTTTGTCACTTATTTGAATATACGAAACTGTCCTTTTAGTTCCCGTGTCATTGACAACTTTAGTATGTACTTTTGTTAAAAACTAGAAAATTAACAAATAAAAAATTGTGGACGTTTGCGGACAATAAGTTGTTGTACAAAGTACAAACTTTTTTTTCCTGTGTACAGCAACCGTTGCTGGATTTTTGCTATCAATATGCTGCAATCTCGTGTTAAAAACTATTGTTGCAATATTGCTGGCAAGGAAACAGCGAAGCTTGATGACGAGCAATTGCCCTTCCTTGCCTGGGCTACGGTTGGCTATCTGGGTTTATGCCATATTGGCGCCTTGGCCCCCCACTATGTGCTATGGTAATTTTTCTCAGATGATCGGTAATTTTTAGTAGATCCTTCTCTCAGTGTAGAACCGGACCGGCGTCGTCATGAATCGTTGATTCTCTTCGTGGGGGAGAAGAAGGTAAGACGAATTCGCGGCCGCCATGGAAGGTGAGACTTTTTTGAAAATAATGTTCCGTGAAGAATTTTACGGTAGTCCATTTTGCCCCGCTCTACCCTTGTACATACGCGAGGCAACGGCGGAGGATAAACGTCCATCTGCCTTGGCGTTTTCGAAAAAGGAAAGAAAACATAATCTGGCGTTGTTGCCGCGACGGAGTCGGTTCGATCCATGACCGATACCACTCGCTCTCGTTATACAGAATCGTCGCAAAAGCGCCTTACGATTCAATGGAAAGAAAAATCTGAGTTTACTTGCAAAGTAGGAATACATAAGGCATAAAGGGAGTTGCCGGTACGATTTACAACAATAGACGCCCCACGAAGTGGAGCGTTCCCGTGCAGATCAGACAATACCGCTTCGAGGAGAGAGTGTATTCGATAGCCGCTGACGCGAATGGCTGTCGATACGGCGGGCAATGGAAATTCCACCCAAAGGTTCGATAAAAAAAGGTTTGACATTCCGGTAACGGTTCGGTGAAAAAAAAATCAAGTTTATTTTTCCGAATTACACGACACAGTAAAAAAAGTTTGTACTTTTTACAACAACTTATTGTCCACAAACGTCCACAATTTTTGAACCCTTTGGGTCATACATTTTGACACTATAAACACAAAACCTCGGTATTTCACGTCAGGAAATTAGTTTAAAAAATTGAAAACTGAACGAGAAAAAAGTGGGACACTGTGTGTCCCACCGTGACGCAAAAGGTTAATTGTTAATTTTCTAGTTTTACAAACAAAGTACAAACTAAAATTGTCAATGACACGGGAAATAAAAAGACAAGTTCGTATATTCAAATGAGTGACAAACTCGTTTGTCACTTATTTGACAAAATTATTTTTAGGAAATTTTGCATTCCGATTTTACGAAATTATTTTTTACTGTGGAGGGTGGCACGAGGGTGTAGCCTCGTGCCACCCTCCAAAGAAATATTGAAACATCCAATGAAACAAAGAAAGAAACAGTGCCAAAGAAACATGTTATAGCGACGATAAGAAAAAATTACATTGATTCTAACCATTTCTTTCTCTCTGTAGAGATATCTTTCGACAATCTTTGCGAATCATCAATCGAATTGCATAAAGATCACGGTAGAAATTAAGAAAAGTAAAAATGCTATGCCAAGTCCTTAAAGTGTGTATTCTCGTTCAGAAAGTATATTTATCAAAACGATCTCTTTAAAAAAAAAGTAAATGATAAGAGCCAAGTAGTGGTATACATGTCTTTAAAAAAGTTAAAACATTGCTTTTCCCAAAATATTGTCATCAAAATAATCGCTGTAAATAAAAATCGGAAAAAAGTGAAATCATATGAGTCAAGTAGGGGCATGCAGATCGTATACATACCATGTGTGAAGTATATGAACTGAAGACTATGCAGAGAATAGTGATAAAAAAGTACGAAAATAAAAATAAAATGTTTCTGTTCATGGCATAATTCAATAAGGGCGTATGATGTATGGAAATCCTAACCTTATACGCCTTTTTGGCATTAGACCATTGATATCTTGCAGATCGGATACAAGCTTTAAGAGCATGTGAAAAACGTTCTCAGCGTGTCTCTGTCGCTCCGCCGAGAGCGCCACTGATGCTATCTCTCTCGCACTCCATAGTGTTTCACATGCTCTTGAGGGGGGAAATACATAGAAATGGTTGAAAACGACGAAACATAACGGGATTTTTTTCCGACGCAACTAATCGACCAACTGTCGATAAAGCTCCATGTTCAATAAAAAATTAATTTAACAATCATTTTTTGCATACAAATTTTCGATGAAAATTCGATCCTTTTTCTCTGAGCACCGCCATTATTACAATATTCAATTTTTTAAAACTTTTTCTTGGGTTTATCGACAGCGTATTTTCATATAGAATGTAATGGTTTTTGAATTTTTTTTCCTGATAAAAAAAAAAAAAAAAAAAAAAAAAAAACTACAGCTTCCGCAGTTTGACATCGCGGGGAAAATTTGTTCAACTACAATTTACTGCAGGCTGCTGATGAACACTTATTATCGATTGAAAAAAAAATGTTTTTCATGCCTTCTAATGTACAACAAAATACCCAAAAAATTTCAAAACGATTGGTCGAGTACTTGCGTTGGAAGAAAATCCCGAAAATTTTCATCGTTCTCGACCATTTCTATGTATTTCCCCCCTTAATCGTTGGAGAGTGCAAGTGTCGCGGTGACGAAGCCCTCGGCTCGGACGACGCAGTAGAACGTCTCCGGTACCGATCAGACAAAACCGATCGGAGTCTCGAGTGACCGTAGCGGCGCTCGGTTCGTTCCGCGCGGACTGGAGATCCGTCTCTCACCATTTAATTCTCCAAGTGTCCTGAACCGAATGGCTCTTCGCGAATACTCGCGGGCTCCGGCGTGCTCGATTCGAGAACGCTCGGATGGGAATAGTGCGTACGTATCGGTATTAGAGCACGCGTCAGTGTGGACCTCGCGAGCAGTGCTTGAGGGACGCGTCGCGATTGACCTACGGGCTTGACACTATATACAGCAAACCATGTGCGCCACCGTGAATAGGAGTGTGAATGCCTCTATCAATTGAAATCCCAGCGACCCGATTATATCGGTGAGGTCAAGTGATTCACTCGATCGCTATAGAATGCGTCATACGCTGGCCCATGCGAGTGTAGGGGAGAGCGGGGCAAAATGGGACAGTGGGGCAAAACGGGACAGTGAGGGCAAAACTCAATATTCCAATAAATTTTGGATGCCCCATTTTGTCCCAACGATACACCCGGACTATCGACCCCGTTTTGCCCCACGGACCGCCATCGCCACCATCCAAAAGTTATTGGAAAATTGTGTTTTCTCTCATTATCCCGTTTTGCCCCGCTGTACCATTTTGCCCCGCTCTCCCCTACAGCTCGCCTCAACATTGCCTCACGGTCGGGGTTCATCGAGCGTCGCGACGATCGGTCGAAGTACCTGAAGCGACACAGTAATCCAGCAGGAACGCATTCGCACTCTGGGATCGCAGTCACCGAGACCGGACCGAGCTGGAGAGGAGCGTTAGTTAAAACTTCCAGCAATTAATGGGTCAAGGACCCCGACGTTCTTGCGCTCGGGTGATTAATAACGAGGGGTCGAGATACGAGTGGATCACTCGAGCGTCGCGTACGCCGGTCTCGGCGTTGACGGGAACGCGTCGGGGCCTCGATGTAAAGGAACCCGAAGTGGGTCTCTCGCGTTACGAGGCGAACGGGGGATGCGGGCTGTTCGCTCTCTCGGTTTACGCGAGAGATGCAACAAGCGCGACTGGGGAATTGGGCTAGGATACAGACGGCAGGAGATACTGAGCTCAACTCATCGCTTCTGGATGGGGGGGGGGGGATGCATGTGCAATGGAAGTAGACGTTAATCCGGCGAGGATCTTCGCCGGGATCTTCGCCAGGGCTTTCTCTCATGTTCACGCGGCTTACAACCGTGCACTATATACTATGCTCTTTACCGTGCATAATAGAGGTAGTATGTTGCGCGTAGCTCGCGAAGCCCGTACCATGGCGGCGTACATGTAAATACGTCGATTGTACACACATAAATCCCAAATGGATGCGTAGGCGGGATATAATGTGTGCAAAGACGCGACGCTTGTGAACCCGGGAAACGAAGCGGTCCCGGGACGAACGAGCCGGTATGGTTTGGAGCGCGAAGGTTGGATATAGGGAAACTAGGTGGAATCACTGCTTGTACACGTTAATTTGGCTCCGGGCTTCGGTGTGCATACAAGCCGAAGAAGTCGAGGAAAATGGGAGGGGGCGACGCACGCTCGAGCTGCAACCCCTCCGGGGCAGCTCGTACGTGCGTTCATGCCTGATATTGCGTGGAAAGGCGACTTTTCGAGTAACCCGGAGGCTTTGGCAGCAACGCGAGAGCCGAAGCTCGTGAATAAAATTTCCATAGACGTGGCGCAGATTGAGATTTATAAAAATCGATCGGATATTGAACTTTCAAATTGGAGGAAATACAACGGATATTATCAATATTCACCGAGTGAAGGAATGCCGACTGAAGTTTTTTTTTTTTTTTTAATCTATTTTTTGTATTTTTTGTCTTCGTGGAAAAACCGATGTTTCGTCGAAAGCTGAACAACAACGCGGTAGGGCGAAGAATCGGGTGACTCTTCGATAGCGGTGGGCAGTCGGGAACACATATGCTGTATAATCTGTTATATAGCCTGAAGTACAAAATATACTGTAGCAGTGAGGATCGTTACAACATTAATTCTATCGAATATAAGCGTATATAACAGATGAGACCGTAGACTGAGCGAAGGATCTAGTAAATATGACTGTATCGCTTGAGAGATATTACCATAGCACATAGTAGTAGGGAACTAGGCCGCCACCTATAGTAGAAAGTACCGGATTTATAAGAATTTTTCATAGATATTATGGTAAAAATTGTTGGCTAATCTGAGACTTCCCGCCGTAGGTGGCGCTTTAGTGCCACTATGTGCTATGGTAATTTTTCTTAGATGATTGGTACTTTTTACTAGATTCTTCTCTCAGTGTATAGGCCCAGCCTGGGGGCCTATACATTCCGTCGGTGGATAGCCAGGAAAAAAAAAAAATACTGTAACGATCAGCTACAGCTTAATTCGGGGCAAAACGGGACGGTGAGGGCAAAACTGAATTTTCCAATCATTTTTGGATGCCCCATTTTGTTCCAACGATACATCCGGATTTTTAAACCCCTTTTGCCCCACGTACCACCATCGCTACCATCTCAAAGTTATTGGAGAATTGCGTTTTGTCCCATCATCCCGTTTTGCCCCGGTGTGCCATTTTGCCCCGCTCTCCCCTATGCATTTCCGCCACTGGATATCCTGGAATTTTTTTTTTTAATACTGTAGCGGTCAGCATCGCTACAATCTTAGTTCCATCGAACTTCAGGCTATACAACAAATGAGACAGTGTAGGCCCAGGGACTATGCAATTCCGCCTTTAAAAAACAAATACAACGGATATTATCAATATTGACCGAGTGAAGGTCTGCCGTCTGTTTTTTTTTTTTTTTTTTTTTATTATTTTTTGTATTTTTTATCGTCACGGAAAAACCGAAGTTTCGTCGCAAGCTGAATAACAACGCGGTGGGCGAAGAATGGAGCGACCCTTCGATAGCGGTGGGCAGTCGGGAATACGTGAATGCGTAGGTATGTGCGGCGTGGAATTCGTGAGCATGAACGAGTTATATGCATCACTCGCCGTCGGGGCCCCGTATAACAGACACAAAAGTGCGATGCCTCTACGTTTTCTGCGGCTCTTCACGGTCGGCCGTGTTCTCCGTCATTGCTTCCCTACGCGACCGATGAAACTCACTGTTTTTATTCTCCAATATTCCGTTCGCGAAATTGGGAACGAACTGAATAATTCATGCTCAGGCGAAATAATAAGAGAAGTAAAAACATATAGGATCAAATAGATTGGTTCGGCAGACCATCAATTACGAGAGGTGAAATTAGAAGTATAAATCAGAAATGGTATTCATTACCTGTGGCCTCTAGCTCGCCCCCCCCCCCCTCCCTCCCCCGACCCCCTTCCCTCCTCATCTCTCATCCGGCCGCCGGTCCAAATCGATACATCATTCTGGCGAGATGTGCGGTTCCACGCTCGCGGCTTAGTAGCGAACGCCGATTTATCCAAGTAACTCACTCAGCCATAATTGGTGACGAAATTCCATAGCTCTTATGATGTTTGCACACATTTAAGTGGCTTCGCGACTTGGCGGGGGTTTTGTTTTTAATTTTCTTTTTATCGTCACTTTTTTTTTTTTTTTTTTCTTTTCATACGATCTTCGACGTTTCACTCCGACCCTCGTTATTACAGGGAGGTGAGAGCGTGTAGACCCTTTCGCCGGCTTCGTTTCTCTTTCTCCTTGACCACCCTTGTAATCCAAAGTGCAAATTAGCACATGGCTGAGGCAGCAGCTGCCCTCGGCACATAGCACTCAGCGTTAATTGAATGCCTCTGATTGAAAATTCCTGCGGTACATCGATCACGAGATAGGGCGAGAACGGTGAAACACTGTGACCGTTGCCGAGTTACCCCACTCTCCCGGTAAAACAGTGGTAAATTGATTGAGAGGGTAAAATAAAGCGATTGAAAAAAAAAAAAAAAAAAAAAAATGTGCTCAGTGACAGTTTAATTAATCAGGGATCGGATGTTGTATTTCGTTCCGACATGTTACAAAGAAAAATAATAACTTTGAAAAGTCGGTGTGATCAAGGAGTGACATTTTTGTTCTCTGTGTATATAATGTTCAAGCACTCGAAGCGTCCACGATCCCCGACGGTGGGTAATATTCAAAGGCATTGTTCGTCAATGTCAAAAAATAAGGCGAACAGGCATTTTTTGTTTTTCAATTATACACGTGTCAATTTGCAAAGGCAAACGCATTGTAAAATTGAAAAGTTTGATTGATAAACATTACATCGGTGTTGTTACCGTTCATAGCGGAATTACGGAGGTACAACATCGGGGCCAGTGTGTGCGTGCGACACTACAAAGCACGCTAATAGCCACTGAATACTTCATTCCCCGGCGGGAGGTTAATCAGTTCCGTTCCACGAGCGTTGAGAACGCGGGAGAGCGAGACGAGAATGAAAATGAAACATAGACCGGCCGACGATGGGAAACTACTGTGTGCCCCAAGTAAATTTGAACTTTTCAATTGTTTGGATGGATCTATCTCTACCGCGACTCTGTCTTTCCGTGTGATAAGAGAGGATAGGTTCCTTCCCTCGACGTTGTAAATGGATTTACGAAAGTTTCGCAAGTACCGGGCGCGATGCTACGGAGAATCTTACCCCGGGCCGAAACGCGGAGAATGAAAGTAGAAAGGGACAGGAAAGTCTCTCTGCACTGGGGGTGTCGAATCTGCCATAGGGGAGAGCGGGGCAAAATGGGACAGTGGGGCAAAATGGGACAGCGGGGGTAAAACTCAATTTTTCCATAATTTTTGGATGTCCCATTTTGTCCTAACGATACATTCGGATTTTCAACGCAGTCCTGCCCCACTCACCTTCACCGCAACCATCCAAAAGTTATTGGAAAATTGCGTTTTGCCTCATTATCCCGTTTTGCCCCGCTATGCCATTTTGCCGTACTCTCCTCTACAATAAAGTAAGGTTTGTTGCGGAGAATTTTTTTTTTTTTTTAATTCTCTGTGACGTCACGTCCGCTTTGAAAATCTCACTTTTTAACCGAAAGTGACGTTATGAAAAAACAAGCCCTCCGCCGCGAGGGGCGGGTTGGGGACACCGCTGCCTAAACCCACCAAAAATGTCCCGTAGGGAGATTTCTGAAGGCAACCATACACACGTCACGCTTCGCGCTCCGTATCCTGATGCATGTCGCGCATCGCACATCGCGCCTCGTATTAGGGGAAGGCTAAACAAGTATGAGTGCTAGAGAGACAAAGTTTACATTTTGAATCCATTTTTCTCCGAAACAGTTCTACACTGAGAAACAAAAATTGTTGGATTAACCAAATTCGCGGTCACATACGTTCAAAGCTGTTGTTTGGTTGGTACGACGAAATCATTCTTTTGTTGAACGATTATTCGCTTCAGTCGATTCAAAATATTTCGATTAAATCAAAAAATTTCATTATACCAACTAAATGACACCTTTGAACGCGGGTGAACGCACCTTGGTTAATCCAACAATTTTTTTTTTCTCAGTGTATGAAATGAAAAACTTATCGCGGGGCGTACTGCACTAAGGTAGGTCTTATATTTTGATCAAATCGAGATAGGCGAGCAAATATAATATCAAATAAAAGGGTAAGATGCATAGAGCGTATTTGCTAAGTTCAGAATCCTTCCACTGTTTAGTTTTTGCGATATCGGCTTGTGAAGTTTGGCAATTTTACATGACAATACCAGCTCTACAGTGGGAAAACGGGTTCAGAGCACACATTTATGAAATATGTTTATACTTCTCGCCTAGATGAAGAAATAAAATCTCGTTTATCCGATGCAATGAACATTTCTGAATACAATAACGCGACAGTAGACTGATTGACCGAAGCCTCGAGTGTCATGGCGATCGTCGCCACATTTGAATGACGGTGTGGCAACATCGCATACGTCAGCTGACGTTCATTACGCATGTCGCAGTCGAGGACCAATTATGTCAATGAGTGACATCATCTACTTCGGCTATCGTACGAATATATGTTGTAGAAATTGAAATTTGATCATTTTAGTGTAGTTCATTTTTTTCCGTTAACACATCCCAGATAGACGAGCGCCACATTGGCTCCATTTACTGGCGCTTGTCTGGGAACATTCACAATTCGGTAAACCCGTGTAGGGTTTCACTTTCAATATTAGTAAACGAACAAAAATTTCACCATTTTTTGATTACGGTGGATTCTCAACGATTGAAACTGGAAAAGTCCACGCGTATGAAATTTCACATTTATGTGCCAATTTTTAGGGTCATTGTAGGTAATCACTATCTTAAAAATCTGTGATTACTTTCTCACTCGTTGTGAATTTTCATTGAGGTATTCGATGACAACGCTGAACATTTTTAAAGATTCTTTGCCTAGGTTTTGAAATTTCAACACCATACGGAAACACTATTAGATTTTTATGGAAATGATGGTTTTTTTTTCAGGTAATCACCTACGCAGAAGTATTGAAATGAAAAAGCATTTCATGGGCACACTTTGCATGTATAATAATCCTGACGTGCCAAATGTCGACCGCGTCCCACCAGCCAATTCAAAATTGTCATCTCGTACGGACGTCCGGCTAAAATTATTCATCTCCAAGCTTTGCGGACTCAAAAAGACAAAAGCCCCCTATTTTTAGAGTATCAGAACATATAATTTATTATAAATGTTGCATATGCACGTAACCTCATAAAAGTTATTCCAAATATGATTTTTCCTTTTTCGGCCCGGGTGACGAGATTAATCGGTATTTTCTCCCTTTTTTTTTTAAACGATGACAGAGTGCCTAAAAATGGAAAACTTTCCGATTTCTCGTTTTGGCGTACGGCAGCCAATGTGTAGCTAGCGATGTTTCGTTTTTCCAGTTATGACAGAATCCCACCTGGGAAGGTAAAGAGCACGCAACCCTTTCACAGCTCCGAGCGGCCTCGAGGGTGTGATCGAGTATCGTCTTCGGTCTGCTTTTGTACCACGATAAAAACAGGCCGTCATTGTTACACGCCCATGTATCGAATGACGTTTGCTACCAGCAGCTCTCGACCTTTCCTTGTCTTCTTCTTTTGGCCTCGTCGCAGCTCTCGAGGATGCCCCCTCGGTCCTCTTACCATCGTTCGAAGAATAGAATGGGGCACGCTTTTGACGGAGAAGCAAACTCTGATGCGGCGTTGTTAGGCGTAGGGGAATGGAATGGGCCGGCGAGGGAGCTCGACGCTTCATGGAAAGGAGCAATCATTTCTGACGGACAGATGCTGGTGAGTGCGTAACTGGATGCACGCGTTCCCGTTGTATTACAATTCAGTCTATACTGTACATCTGTAAAGTTCTATGTAAATTTTCACCCTGAACACAAGTGCGATCATAGCTCTGACCTCAAGTCGGTCGGGACATTGAAAAATGCAACAAAAAAATTGTTTTCGGTGCGACCTACATTTTCATTTTTATTTCGATAATCGTACGACGAGTTAATTTGCCTTCTGGCATATTGAGAGGATATCAGAAAAACTGCCGAGTCATCATCAAATTTCGACTAGGCAACATGTTACACCAGCGCCACCGCTAGCGATATGTACAATTTTCGCAGGGGCCATAACAATTTTTACACAATCCATGTGGTAATTTTTTGAGGTCGGGTCGGCAAAAATTTTACGTTTCGGATTGAAAACTTCGTGGATAAAACTAATCATTTCGTGGATTAAAACTGAGTATGCCGTGGATAAAAAGTGAGAATTTCGGCGACCAAATTTTTTAATGTGTGAATACATTGAAAAAATTTGATCGACATAATATGCTGGTATAACCTAGCAACCTAGAACAAACGGTTCGCGACCTCAACGCCACCGATTACTACATTTTCTCGTAAGAAGAACTTATATTCTAGCAAAATTTATGAGACATTCGGGTAATATCTGTCATAGCAAAAATTATCATATTTTCTAGCAGAATGTTTTAAGTTTAATAGGAATGTTTGCCAGGATGTCGCTGTACTTTCATCGATTTTTACCAGATTTATGGTAATTTCTATCAGACGCTTCTGTGAGTGCACACATGGATAGATGGAGAGATGGTTATTGTCTGTCTATAAAAAGATCTCGGAATTTCCGGCCATTTTAATCTCTCACTTAAGGCTTTAATATTGCAGTCGATGGGCTGAGATCCGCAATGCGTCACGAAGTCCCGAAATATACCGAACAAGTCTCGAATATATTTACGCTACTAGTGCAAGTAATTAATTGTCAATATTAATATAAAAAATCAATATTTACAATACTTTTAGCGAGGGACGCGTTACCTCTGTTTCAGCTATGCTACATGCAATTAATTAGCAGTTTGAATGAATACGCGGTCATAGAGAGATGGTTATTGTCTGTCTATAAAAAGATCTCGGAATTTCCGGCCATTTTAATCTCTCACTTAAGGTAGTCCTTGCGGACAAACTGAGCCCACGTGAGTTCAGAGCGAATTGAGAGTGGAATTGCGAATACTTCGCGATGAGATAAAAATCTGAAAAAATCAACCATATGGAAGGTACTGAAAAGATTGATTTTGCATAATAATAATTCCGAAATGTTATTAACAAATGAATGAAAAAAAAATTGTTCAACAAATCTTCCGGCAACTTAACTTTTTGTTCGTATAATAACAATAAGTTAATCTTTTTGAATACGTATGAATTTTTTCAGAATTTTGTCTAATTTTTAAAAATTGCGTTTTTCATTAATAAAAAAACGTGATTTTCAAAAATTAGATAAAATTGTGAAAAAATTCATACGTATTCAAAAAGATTAACAAATTGTTTTTATATGAACAAAAAGTTAAGTTGCCGGGGAATTTGTTGAACAATTTTTTTTTTTATGCATTTGTTAATAATATTTTGGAGTTATTATTATGTAAAATCAATCTTTTCAGCACCTCCCATATGCTTGATTTTTTTCGAATTTTTATCCCATCGAGAAGTGTTCGCAATTCTCTCTCAATTCTCTCTGAACTCATGTGGGCTCAGGCTGTCCGCTAGGACTACCTTAAGGCTTTAATATTGCAGTCGATGGGCCGAGATCCGGAATGCGTCAGGAAATCCCGAATTATACCAAACAAGTCTCGAATATATTTCCGCTACTAGTGAAAGTAATTAACTGTAAATATTAATATCTACAATACTTTTAGCCAGAGACGCTTTCCCCCTTTTTCAACTATGCCACATGCAATTAATTAGCAGTTTGAATGAATACGCGGTCATAGAGAGATGGTTATTGTCTGTCTATAAAAAGGTCTCGGAATTTCCGGCCATTTTAATCTCTCACTTAAAGCTTTAATATTGCAGTCGATGGGCCGAGATCCGGAATGCGTCAGGAAATCCCGAATTATACCAAACAAGTCTCGAATATATTTCCGCTACTAGTGAAAGTAATTAACTGTAAATATTAATATCAAAAATTAATATCTACAATACTTTTAGCCAGAGACGCTTTTCCCCTTTTTCAACTATGCCACATGCAATTAATTAGCAGTTTGCCGTCCGAATGAATACGTGGTCATAGAGGGATGCATGACGCAGCTCCCGTATAGTATTGCAACAGTCTACGAACTACGTGTGTGCCCACAACTTGTGTACGAAGGAGTTCTGTATGAGAATCTCTTAACGTCACTCTCAGTTTGACCCCCGAGCTATACATACAGTTTTGTTAATGTTTCTCTTGCTCAAACTACCGAGTAGCCGGGCTTTCTTGCCTCGTTGAGTAACGAACGTTTTCAAAGTTATATTAAACCCGAAGCCTTTGCAGGCAAGAGATATTTTTTAAATAAAATTCGTCGGGAAAGCTCGACTCTCACCGCCTCGGACGCCCCTGTGTCGTCATTGGGTAATCCTTGATTTATAGCATCGCAGCGGCCGTAGCCCTGAGAGTAATACGTTACGTACCGGTATACCTCGGGGACTGCAAATAAATTATTAACGTTAACAAAAAAAAAAAAAAAAAGGAAAAACCGTACGAGAAGCTGATATATACTTTAGGAGGACGGGTAAGGTCACCGAGCTGTACGAGGGTCTATATAACTTGGGAGTTTGACGAGGGCGAATTCACTCGGTTTTTCTCCCTTTCGCTTTTTCGCTCTCTCGATATTACGCATGCTTAAAAATTCCCTTTTACCCCGGGTGCTTAAAAAAGTAGACTACCAGCGGAGGGGGAAAAGCTCGGTGAAAATCGAAACACGGACGGGCATTGCTCGGCCCAGTGCGCAGGGGAGTCGTTTCTACCGAGGTACTCAGAACCCAGGCAGGTCGTGTAGGGCGCTCTTTTTTTTTATCATGTCCGAAATGAGCAGCCAATATTGCAGTCGATGGGGTGAGACTGATCCCTCTGGGAATGGTAGTCGTCGCTAAGAAAAAAAAAATTCTTTGCTTCAAAGCTTACCTGTTTTTGTGATAATTAATGAATTATAATCTCCTCCGTGTGCATTAAACTCGGAGAGTAAAAAGCAAGGAGAGACGTGATTTTTTTCTTCTTTTTTTTGTCGACCCAGAGTGCTTCGACGAAAGTTTCGCGATAGTTGAAACGCCGATTTTCTCATATTAATCCGATATTATGAGAAAGTTTTAATTCGAGTCACTCGCGGGATTCTCAAAACTTTCTGATGATCGCGACCGCGCGTCCTCGTCGCACGAACGGGCCATGTATTTGATTTTTTTTTCTTTTTTTTGTACCGTTCAACGAAACTATCTACCGTGACATCCATGTTCCTCGAGGTTGAAAACCAGATAGCCAACCGAGGGCAATTACTTGCCACCAAGCTTTGCTGTTTGCTTGCCAGCAATATTGCAACAATACACTAAAAAAAATATCATTGACTCAAGTAAAATTCGATTGTTCATGTGCGAATATCTGTACGGTGTCGGAGTTATAAAAACGGCCCAGAACTGGGAAAGGCCCGATTGCCAAGTCTCGTCTGCCAATTCTCGGACAGTATTGGCAAACAACATTATCAGTAAAGTACCTATGCAGCTTGCCAGTACGGGGCCAGGTCCAGAGCTGCTAATATGGTCCAGAACTGGGACAGTTACAGTTTATGAGTCTTCATTGCCGGCTCTGTTCCCGTACAGACGAAAAATTTCACCAAGAATGGGCCAACCTTGATTGCCAGTACTGGACAAAGTCCCGAGCCGGCGATAGGCCCAATACTAAAACAGCCCTTGTTGCCAAGTCTTGTTCAACGATCAGGGCCTAGTGCTGATGAACAACTTCACCAAGAGTTGGCCATCGCTAATAGATCGTATTAGATAAAATCCTTTTTTAGATCAAATTTTATATCCGTCGTAGTACTGGGCATGTACTGGTTGCCAGAGTTCAACCAACGCTTTCTCAATAATATCAAAGTATGAAAAAGATAAATTACAAATAAATTTTATATAGAACTCAGTGACTGAAGAATAAATATTGATGTATTTTATACCTTTTCGATCGTATGAAGTTAGTGTGACAATATATATGCAAGCGTTTGCTCAACTGATGTGAAAGTTTTGAAACGTTGTTCTTCAACATTAGCACAGCCAAGTAGGTAAGATCTGGGACTAGTTGTGGAAAGGTTTTTTTTCGTATTTTTTTTTCCTTTTCGTTACAGCGCAACGTTGCGTTATTTTGTTTCTTCTGACGACCAACTGTTATCTATTTCCGATATGTATCGTTATGTTTATGGTTTTTGTATTTTTCTAACACACTCAAAGATTATTTATAAGTGAGCATTGTATTCGACAATCAATCAATTATACTGAACACTGCGACTTGTAGGCTTATGTTTTTTGTATATTGTAGCCTTTCTTTACGAATGAAATTTACACGGCAAACAATAAACAATTATTTCAAAAAGATCTAGGACTAGTAATCGCAGGGTCGCAGGTTCGAGTCCCATCACCGGTCGAAAAATGTATTCCGAGATTTCCAGTGTATAAGCGTAAAATAACAACAATACAGTAAACCACGATCAGAGAAATGCATTACACAAACAGGCAGACGATAAAAACATTAATTTTTACTGTTTATTATTATCGTTTTTGAACAGTGACTGAACATTGGCACGCGGTACTGGCTTGACGCCGACAGCCAGCACTGGGCAGGTGTGATCATTTCATTATCGGCCCAGTACTGATTCTGCATTGGCTTTGTGGTGGGCCTTGATTGTCTGCCAGTACTGGTAGCTCCGGCACCAATACTAGGGCAGAACTGTGCAATTCAGATATTCGTACATGGGTGCGGGCTGCCAAATAAAACAAAAATTTATTACAATTCTACTTTTAATTCTAACAATTCCATACGGGATTGAAACGATAACACGTCACCTTGACAGTATTGCCGTCGTTGTTTCAATATCATATGGAATTGTAAGAATTGAAAGTAGAATCGAAATAACAATTTTTTTCTTTGGCCGCCCGCAAGCAAATTAATTTTTCGGTGTAGTTTCTAGCGCGAGATTGCAGCATATTGGTAGGAAAAATCCAACAACGGTTGCTACAACAAGCTGATTCCTTATTCGTAACAGCCGTGAAAGAGATCAAAATTCCTCCTCATCAGAAGCCGACCTCTGACTAAACATTTCGTCAATCAGCGTTTTACTGCTAACGATAACGACAACTTACTCTTTCATGCGATGAATGAGTTCGATAATGGGTTGATATTGAATTACGTTACATGATAATGAGTTATTTAAGAATTTGTTGTTCCAAGTAAAATGTTTCATTTATGATGAGTAACGCAACAATTATTGTATTACTCATAATACTCTACAATTGATTTATTTGAAAGAAAAGTGGATTAATTGGTCTGGGAACGATGTAGATTATAGCTCAATGACAAGTGTATGTATGTGACTCGACTCGTCGAAATTAGACCTCTGTAACCATAAAAAAGAATGCGCGTTTTTAGATTTTAAATTTGTTCGAAAATTATGTCAAATTGTGGGATCGTTTAGTGTCGATATATCTTTCTAAAATATGACGCACAAATGGACTAGCACTAACGATCCATCGAATTGGATTTTTGTGAGAATCGATGGAAGCACTTAAATTTGATAAGAAATCGAATTTTTTAAAATTTCATCCAAAACAACCATGACTCAAGCAAATTAATCTTCTTAGTGAGACGCAAAGCATCAGCAAGCCATGCTGATAACTTGCAATATGCTCCTATAAATACGCTCCTAAGAATTCTTGGCAGAGAATGCTAGCAAAAACATAGGCGAATGCGGCCGCACATGCCGAAATTTTGAAATATGCTGCCTACACCCAGAAAAACTAAGTTATTTGACGGCCACCGTTTATTTGGTTTAAGTAAAATATTTATTTGATTTAAATGAATATCTATTTGAATTAAATAAATATTTATTTGATTTAAAGAAATATTCATTTGATTTAAAGAAATATTTATTTAAATGAAATAAATATTTTAAACCAAATAAACGGTGGTCGTCTAATAAATTATTTTTCTGGGTGTATTTGCTGGCATTTTGATGGAAAAATGTTATCTGGAAAAGTGTTCAGGCGCCAGGAGGACACGGAAACCGAACCGACAACTGCACCTCAATTTCAAAGCCACGACGTTCCTCCGTTTCAGTCTGGTATCAAAAATGATACGAAACTCGATAATTGCCATATTGCCCAATTATTCCCGGAACACTTTCAATAACCATGAATAATGGAATACAGAGACGAAAACACTTTCCCCACGGAGTCTCGTCCTCTATTCCGACAGTTTCCGATTCAACTTCCGCTCTTTCCGTTTCTCTCGACACAGGGAAGGGAGACAAGGAAATCGCGCTACAGGAGGTGGGTAGAGGAAACCAGAGGTAGGAGGCGGAGTGCGCGGGCTTCGCGACGCGATGCTTTCGAATCCTCGAGCAACTTTCGCGAACAAGATTAATCGAAGTAAATCCATTCAATTACGCCCTCTCGTGTACACCGTGCCCAGGGCTGCGCTTTATTTGTATTATTTAATCAAAACTTTATCTGCTCGCGTTGCCATACCGGGCGACGAGAGGCGACGGTGCGGCATAGGACAGGTGAGGAGAGGGTGCTTCCGAAGAGACCGAGGGAGAGAGCCAGAGTACGACGTTTCGTGCTCTCCATTCTTCACCTCCTCCTTCCACTCCCCGGTCCGAGATTCGTTTCCGGTACCGTAGAAATTCGTATAAAACGGATAGAGGTTTGGGGGGGGGGGGGGGGGGGGGCGTCTCCGTTGGCTTCTTCGTGCTATTCGTCCCAGAAAATACCTATATACGGCGTTGTACAGGGGATTTCGGTAGGAATGAATTTCGGCAGGACGTCGAGAGGTGAGCTCCGGAAACGGGACGATCGAGAGCCCTGGCCGCACACAATGGTGTTGGCGCAGGTATATCGGGGTGGCGAGTGAGAATACAGCCAGGAGCGAACATGGACATTCCCGCTACGATAGCGCTGCATAGGAGACCGTCGAGTACGAGAGGGATGGAGGGATTCGGAGAGGGGAGGGCAGAGAGATCTCGCATCGTGGACGAGCAAGTCCCGATAGGGACGTGACCGATCGGGTGCAGCAGGACACCCGACGGAGCGAGGCCGCGGGTCACGAGGGAACTATACCCTTCACGACGAGGGTTGCCGAAGAACGTTTCACGAGATGGGCGACGATGATTTTCAGTTGATAATACCCGGAGAGCGAGGATAACGCCGGTTCGGCCAACTACGGGAGACGGATGTTGTACAGCGCGTTCCAGAGTTTGAGGTTCGACATTTCTGGCACGGTCTTTGAGACAGGTTCGCCATTGAGCGAGCTTGCGAATAGATACGACGCTAAGGGAAAGTGGTACATTGAAAGAATCTGAAACCATTCACAGAGGTATAAGACACTACATCCAGAAAAAAAACATTACTTGACGGCCACCGTTCATTTGGTTTAAGTAAGATATTTATTTGATTTAAGTAAATATTTATTTTTATTAAGTACATAGTTACTTAAATGAAATAAATATTTATTTTTATCAAATAAACATTTTACTTAAACCAAATAAACGGTGGCCTCATATAAATTACTTTTCTGGATGTAGTAAAGCTTTAAGGCACAGCGGTTTAAGGCATAAGTTTTTGGTAAAAAAAACAGGTCGATTTTCAACATTTTTTTTTGAATGCGGTATTAGAACGACAGGGTCAGATTTTTACACACAGTTAGTGCAAGGTGTTATGAACTTTGAGTAAAAAAAAATTGAAAAACGTCAATTAACAACGGACTTATTGACAATTAACAAATAACCATTAACAACAGACATTGTATCTCGAAATCTATTCGTCCGATTGAGTTAACATTTGGACAGATCCTTGATTATATCATTTTCTATCTAATGACTGGATGAAAAAAAAGTTAATTTATTTGTTAATAACAAACGATTAAGGTAGTTTTTTTTTCATTTTGACGAATATAACACCTTATGCTGTGTGTAAAAACCCGACATTGTCCTTGTAACACCCACGTAAAAAAAAAAATTGTTGAAAATCGACCTGCTTTTTTACAAATCCTTATACTAGTGCCTTAAAGTATAATCTCTTCGATGTAAAAAAAAAAAACGTCGATCAAAATTTCTGGCCGGTCATCCAGACAGTACGGTTCGCCATTCGCAACCTTGTAAATGGACACAGCGCTAACGAAAAGTGACAAATAAAAAAAAACCTGAAAAAATGCACACAGATAACTTAAAGTACAGCTTCGTCGATATGAAGAAAAAAAAGTACGTTATATCGTTGCAGCCGGAGGAAGAGGCGACTCGCCGGGCCACCTCATCGTATCGCGAGCAGTCGATTCTGCGGCGACCTGTACGTTACCCGTGTAATGCAGGACAGATGTATATCTACGTATACGAAGCGATTGAGGATCCGAGTGTTCGGGGAGCCGGGAAATAATAGTCCGATAACGATTTCGTCCGGGATCCTCCTGTTCGTGGAACCGAGAGGCGTCCTATAGAAGGGACAGAAGGAATAGGGTGTGCGCCGTGGTGGAGTATTTCCGAGCGATTGCGATCGGGTGGGTGATATCGAGCGGAGAGCCGGCTCGATCGTCTTGGACGTTTGCGATTGCGATCAAGAGGAAAGACGCGAGACTCGCGGCTGCGAGCAACGAATGAAGAGCTTAGGCGGGGAGGGGAGGGGGGGGGGGGGGTTTATAATCTCAAGGATATATACGAGTCGGCCAACTGTGGGCAACGACACAGAGCGCAGAAACCATGGAGGGAAAGACGCAAGGTACGGAAGTCCTAGCCTCTCGAGTGAGCAGGGTGAATACCGCGCTTGTGCCTGTTTCGCTACTGCGGCGCAGGCAGGATTCTCTGCAGGAGAGACGACGGGAGATGCTGCGTAGTTATACCGCTTCTGGTGTTGGTCCACCGAGTCCTCTCAGGGCCTCCACCCATCTCCCCCCCCCCCGTCCCTTCCCCCTGCGGCCCCTCTACATCCACCGCTGTTTCTGTGACGACATTGCCACCCGCCCAGAAGATCCGGTGCACGAGTGAGCGAGAGACGGAACGGCACAGGTACGCGGCGAGTGAGATAGCTGGGGCGAAACGTGGGAACCGGAGCAAATGTTAAACAGCGAATTTCGTAAGAGGAGAGTGAGAGGGGTGGGGGGGGGGGGGGGGGGGGGGAGGATAACGAGGTATGAGAGGATAGGATGCATGAGAGAGGTAGGAACGAGAGGATCTCGACCTCCTGTATATATTCGTTCCCGAGGCACTGCGCCAGAATCGGGATGTCTACAAGGCTATGCCCCGGTGCTCCATACCTATGAAGCAACCACCACCGCGGCGGTAGACCGATGCTAAACAGACTACGTTAGGTGCAATATAGTGTGCAACTATAGTAGTCGAAGCCGGGTTGGTGTTATACCGCGCGGGGGATGACGTTACCGCGATACCGAAAACAACACCTCTGACTTGACGGGATGGAGGATGAGGCGGTGCTCGATTGGTCGAGTGAAGTGAGATCCTTGGAATTGGAATTTAGGGTCTGCACTGATAAAAAAAATAAAGTTGAATCAACTAAAGATTTGGGCAGGGACGTTAAAATAAATATTATGTTGGTGCAGATGAAAGATTGATTAATTCAACAGATTTTTTTATGATTTCACCAATGATTCTTGAGGGATTAAAATCATTTTCTTCAACCAACAAAATATTCATTTGAATCGCGATACCGAAAACAACACCTCTGACTTGACGGGATGGAGGATGAGGCGGTGCTCGATTGGTCGAGTGAAGTGAGATCCTTGGAATTGGAATTTAGGGTCTGCACTGATAAAAAAAAGTGGAGTTGAATCAACTAAAGATTTGGGCAGGGACGTTCAAATAAATATTATGTGGGTGCAGATGAAAGATTGATTAATTCAACAGATTTTTTTTATGATTTCAACAATAATTCTTGAGGGATTAAAATTATTTTCTTCGACCAACAAAATATTTATTTGAACCGCGATATGGAAAACAACACCTCTGACTTGACGGGGAGGAGAATGAGGCTCGATTGGTCGAGTGAAGTGAGATCCTTGGAATTGGAATTTAGGGTCTGCACTGATAAAAAAAAGGAGTTGAATCAACTAAAGATTTGGGCAGGGACGTTCAAATAAATATTATGTGGGTGCAGATGAAAGATTGATTAATTCAACAGATTTTTTTATGATTTCAACAATAATTCTTGAGGGATTAAAATTATTTTCTTCGACCAACAAAATATTTATTTGAACCGCGATATGGAAAACAAGACTTCTGACTTGACGGGGAGGAGGATGAGGCGGTGCTCGATTGGTCGAGTGAAGTGAGATCCTTGGAATTGGAATTTAGGGTCTGCACTAATAAAAAAAATAAAGTTGAATCAACTAAAGATTTGGGCAGGGACGTTCAAATAAATATTATGTTGGTGCAGATGAAAGATTGATTAATTCAACAGATTTTTTTATGATTTCACCAATAATTCTTGAGGGATTAAAATTATTTTCTTCGACCAACAAAATATTTATTTGAACCGCGATACCGAAAACAACACCTCTGATTTGACGGGGAGGAGGATGAGGCGGTGCTCGATTGGTCGAGTGAAGTGAGATCCTTGGAATTGGAATTTAGGGTCTGTACTGATAAAAAAAAGTGGAGTTGAATCAACTAAAGATTCGGGCAGGGACGTTCAAATAAATATTATGTTGGTGCAGCCGACAGATTGGTTGATTCAACCGATTTTTTGACGATTTCTCCAACAATTTTTGAGGAATTAAAATTATTTTCTTCGACCAACAAAATATTTATTTGAACGTCTCTGCCCGAATGTTCAGTTGATTCAGCTGCATTTTTTTTATCAGTGTGAAGAGAATGAATATCGAGGATATTTATCGCCCAGAACACCCGTCATTGTATGCGATTAATTAGTTTCTATGTTTTGTTGTTGTTAGTGCCCGGCATTTTGAAAGCACTGTCAGAAAGAGAATTGTAAATTTAATGTACCGGAATGGAAGCTTTTATCCAAAGATTGGTACATTAAATTTAATAAACAGAGGTGATGAAAAATCAACATGTTGTTTTTTTCTGAAGTTAAAGTAAATTACAAAAATTTGAAGTACTTTCGTAGTAAAATTACAGTAAATTATTAAAAATAAAGTATTTCCGATGTTTTTAATACACAGAGCATTAATTTTTCATCGCGTTTGTACTTGAAATTTAATACACCAGCATTGGCATAAAAATTTCCCGCCCCGTACATTAAATATCACACCATTTTTTTTTTTTTACAGTGAGTGATTTTTCAAATTAGAACTCCGTTCGGTTTAACGACGGTGGTAAACCATGCGTACGCTGTTGCTCGCGGACGTCACGGAAGAGAAGCGAGCCACTGCAGAACAGCCAGAGAGCTACAGAGAATCGAACGAATTGCCAGCCGAGAGTTTCAGTTCGAATGTCCTGCCAATACACCGTGCACACGACTCGCGCTCCGCCGTCCGGCAAGACGCCAATCTAGCCGATTTGTAATTAAAATCACGATAACAAACACGGCGGGCATTCGACGTTGCGAGCCCATTCCTCGGTTCGCTCCCTCGATATTCTCGCATCGAGCGCGTAAAAAGTATTAGCTCCACGAGCCCCCATACATATTCACACCGGGCCGTGACGTCGACGGGGTGATGTTACATATCCGGTGTGTGGTTGCCGGCATCGCGGCCCGGGATGCTGTGGAGAAAACCGCGGACTGCGGATATTCGGAGCAGAGGTGCGACGATAGAGGACACGATATACTATACGCGGGCGTACATCGAGCTCAGCAGAGGAAACAGTGGAAGCGAGAGGGAGGGATAGAAAGAATCGGTGGAAAAAAAGCTGCGGCAGAGGGAGACTATAATGGATGGAGAATCCCACCACTACATTTTCCTCTCGTTCCCTTCCACCGTCCTCCCTACGCCCGTAGAGCCCGGCCTCATCCCTCCGCACACCCAATGCACAACTTTTCTTTATCTTTTATTATTTATTTATTTCTTCTATTTTTCACGGATACTCGGAGGCATGAAGAGTCTACAAAAAAAAAAAAAAAAATAGGCAGAGCCGATAGATGAATTATATAAGCAAAAGGTAAAATAAAAGAGAGCGGAAAGAGGCGGTGAGGAGGGGGGAGGGGAAAAAGTGCAGCGTTGGCGAGAGAAAAAAAAAAACCGCGTAACGAAAGAGGGGGAGAATGCAGAACGGTGGTTTATACCTTCGGGACACTGGAGGATTCCAGGGTGGAGAGAAGGTAGGAAAAATTGCGAAACAGGAGTATCGGGATCTCGCGGCCAGAAAGATGAATTTGCGTTCGTTATATTCTACGGAGTGGTTTGGTGGAGATTTTACAAAAATAAAAAGGCGATTCGGTGTGCGGGGCTTAAATCACTGAGTGCTAAACGCCGGCGTGGAAGAGGCGCGGGCTTGTTCACTTACGTGGTTTCCATCAAACGATACCAATCAACCGATTGTACATTTGGCCGCTACTGCTTCGGTGATAAATTCAGATTTTTTTTTTTTTTTTTTTTTTTTTTGCTTCTCATCATTCTTCAAATGCTACAATTCCTCGTTAAAGGATTAAATGCATACGTGCGTGTGTGCGAGATCGAATGGCGGATTATTCGAGGAACGCGCCCGTTGCGTCGGAATCTTATGGATACTCGTTTGACTTGGAAATTTTCGATTTACGAAAAGCTCGCATTGGCTCCCTTTAACGTCCATGGACGTTTGAAAATTCACTGAGAAAATAGAGTGCATGCAAAGACCCGGACGAGGGAGTACCGGCGGGGCTCGAGACCTGGATCACTTAAATATCACTGCTGCCACTGCATGCGGCTGGATGCCGCTCCCACCACCGCTGGCGCGCTCCTTGCCTCTTTTTGCCCGCGTCAGCGTGTACCTCCGAGAAACTCGTTTCTGGATTTTTCCAACGATCCTCACGGGTATTTTAAAAAAGAGAAACAGACGCATCTAAACGTCGACAATAGGTTTGAAATAAAAAGGAGATCATGGGATGGTGGGAGTGGAGGAAGAGGACCGGAGAAGAGTGGAAAGTCGCTTAGGCACACACAGCTGGATCAATCTGTATACAAACGTTTGCCTTCCCGGAGAATGGTATAAAATAGAGGAGGAAAGAAAGAAATGAGGAGAAAAAAAAAAAAAAAGAATCGCGCAAGTGCTACCGAGTGTTTTCCTTGCTTTTTATCGACTTCGAGAATCCGCTGATCCTCATGCCGCGATATGCAATTCGGCGTTTACCCAGTTTATGATGGAGGAGAGCTCCGGTGAGAGAGATGAGGGAAGGAGCGGTGGGATTGCTGTTGCTGCTGCTGCTGCTGCTTCGCCTCGATCTCATGTAGACCCGCGCACGTCGAACGTTATTCTCCTGGAATCTTTCCAAGAATGATTTTACGAAATGAAACCTAACTTCTCGTATGATGCAGAATCGGTCGCGCATTTCTTGTTTTCCACAGCTCTTTGGTCGGGTCCGGGATGAACTTTATGCATGCTTCAATGCACTAAGCTCTCACTACGCCCGAGCCATTACTGCGCGCCCATATAATTACATCGTGGGGTAACGGCATGAGGGATTGCCGCGGAATAATGGAAAAAGAGATTTGCAGAAAAGTTCAACGAACGACGAAGATGAATCTCTCGTGTTCTCGAGGTTTTCTTTAGCCCGTCGCTGGGCAAACCTTCCCATTCATTCGTTAAATTAAACCGAAGTGCCTGCCTATTTGCATTGAACATTTTCACCTCGCGTATAATTGCGTGGTCTTTTGAATCAATCTGCGTCAGGCCTTCGTGCGAGCTTCACGTGAGCCATGTACTCTGTACACTCTATAACGTGAACTAACGAGTTCCACCATGCGTCATTACACCTAATCATGAAATACGATACCAGCGATTCGCTGATTCCAACATTCGAATCTACCTCTCGCGTGTTAATTATTCAA
Organism: Exephanes ischioxanthus; assembly: GCA_958510785.1. Lineage (NCBI taxonomy): Eukaryota > Metazoa > Arthropoda > Insecta > Hymenoptera > Ichneumonidae > Exephanes > Exephanes ischioxanthus. The sequence goes on from OY294019.1 coordinate 15,728,172, forward strand.
CGACTTGCTCGTTCAGAAGACGGAGGAAGACTCGAGAGCGCTCCGGACGCCGAAAGTGGACTGATCAATCGGAGATTAGGGGAGAGCGGGGCAAAATGGCACACCGGGGCAAAACGGGATGATGGGACAAAACGCAATTCTCCAATGACTTTGAGATGGTGGCGATGGTGGTAGGTCGGGCAAAACGGGTTTAAAAATCCGGATGTATCGTTGGGACATAAGTGGGGCGTCCAAAAATGATTGGAAAATTGACTTTTGCCCTCACGGTCCCGTTTTGCCCCGCTGTGCCATTTTGCCCCGGTCTCCCCTACATTGGTCGATGCGAGGCGGCCCAAAAGTGCTGAGACCGCGCTGTTATTGACGGAAAGAGAAAACCTGAATCTATTGAAAATAATTGGCTGCCGTGCAGCGGCGGAAATATGCTGATCTCGAGCGTTGGGAAGAGAATCAATTTCCTGCTGGCCAATATGGATGGGTGGAAATTCGATCGATCGAAATTAATCGCGTCACGAAGCAATGATCAAAATGACGAGTCAAATTCTACAGGCGTCGATACGGGCCACGACCCAACGCTGATCACGTGATGTTTTTTTTTTTTTTAAATCCACATAGCAATTACGTTTAATTGCGGTAGAGTGGATTAAGGTGGAAACGGGAAATCTAGAGAGATCCACTGCATCACGGTCTGTGTCACCGTCGTTGGTTTTTGGTTTTCAGTGCGGTATGATGCGGTCCCGCGGGTCATACGAGCATTCCGGTAGCGCGCGATCGTTTTACAACCGCAGTGACCGGGAGCCGAGCATAGGTTATCCGGCTCGCGGAGGATCCCTCCGCCATGAGGTCGAACTTCACTCTGGTACTGTTTCTCCGGCTACCGTATCGCTGCGCTCGTATAAATACGCTCCTCGCTCATCCGTCGGCGTGACTGCATACCATCCGCGATGCGTTTTACGACCACTTTCGGTCACCTTGTGTACTTTTCCGCAATGTCACGCCAACTATCCGTGAAGTGCCAACATACCCCGCCCAAAGGTGCACGCGCGTTTCGACATTTGTGCCAGCGTTTTCGAGGTATTCCACGTCGATGCGTATACGGGCAATTCCAAAGTTACACCCGCGCGCTGCGGAATAATGGTGCGAGGATTTTCGGTCGAGACACACATCGGAGTGGAAAACCGAGGGAAGACATGTTTCCGAGGACAAAAGTTTTCAGAGGAGATCGATAGCTTCCCGAACGGTTGTGAGACATAGCCAATAGAAAGTTTCACATATGTATACAAGCCAAGCCGGTGACTTTCTCGGTTGCACACTCGACCCGAATACTTTGAGAAGTGGATGGGTATGCGTCTTGTACCCATTGCCATACGGACGAAAGATTTCGCTTCTCAGTGGCGCAGTGTAGTTCTCTCGCTCATGCCGACGCAGGGGGGGGGGGGGGGGTCGCGGAGCAGAAAGTCTCAGATCTTCCCCCCCCCCCCCCCCGGGCGAGGCGAACGGCGAAAGATCGTACGTCACAAAGAGACGTATGAAACAAGAGTAAACACGATAGCTACTCGCTTTGTATAGAAAACTTTTAAGGTTCACCGAGGTGTCCTTTGCGGAGCGGTGGGCAAAGCGGAAGTACGAAAGAGAAAAAGAGATGGCGATGGTCAAGAAAGAAGAGAAAGGGGATGCGGGGTGAGTAAGGGACACGTATAGAAAGAAGTGTCGGAGTAATATGGGCCGCTGGAGCGTTCCAGTGCGGAGGAGAGAAACGCTTCTTCTCAGTTCCTTTTGCTTTCCATCTTCTTTCGGCTAAGCGTGTGATATTCTCTCGCAAGGGACGAGTCAGAATGGCAAGAGGAAGCTGGAGATAGTCTCCTCGGCAAGCGCTTACAGGCTCGTCCGGGCAACTTTGCCACGCTGGATGGGAAGATGGCTCGAGCGACGTGCACCATCCTCCTCCCTCCTGCCACGCCGGCTCGGCGGGCATCTTCTTCGGCCGCTGACTCTCCGCTATCTTGTGCTTCCTTCACCCACTCTCGGGGCGAAGCTTGTTTACTTTCGTTTCGCGTATCAGGCCTGTCTCTCAGCGGTTCATAGCGCGGCAGAAGCGTTCAGATAAAGAATTTGTACGATCGATTAAGCGCTCGTTTAGCCGAATCAAGGCATGGAGGTCGTTCTACAGACGAGAGGTACAGCCGAGAGGACCAACAGACCGGAAGATATGTGAGCTTTTTTTTGTGACTGGCATTTTTTTTTTTTTTTTCACTGGCTCTCACCAGCCGCGTATCGCTCTCGTGCGCGCACCACTTTGAAGTTTTCTATAGCCGCTCGATCGGACATTCTGGGCGTCGACGGGCTTTTGCCTGTCAGCAAACGTATTATAAACGTTTGTGATTTTCCGAGCCTGCAGCTGCAGCAGAAGCGCAAAACAGCAGGGAAGTGGAAAAGAGCCCGGGGATGAAGGAGAAAAGTAGGTAGGGGGAGGCTCTGCGGTATACAGAAGAGGCAATGAGGAAGGGAAGAGGCAGAACTCCCGACGATTCTAGTTCGTGAAAGCTGCTGTGCGGCTTGCAGTTGATAGGCTCGTTAGCGCTAACGGAGAGAAGGTTGGACGACGATGCCATCCACCCTTTCCTACCCTCCACGTTGGGCGAAAACCGCGCTCATGGAAAACCTCGACGCTGTGGCTTGCTTCTACCTTCTGGCTGGTTCGCGGCCGAGGAAAAACAAAGATACCGCGGAGAGCTCGAGCGAACCAACGCGCCGGGGCAAGAAAGCGATAAACCGTGGCGATAATTCGGTCGAGGATTTACCACAAATCTGTCCTTTATGTAAACGACGTTTCGCTCATTTCCGGTCGAGCTTTTCTCTACCTCCTTTCCTCCCTCGAACCTCTCCGTCGTCCCGGCCGCTTTTATTTTTTCGGTGGTACTGAAAGTTTAAAATCTCCGTTTTCAACCGGAAGTGACGTCACAACGGCAATATGTCATTTCCAGTTCGAAAAACTCATTTTTCGACCGGAAGTGACGTCACACCGGAACGGTCTCACTTCCGGTCTGAAAATCTAATGTTTAAAAATAGAAGTGACGTGTCTCTGGTACGACGTCACTTCCGGTCGGAAAAATGAGATTTTAAAACCGCTAGTGACATTTTCTCGTACACTGAAAAAAAGGTTTGGTAATATCAAACTAAGCTGCGGTTGCGGGTGGCGAAAAAAATATTTGGTCGTTTGAATGAAATATTTAGTTCATTGAACGAATATTTAGTTTTTTTGACCGAATGTTTAGTTGCTTCAAAAAATAGTTACTTGGATTTAACAAACATTTTGTTCAATCGACCAAATATTTCTTTCGCCACCCGCAACCGCAGCTTAGTTTGATATTACCAAACCTTTTTTTCGGTGTATGGCGTTAGTTGCGGTCGAAAACTGAGATTTTTAAGCCGGAATGGATGACACACGGTTTTTTAAAAAAATGTCCAGTGTCCCAACGAGATCTGTCGCAACCTGGCGTTTTTCGAGCATTAGCTCTCAAAGAAAATACTGTACAATTAATTTGGTTTTAATATTTTCAGAGTATCAGCACGTTTTACAAAACGATCGTAGATCCGTTGGCGCGTTAGACATTTTTGAGGGTTCCAAGCGGACTGACGCGGCGATTGAATTATTGTATATTGCTGGAGAGGCTGGCGCCCCGATTGGATACAATATTAATGCGATCGAGAGTTTCTCGTTTTGGGCAAAGTCCAAGTTCCCTGTTGGGTTCACAGATTTACGATCTACATAGTGTATTACACACACCCATACACACACATATATATATATATATGGGAATATGTGAAACCGGTGTACTTGAATGTATATCTACCCTGCTTTCTCTAATGTAACGGGGGATGATAGTGGAGGTAGCACTTTCGGTTCCGTGGGATGAATAACGAAATTGAATCTAATATACGCGGTACGTAATTTCGAGATAAGGGTCCCTCTCAGTGCGGTCCCTCTCAGGCAGAGGACTCGCCTCCAACTATATACCTCTCTCTCACACCTTCCGATTCTGTCCCTCTCACTCTGTCCCTCTCGCCGCAGCTCAGCATGCTCGCCTCTCCTCCCAATCCCTTCGCGCATTAATAGGAAATTGAACCGATAAATCAGGGCACTGGCCCACCGCAGCACACACCCGGTCTAAATTACGCTTAACACACACGTTGCGGTCTGAATTAATATCAACCGGAGCTGTTAAGGAGGTACACTGCATATCATCCCGCGCTCCGTTACTCTTGCCCCATTCCTACCGTCTTGGCCGTTACTGGTCCCCGGTCCACTTGACAAATAACTTTTTCCATTCTCCTGGCGTTCACAGATGAAAAAAGAACTTGTGAGGTTATGGAGAAGAATTGTTTGTCACATTGGGTACATCATTTACCCGACCCTCCTCAAAGGGATGTCCACTCTGTCTGTTAATAACCTTTCTTTTTTATGTTATTTAACTGCGGCTACGAGCGACCCGTCGGCACATTCGTAAAGTGGATAACCTTTCTTTTTTATGATATTTAACTGCGGCTACGAGCGAAGTGTCGGCACATTCGTAAGGTAGAAAAGGAAATGCGTGCTGCCAAATTGCTGGCCCTCTCCAGAAATTTAATTTGTTCCTATAATTACATGCTTTGAATCCCGGAAAAAAACCCTGGAAAAAAAAACCCGGAAAAAAGCTCGAAAGGAAAACTCCCGAAAAAACGAACACCGTCATTGAAGTCGATCGACATTTTTTCCGTGGGTTTCATTTCCGGAGTTTTTTCCAGATTCCGTTAATTATAAACGACTTAAATACTCTTTCGCCAGAAACACCACGCAATTATACACAAACATGCATAATTACCCTCACGCAAACTCTTTCGCCAACCGAAACACACGCACACACACACACGCGCACACACACACACACACACACACACACACACACACACACACACACGCGCGCATAAGATATTTATCTAATAATTAGTTAAATCACCATAGATAAGTTGTCCGGTAAAATTACTTGCAGACGCCTGATAAGTAACGGCGCATACCAAAGGACAGCTGACACCGCGGCAGTAACTGTTATTTAACACTTAAATAACAACATTCCTGTTCATCGACCGCTGCAGTCGCATCGCAAACTTTCATTTTTATTTTATTATACTTTATTTTTTCTAATTACTTATTCGAACCATTATGCGACATTCCGTCTTCTTCGAGCGCTTCGCCGTTCGGTAATTCCCCTGTCGAGGTTTTTTTTTTCTTCTTTTTATAATTCGCCTAGTTATCGAGTCAAAGTTAAAGCCGTGAGAAGTGTGGGGGAGGGTGTTGGAATGAGAAGAGCAAGAAGTATAAGCCGCCAGCGGCTACATCTTCGCTCCATCCCTGTTGGGATCCTCGCTTCGCTCTTAGCGCGAATGATCGATATCCCCTGGGTGAACTTAACTTAGCAAGGAGCTCTCGCTTATGTCTCTCATCGACGAGGGAAGCAGCCGCGCAGGAACTTAACGCGTCGCTCCGCGGCCGAATTGCCCTCCGATACACCCGATAAACTTAACGGATATCTCCCCCGTTTTCCACGGATACTCTCTACGGTCTCTACATCTCCAACCCGTCGCAGTCAAACGTTGAAACCATTAGTGGAGCGATGAGTTTTCGACTTCCGCAAATTCCCCCACGTGACCCGAAGACACTTCGCTTCTCATCCCTCGAGCTTTACATTTACTCTTCGATTACTCGCTTCACACGGCTACGCTCGGCCAACTTCATATTTATTCAAATGTTTCGAGAACTAGTTAACGAATTAATTAACTAGCTTCAGTCTAACATCTATTTCGAGCAACCGGTATCTCGACTGACTCGTGTATCGGCGACGGTAGAGCGATGGAATTTAGTCCTTTTCAGAACGCTAATAACTTTTCAAGCGTTAAGTTAGTCCTTGCGAATGGTGTTCACTTCGCATCAGTTTCGGAGAAACGAGAGGGAATTGCAAACACTTCTGGATGTTATAAAAATCTGCAAAAAATCAGGCATATTAAAGGTGCTGAAAAGATTAATTTTGCATAATAATAATTCCAAAATGTTATTAACAAACTGATGAAAAATAAAATTGTTCGACAAATCTCCCGGAAACCTATTTTTTTCTTTTTATGAAAATGATTCGTTCATTTTTCTGAATACGTATGCATTTTTTCAGATTTTTAAATTCACTATGAATTTTTTTCTTTTTATATGGGAAAAATGTGTAGAAAGTCACGAAATTCAAAATGAATTTAAAAATCTGAAAAAATTCATACGTTTTCAGAAAAATGAACGAATCATTATCAGTAAAAAAAAGTTAGGTTTTCGGGAAATTTGTTGAACAATTCTATTTTTCATCGATTTGTTAATAATATTTTCGAATTATGATTATGCAAAATTAACCTTTCCAGCACCTTTAATATGCTTGATTTTTTTTCAGATTTTAATACCATCGAGAAGTGTTTGGAATTCTCTCTCATTTCTCTGAAACTTATGCGAAGTGAACACCATTCGCAAGGACTACCTTAATTGAGAGGGAATACCGAGGAAAATTGTCCCCGAAGACGCAGAGCAGGCCCGGATGAGATGCCTTTCGTGAATCTCTGCCTTGATGGATGCATCGAGTAGGGGAGAGCGGGGCAAAACGGGATAATGAGGACAAAACGCAATTTTCCAATAACTATTGGATGGTAGCGATGGTAGCCCGTGGGGCAAAACGTGTTTGACAATCAGGATGTATCGTTGGGACAAAATGGGGCATCAAAAAATTATTGGAAAATTGAGTTTTGCCCTCACCGTCCCGTTTTGCCCCGCTGTGCCATTTTGCCCCGGTCTCCCCTATGCCTCCACAGGCATATCAGGTGTATGATTCTCGGGGATGACTTTCAGGACTTAGGTCTGCATTGTAAGTGGTCAACGAGCTGGTTCCTAGGAAGACCATGCGACGGAGAGGATCGAATGTCCCGCTCCGGCTTACCTTCGGGTGTTGGCCAGCACTCGGGAGAATTCAGTAATGGTTACCTGGGCTCAGCATCTTTACGTTCTCGGTAGTAGGAGACTCAAAATCTTTTGTTTTTCCAAGCCTGAGTACGTGAAAGTGCACTGGGTGGCACATGGGTTTCGGCACAAGACAGCACGGTAAACGGCCCGGTTTCCGCCGCTGTCCCAGTTACCGCCATCGAACGCAATTTACACTAATAATAAATAGTTTTTGCTTAATACAAAAGAAATTGAGGGCATGTTGAAGAACGGGTTTTACTCTTGATTAATGCCGCAATAGCATTGCTGCTGCTAATAGTAAGCTGTTGGTAATAGTGGAGCTGGGCAAAAACACTAAGTACTTGAAGTAGGTATTGAAGTATCAAGTACAGAGTCAGTGGTCAGTACTCCGAACTTCAGCAATTCAGTTCTGCCAGTACTCAATACATCAGTACTCAAGAACTACCCAGCGCTCAGTACTTCAAGTGCTTGACACTTCAATACGTACTTCAAATGCTTGATACTTCAATACGTACTTCAAGTGCATGATACTTCAATACGTACTTCAAGTGCTTGATACTTCAATACGTACTTCAAGTGCTTGATACTTCAATACGTACTACAAATGCTTGATACTTCAATACGTACTTCAAGTACTTAGCGTATTTGCCTATCTCTGTGCAATACGTATATTACCGATCACTTTGGTCTCGTGATTAGAGTAATAATAGCCTCGAGACCAAAGTATCGGGATGTCTCGGGTTCGAATCCCGGTGCCGTAGTCTTGCTGGCAAAAAAATATTGTGACGCGACGTAGCTCCTGAAATCTGTCGTGCGATAGCCGATATATTTGTCAGTAGACGTCCAATGTTTACAGCCGGTAATCGACGTGACGTAGCTCCGGCGCCGTGAAGCAAACCTAGAAGGCCGACTGTTACTGACATCCAGAAGTACAGTTAACGTTCACTCATATCGAGTAACCCCCAAAGTGGTACGGTTCCCACTAAAGGAAAAATAGTAGGTCCCGTCGCTGATAACCATGGCAGTTGATGCGACGTTAACTAATAACAAATTTGAAAAAAATACGTATATTTTTGTTATAAAATGTTCCAATTAACAATTGAAGATGGCGGAAACTGGGCCACTTAACTAAAGGTGACGGAAACTGGGCCGTGTACCTTACATGTAGGAAGAATGTTGGGTTTGCTCTTAATGGGCGCGAGACCTTCGGATCGACCATAAGATGACGGCTTCGTGCTCGATTCTTTATCCACTAACTGTCCCAGAAGGTGGGACAAACAATTTTTCATTTTTTCTTTCTTCGGCTAAGAACAAGGACATGGAGACGATAAAATGTTTGTTTTCGCTCGAATTAATATAAAAATCCGTAAAACCTCCCGGCAACCACGTAGCGACCGAGTCAAACGGCCCTCCATCCGGCATTCGTTCAATTTTGCACACAGGCTTCTTCTTCTTCAATATCCAACGAGAGTGGCAGATCGCGTAGCATGGATGAGAAAGGGGGTGTGTGATAAAGGACCGGCAACGTTTTAGGAATATCGAGTGAAATGCGAGATCACGAACTTACCGGAGTCGGTTGCTCGTCGTAGCTCGGGCGACTCGCTAGCAATCCCCGACATACGACGACTTTGATATTACGTGTGGGGGGGATGCTCTATCTTTCTACGTCTCGAGCGTACGTGAGGAAAAGGCTTTTGGCCTCGAGCAACCGATGCGGACGAGCGAGAACCTCGACGGACAAACTTTTCCATAGATGCAGCCCGCTCCGAATGTCTGGTCGATGTACGAATCGCATTTATGGGAACAAAAATATCGAACCTCTCGGCTGACTCTCGCGATTCGCAGGTTGTCTTCTCTGGTTTTCAAAAAATGGTGTCACTCACTGACATCTGTAGATGGTGCACTCATAAAAAAGTACAGTTGAATGAACTAAGATTCGGCCAGGGACGTTCAAACAAATATTTAGTTGGTCGAACAAAATATTTTAATGGCTCAAAAATATTTTGGTGAAATCACCCAACAAGTTGTTGAATTAACCAATTTTTTTGGCTGTACCAACAAAATATTCAGTTGAACGTCCCTGCCCGAACTTAGTTGATTCAACCTTATTTTTTTAACCGTGTAGGGTGGTCCTTCAATTGAAAATTTTACAAAATAAAGTGTCCGAAATTAATGCATTTTAAAAGGTCGCTACCGACTGTTTAAAAAAATAAAAAGCTTAGGAACACCTAAATTCGAAGCCGCTCCGCATTTCCAAATTATAATGTATAAGAAAGAACTCTGCGAAATGTCTATGAAATCGAAGCATTTTTGGGCGTCGCTAATGAGGGTTAAAAAAACAAAGTTTTCGATAAATATAGCTAATAATTACAAAATGTTGTAGAAGATGAAAATCCGCCGTGGAAAAATAACCGAATATTTTATTTGAAAAGATATGCTTATTGCAATAAAAGTTAAACAAAAAAAACCGACAGTTTGTCGTTTCTGGTAAACGGAGTCGACAAATTCCTGCATTGGTCAAAAGGTATAAAATATCTGTATCGACGAGCGAACGAAACATTTTATTTACCTGATTCTCTTCAACAGCTGAAGCGTGAGTACTCTTTTTTCAGGTGTTGAAGAGACTCACGTGAATGAAATTTTTCGTTCGTTCCTCGACAGAGATATTTTACACCTTTTGACCACTGCAGGAATTTGTCGACTCCCTTTACCAGAAACGATAAACCTCGGGTTTTTTTTATTTAACTTTTGTTGCAACAAACATATCATTTTTTGAAACAAAATATTCGGTTACTTTTCCGTGGCGTATTTTCGCCTTTTACAACATGTAACTATTAGCTATAATTGTCGAAAATTTTGTTTTTTAACCGTCGCTAGCGACCTCTAAAAATGCATTCATTTCTGGGACTCTTCGCAGATAGCATTTTTATTTTATACCACACGATAATACGGTCCGGTCCCCAGAAAATAAAAAAAATTTCAATTTAAGGACCACCCTAGTACACGGTGATCGAAGAAAAATCGACGTTACATTTAACGTCCGATTTATCGTGCAATTAGTGAATTAAAGCAGACAACTTCGAGACTGTTTATCTACTAATATTTGTAGAACTGTACTTTTCTTTTTCGTCCTACCGGTGAATCGTCTACCAAACAGGTGTAAGGGAATACCGCGAAACTGGCAACATTTTTGAAAATAAAATAAAAATGCTTCTATTGCTCGCAATTAACCCGGCCATAATGTTTGAAAAGTTTCTTGGACTTTCCACTCGGTGGTTTAGCGAGTGGTTATAACATCGCTTCCTCGTAGATCGGGCGAGTTGCGGTGGCGGCACAATCGCGTGCGCACGCACACACTCACACACACACACACACACACACACACACACACACACACACACACACACACACACACACACACACACACACACACACACACACACACACACACACACACACACACACACACACACACACACACACACACACACACACGCACGCACGCACGCACGCACACACGCATATATATACATATGTGTGTATATATATATATATATATATACATACATAGTTAGAAAGAGCACGAAGCCCAAAAAGCCGCATCTGCCGCTGTTCGCTCTCTCGTTCTCATCCTCGTCGGAAAGTCCAGATTTCCGCAACCTGGATGAGAATCCAAATTCAAATGGCTCGGGAGAGCGTAACGATAAATTCGGAAACTTCGCAACAACGTGTTCTTGATGTTCTAACAATCAGTGAGGCCGCTCTGGAAAGGGGGGGGGGGGAGGGGGAGGTTGACGTGGTTGGAGTAAAAGTGAGAGAAAGGTAGAGAGAAGTATAAGTTTGAAAATGTCTCTTCGACAAAGCTTAGTCGACCCACGTTCGCGCCGAATCTCCTTGAAAAAGGTTCCCGCCTTCCTCCCTCGCGTACGAAAATAAGTTTTCTCCCCTTTTCCTCCGGTCAGTGTGCGCGACGGCGCTAGGAAGCTCTCGGAATAAATTTCGTAACGGGACGAGGGAGGCGTCGGATGCCGGAGCGGAGTTTCCGGATATAACGGTCTTCCGAAATTAGTAGAAATTTTAAGAAGCGAGAACGAGGAAGAAGCTAGGGCGTGAAACCCTCCTGGTGTGCGGTCGGGCTTTTCACGGCTCCATCGCAAAGCTGCTAGCTCGCCGTTGCTAAAACGTCATGCCGGAAACGTTGGGCGAATAGAAAAGCAACGAGCCAAAACTCCGCTCCATATACATATATATATATATATATATATATTTTTTCTTCTCTCGCCTTTCTGAAAACAGTCGAGTTTCGTCGGTGAGAATTTCAGCGTTCTTCGTTCAACTGCTGTGTTATATACTGTATTTCCGGGGGGGGGGGGGGGGGGGGGGGGGGGGGGGGGGGGGTTATCATGGGTGGAAGGTCATGCATTCGGTGAACTTTTCACATTATGGCATTGGGTCGAGGCGCTTATTTTTTATTATTATTATTATTTCGTTGCGGACTGCAAACGCGCGCGCGGTGACGAGAGAGCAGAAGCAGCGCATTTATTGCGAGAGGGAGAGCGGTTCTAGTGCGCTGCTGCCCCTGCCGGTGATATAACAGAGGTCCGGTAAAGCTCGACTGTTCGGCAGCATCGTCCTCCCCGCTTCGCATTCTCTTCCCTCTCCTGTCGTGACAACTCTCGTTGTTGATCACCATTAACTATTCCCAAAGTTGGCACACACCGGTGTCCCGCCTCGACCAGCTCACCGACACGTTGGTCACGAGGGCCAAACTGTTATCGCACTCATTTCGCACGAACTTTTATTATTATCGTGTGGTTCTCCACGTACGCAAAAAAAAAGAAGAAAAAAATGGCGCGCTACCGCGACCCCGGAACATAATGGTCATAATATTTAATTCAACATACGTCCGGATAATAGAAGAAACGAAGATGAAACGATCGTCAAAAATTATCACTCAGTCACGCGTCAATCTTGTCCTACGTTTATGACAATTTATCGGAGCATCCCTCTTCGAGGTGTCGGAGTTGCCTGGTGTAATAAAAAAATCCTAACGCATGCACGTAAAATCCTGCTTTTCGTTCCTGTGAAGTGTGCGCAGAAAGGCACTTTTTCGCATCGCGTGCGGGAAAAATACTACGCACGCGCACAAACGTAATATGATTTTTTTTCCCGCACTAGTGCGGAAAAGTGTCTTTTTGCGCACACTTCCCAAAAACGAAAAGCGTGATGTTCGTGAATTTGTTAGAAAAAATGGTGTGAATGGCATGGGCGTAGAAAAGAGAGTCTTGACTCGTGAGAATCCCGCATTTTTATACTAGTCAAGAACTCCCTTTCTACGCCCTTGGCATAGGGTAAATCAGAGTGAGATGGCTAGGCGGGTGAGATGACCAGCCGTAATATCTTTCAACGTAACAAACGAATGGCTCCGCCGCTTGCACAGTTTTTAGTATATGTGGATACAATGCGATTGCACAAAAAAATTTTACAATGTACTTGCAACGGTCAGTACGAGCCGTGAATCCCTAAATCGAGGCAACCAGACATGTCTCGAGCAATATTTCTACCGCTCTTGAAACATACTAAATTATAATTTTGCTAGTAAATCAATATTGTACACTGTAGTTGGATCTTTCAAGAAAATATTGGGGCGTAGTAAACCTATTTTTTTTAATTTCTTCCCTCAATTTAAGCAGCGGCTATTTTTCCGAGAAAATGGGAGATATGGCCACTCATTTTTCGGGAGTCATGGCCACTGGTTTTTCGGGGGATATGGCCATGTCAGTGGTGGCCATGTAAACCGGATATTGCGGGTGAAATGGCCACATCACTGGTAGTGGGCCACTGCCCGCAATAACAGGCGGTGGCCATATCACCCGGATATTGCTACTGAAACCATTCTCTTTTTAGTTTGGCATCCGAAATTGTAGTTGGATCTTTCAAGAAAATATTGGGGCGTAGTAAACCTATTTTTTTAAATTCCTTCCCTAAATTTAAGCAGCGGCTATTTTTCCGAGAAAATGGGTGATATGGCCACTCATTTTCCGGGAGTCATGGCCACTGGTTTTTCGGGGGATATGGCCATGTCAGTGGTGGTCATGTAAACCGGATATTGCGGGTGAAATGGCCACATCACTGGTAGTGGGCCACTGCACGCAATAGCAGACGGTGGCCATATCACCCGGATATTGCGTGAGAGATGGCCGCGTGGCCATCTCGCCCGCAATATTCGGGTGGTATGGCTACTGAAACCATACTCTTTTTAGTTTGGCATCCGAAACATTTGACGGAGGCAATTACTGCCGTGCTGCAGTTTATTTAGACAACATAAAATATAGTAAGACATGTTTTGTGCGCTCCCGATGTTTCTCTAGGCCTAATTGACTACCATCATTACTGTGGCCATGTCGCCCGTAGTGTCCGGGTGAGACGGACGATCGCAAGTATTTATTTATAGAGCTACGATTATTATCATTATTAATATAGAATACAATAAAATCACAAATCGAAAATATCGAAATCTCTGAGTGAATTACTTTAGTTTGAAGTTTCTAGAGTTGGTTACAACATAAATGTTTAAGTTTAAAAAATGCCAAATCTCCAATTTTCGTTGTTTAAAAAACCATAGCCATATCAGCCGGACTTACCCTACAAATAACTATTGAAAAAATGAGGCAGGGATCGCTGCGAGGTGCTCGCGAAACGATGTATCTTACAGCAGATGCGAAATTTATGTTGCGCTATTATTATATGCGCTTATATTATATTACCCTATAGTTCAGGGAAGGGGGTATTCCGCGAGAAACGGCGTATGAGCGTGGCCGAGGTACAAGATGGCAATGGGGGGGTTTGAAAGCGTAGCGCGGCGACGGCATGACTGTTGGGCCACATCCCGGGCAACTCGACGGGAAAATTGTGCGAGAACGTGCATAGCGTTTGGCCCGACGTGCAATTTCGCGAGTGGACCCACTACGAGAGTAGATTCTCTCTCGTTGCTCTTCCCACTGCTCTTTGCATATATATACACCGTAACCTACCGGCGGTATGGGCGGATGAGCTTTGGTTACGTACACTGACTCATAACTTAACAATTTTTCGATAAAGTCGACGTACATTGAAATAAAGCTACTTTCGTGGTACACTTGGCCCTCCTTTCTACCGGAAGGTAAAACATGTGTGGCAAAAAGCCTTTGGGATCTCTTATCGCGTTTTTCTCATCCGCGCGATAATTTGACGCGACGAGATTTATCTACGTCGATGATCGACGTAGTTATCGGTACGAGAGTGCTTTTATCGGTGTGCAGCCAAAGCTCTGTGCAGCATCAAGGGAGAGGCTGGAGAAGCGGGTGGTCGAGATGATCGATAGAGAGGATGAACTGGGTCACGATGAGAGTGGATTTTTAAAAGATCGACTAAACCGTGACTCGCCGGTGATCGCAACAAAGGGGGTGTAGCATTAATTAGATTAACAAGTAAAAGGAATGATAAATATATCGGTGTCAAATTAAAAGCACCAAAATAGCGATGAGGCGAGCAGCAACAACCCGAGTAGAAATTTTTGAGCGTTACATCGGGCCCTGATAAGGCCTTGTCAGGCCTTCTTAGGACCTCATCAGGGCCCGATGTAACGCTCGAAAATGTCTACTCGGGAAGGGCTGCAAGAGACCCGACGAGGCCCCGACGAGAGCGTTTCGGTTCTGACGTTCCGAAATGTACTTCCGGGGTGGTTGAAGAGTTCAGAGTTCCGGCAACCCGGCGTAGCTCTCGTCTTGCGTTGGAATGGCAACTAATCAAGACATTAATCTCTCTTATGCGACTAGGTATGTAAATTAATCTAATTTCTATTCTCGGTCGGTGCCTTTGGGTTAGAAAATGTGTGGCCAACCTTACTCTCCGTTGCGTCGCTTAAGGGGATTTGAAGCTACCTTGTCCCTCGCCCTTTGCCAGCCCCCCCTCGCCTCACCCGCACAGAAAACCCGTCGTAAAAATGTAAATCTTGCTTTGAATAATATTCTACCCGGTTAGATGGCAAACGTACGCCCCGACCCGGCTGGCTCGACTATCCTCGCTACACGGATGGCGGATAGTGCGGAGAAACGCGGGTGGCCTAGCTATAACAGAGGCGAGGCCGAGGTAGCGAGGAGCGTCGGGCAGGAAGGGCAGGAGCGAGCTACCTCTAGACACGTTATGCCGAGGGGTAGTTAGGTATGTATAAAGTGCCATCTCCCTGGGGCGCCTCAGCCACATTAAACACTATCCACAATGGGAGAATGGTGCACGCCTCTATGCTATATAACCCGTGGAAGGAGCTCTCGCACTTCCTCACCTCTCTCACAGACTCCTTGCCCTCCGACGTCGACGACGTATTCCTCTGTACCAAAGACACGAGAACGAGAAAAAATGAAAAAAAATATACTTTTTTTTTTTCATACCGTGGGTCTTCTTTTCTGGCTGTGCTCGCGCTTTTTCCGCGCAGCTCGTAACTCGCCGCTGCGGACCGGGAGGCTCTCTTTCTGGACTATGTGCGAGATGTAACGAGAGACGGAAGAACCGGAAAGCCGCACGTTTTCACCGGAGCTCACGGAATCGTATTTATATGGATATATTTTCAATGTTTCGGAGATCGCGCTGGCGTACTGCTGAAATGAGTGCCGTCGCGCGAGATAGAAAAATGTGCGGAAAAAAAAAAAACTGTCCGACAGGAATTAACTGGAACGAATAAAAATACAACATATGTTTTTATCGGATTGTACAGTAGGGTAAAAGTGGTGAATATGGCCCACCTCGATTAACACGTAAATGAATGATATATGGACAGGGCCGTATTCCCAACTTTTACCCTAATTCTCTTCGGACGTATAATCCTCCATTGTGTATCAATTGTACTGTTCGGTGAAATGTATATATATGGTTTTGTCGTGATTGAACATTTGAAGCACGAGTACAATCGTTCCGGCCGCGAGATATTGATAACCGATAGATTTTTACGTGCCGAACGGGGGAGAGGAGGATGGCGCGGAAGGCAGGTGGATCGAGAGGATTTCGTTCGGCTGGGGAATATTTATTTAATGCTTTTGAGCTTCCACGAACATTTCCGCTATAATGCCAGTCTATGTAATGGCCATCAGTGTATACATTGCGTTTTTTGTTGTTGTTTCTTTTTTTTTTTTCTGTAACACGTTTATACGTACGTGCAATCGATAACTCGATATATGCGCCGGCATACTCGCCGATACGCAGGTTTCTCCGCTATATCATCGTAACGCTCGGGTACGTGTTTCGTTCTTTCAATTTCCACGGTTTCTCGATCGGCCGGGCAGGCGAGGAAGGGCGGGGAGGGCGTGCGGCGGTGATTGTATATCACGGGAGAGTGTAATAAGAACGGCGCGTTGTACTTCTGTTTCAGATCGGATACGAAAGGATTTATATCATACGCGCGCGAAACGCGCCAGAATGCGCCACGGCGGAAATGGGACGAAGAGAAATAAGCGATAATCGCTCGAATGCGCGATAGCGGAGGTGAGCGCAACTACACCGGGTGACTATCGATTATTTTCCATCGATCGGAAGCTCGTGAGAATTCGTCTGTCTTCGTGCTTCTCCGCTGACTCGTTCAATCGACGCGTAACCGTGCATTATCGCTTTCCCTCCCGGTACCTCGTAATTTTCAAACCGTTAATTTAGTCGACTGAAACGTCGATTAATTGAATTCATATTAGGCGGAGGTACGAGGGGCTCGCTCACCGGAAGGGGAAGCAGGAAACTCCGGTGGCAAAAGCTCCGAGAGCGACTATATGCTCTCATCAGGAATTCCTTCCGGGAATTGGAACTCGTTCGGTTCGGAGGTCGGCTCTTTGATCGGCGCGTAAATTCACGGTCGGTAGCTTACAATAATTGGAAGGTGAGTAAATAAGAGATAACGAGCCGCGCGGCAGGCGCATTTGCTCGCGTGGCGAGCCCTCCCACTGAGTTTTCGCGAATCCCCCGGTCATCCCTTCGCAGCTAGGCCGCGCGACCCCGCCCGAACGTGTCCCAAAGGCTTTCAATTGTTATGCAAACCGTTACAATGAGAACGATTTGGTGAGTATATTGAACGAGGTTTGCTGCCACTGTGGCACGTCACAAAGTCAGTAGAGGAACACATAGAGCAAACCACGCGAATGGGAACAACAATCAAACGGAGGATCCTTTTGCTATACAAATTACTATCGAGACTTTTTCACTTTGCAAATTGCAAAAAAAAAAAGAGAAAAAAACGTAGGGAATAACATTGATTATTGATGCGACGCGGCTGGAAACTCGGGACTCCAAACTTTAGTTTGGAGTTCGGCGTTTACGCCGAACGAACTTTTGGCAATCAGTTCCTAACCTAATGGCATTCCAGTTTTTGTTGATTAATACTTCGACATCGATGTTCTCAAAGAGAGGAGCATGTATGTGCTCGATTGTGGGGTCCTTGGAAACGCCTTGATTGGTAGGTAAATTCGTTTAGAGTGAGCCATGACGGGCACTCTGCATCCCTTCATTACTACTCAGTATCCGTACTAATTATGAAATATCAGAGTCGAGAGCTCTCTCTCCGTCCCTAGCAGGTTCCTTCGGAACGCGGGGAACACACGCAGCGAACGAAAATTTAACGGTGAGTTAGCTAACACCTGTACACACTTAACGAGTGGACCCGGTCCACGCTCATATCGAACATTAATACTTGTCCAACTTCATGACCGCAGCCCTCATTTGTCAGACTAATGACCCATTCCGTCAACGAAGTTCAATATTTGTGCGGGGCGTGTAGCCCGTTTCGTCGGTCAAAGCGCATAGCGCCGTGCGCTATAGCACACCGTAGTACATTAGTCTGTGGAGCTAGATTTTTCCTCCTTTCACGTCCTCATTCTTCACATTTTTTTCTTGAGATTTTTTTTTACTCGAATCCTATTTTTCGTTCGCAGCGTCTTCATCGCGATTGATCTCCTTCACCGTTTCTCGTTGAACGAATTATATAGAATCGGTCCGCCCCGATATTATTATACATATCGGAAGCGATGGCAAAATAGAGCTGACAGGACCGATATTGATATGGGAGATATTACAACGTTACGAGTATTGGATTACACGGCGGGATCTTTCGACCAGCTATTGCCCGACTGTGCTGCTGCTGCTGCTTTTCCATCGTCCCTGCATGTGCCCTCCGCAACCGGGTCAACGAGACTTTCAAAGCGATATGGTTTTCCTATTCTTGAATGGATATATCGAAACGCAACGATGTACGGAATGTACCATTGCTACTACGACGAAAACGAAATCGCTTAGAGAAACTAGATTTCACTATCATCGATATGTTAGAATAATTTATTTTCTCCGACTTCGCTAAAATGACCACATTCCTTGGGTGCAAGACGGGCGGAAAATCGTCTATCATTGATCATTGATCAATGATCATTGTGAACCTGTGCGCATGCGCAGTACTGTTTCGTTACTCCCTCTCTAGTCATTGTTCACAATAACTGAACAATGACAGGAACAATATCATAGTACACATTCGTGCTCGTAGTATCCAGTAGTATCCACATAGGAACGATTGCAATTAGTATTTGCACCATCTTAGATCATTTTTTTTTTATTGAAAATTTTTTAAATCTTACAATTTATTTTTTCCAGTGAGTGATTCCAGAAAAAGTAAGAAACCCTATTACTCTCTAGTAATAGGGTTTATTACTTTTTCTGGAATCGCTCACTGGAAAAAATAAATTGTAAGATTTAAAATTTTTTAATTAAAAAAAATGATCTAAGATAGTGCAAGTACTAATTGCAATCGTTCCTATGTGGATACTACGAGCACAAATGTGTACTATCATATTGTTCCTGTCATTGTTCAGTTATTGTACAGATTAATTACTAATGCTCACTATATACAGAATAGTCACTACAATTGCAGATATTTTTTAATCCAAACATCGCATTACAAACTACTTTCAGGACATTATTACTAACCGACTAGTGATGATTATATGGACAGATGTTAACTGAAATAATCCACGTAGTGACAAATAGGGTCTAAATAGTATTATGTAGAACCTGTAGACGGCAATGGCAGTGATCTGAAGTGTTATGGATATTAATTTTGATATAAAGCATTGTTGCATCAGTAATATTCAGATAGTATTTCTTATCACAGTCGTCATTCCAATATAAAGATGTATGTATGAGCATAATATATCGAACTTAATCGCAATACCAAAAGTCCTCGGCCAAGTAACCATGTTGAACTGAGTAGTATAATGTATTATCGCCGTTTGGATCCAGATATTGAAAAACCTCGAGCGGATTTCCGGGGAAATCGTGTGGCATATAGTTCGTCCAGTGTTTCTCAGTCGCTGCTGTGTGGCGCATAAATATTTATATCTTGTTGTTTCGGTGTGTAACGTGAAGACCGTGAGAAAGAAGAATTTGGAATCTGCATAGGTGATTACAGTGAACATAATTCTATTGTTTATTGATTCTGGGTAACACTCGGTTTAATTAGCGACGGTGTATAATATTAATTTCGACAGTCAGCCGATAATTCACGATGATTTTATCGTCCAGTTGTCCATAAATTTATTTAGAGATACAATGTTGTGCATTGTTTGCTTACAGATTCATGTTACGACGAGGATTTGACATGGGTTTATCGAGTGGAACTTTGCAAAATTTGAGGAATGATTTACCGGAGCATGTTACTCAGCTATTATTTACAAAACATCCACGACAAAAATTCTCTATGATGTATTGGGTGAAAATGTATAACGCGCTGTATAAGTGGAACTTTGCAAAATTTGAGGAATGATTTACCGGAGCATGTTACTCAGTTATTATTTACAAAACATCCACGACAAAAATTCTCTATGACGCATTGGGTGAAAATGTATAACACGCTGTATAAGTGGAACTTTGCAAAATTTGAGGAATGATTTACCGGAGCATGTTACTCAGTTATTATTTACAAAACATCCACGACAAAAATTCTCTATGACGTATTGGGTGAAAATGTATAACGCGCTGTATAAGTGGAACTTTGCAAAATTTGAGGAATGATTTACCGGAGCATGTTACTCAGCTATTATTTACAAAACATCCACGACAAAAATTCTCTATGACGTATTGGGTGAAAATGTATAACGCGCTGTATAAGTGGAACTTTGCAAAATTTGAGGAATGATTTACCGGAGCATGTTACTCAGTTATTATTTACAAAACATCCACGACAAAAATTCTCTATGACGTATTGGGTGAAAATGTATAACACGCTGTATAAGTGGAACTTTGCAAAATTTGAGGAATGATTTACCGGAGCATGTTACTCAGTTATTATTTACAAAACATCCACGACAAAAATTCTCTATGACGTATTGGGTGAAAATGTATAACACGCTGTATAAGTGGAACTTTGCAAAATTTGAGGAATGATTTACCGGAGCATGTTACTCAGCTATTATTTACAAAACATCCACGACAACATTTCTCTATGACGTATTGGGTGAAAATGTATAACACGCTGTATAAGCGGCACTACGCACTTTTTATCGGTGTGCAAGACAAACTGCCCACGTTTGGCAAGGTTGAGAATATATTAATAGCGAATGGAACGAAGGAGATACTTTTGTGATGTATGAAATATCAAACGGCCGAATTCAATAATCATTTTTATGCATATAAAGTAATCTTGACATCCGCCGAGGAAATTATTCAGCAAACTGAGCTGATAGAATTCAGTCCTCAAATGAATGTCCCAAATATAAAAGAAAATATCTATGTAGTTCAAGAGGGTTATTTTTAACTGACAGTTATCGTATTTTTATATCGCTTCATAACGGATAAGAAAATTGATCAACTGCACAGATGCATAAGCTATATATTACTGTTCCAAAAAAATACTCCGATCGAAGCTAAATAACAAAGTGTGCTACAGACCGAAAACATTCCCTTACAATTATAATAATGATTGCATTGCGAACAATATGAATATATTCAATAGTACAATAATAGATTGCAAGCTTTCCGCATATCTCTGATATTAGAAGATCACGTACAGCCGATCGCATATAAAGATATTTAATAGTATCATTCGAGATTACACCGAGTCTTAGTATCTCAGATCCTAAAAGATAAAAACCTTCATTTACAATGTGGATATACTGAAGTGAGCACTGTGAGATTGTTGGGATTATTATTATCTGCAGATAGTATTAAACAATACATTATCAATACTATAAGTAGATCCCTATATAATAATATTTTTACATGCCTTTACAATGATTAATTCTATCCCTATACGGAATATAAAACATGCTACAGGGTAGCATATTTTATATTTCGTATTTTCCTGCTACGCAGTAACGTGTATTTCATTAATCGCTATTCCCTCCGGAAAAGTACTGGTCATTGTCGAATACGACGATTATGCAACCCAGAAGTGTGGTTATTTTGACGAAGTCGAAAAAAAGTAACTTATTATACACGGTATCGAACGGATTTTCACCTCGTGTGATTTCTGCCCTCGAGTCATTCGGGCAGCAAACTTCACGCTCGGCGAAAATCGCGCACTTCCCTCCCTCGCAGTACAATATACAATTCTCCACTGACAGCGACTGCGGAACTACCTATATTTATACGTCAATGAAATTATGCGCCCGCGTGAATCCATGCCTGCTCTCTCCGAGTGCGTCTCTCCATTGTCTAATGGAGCAACAGTAGTTGCAATGAATCGACGCCGCATCCGGAGAGACGAATGGATTGGTTCAACGAAGCGTGTCCCTATCCGGTCTAATCGGGCATGCAACGTTCGTCGGCACGCGCTAACGTAACCTCGCCACCTGGATTTCAAGTCCACGATACCTATGGACGAACCGCCCCGGAATCGTACACGCCGTACAGCGCAAATGGCCGCGTATTAAGCCGCACCGAGGAAGAGATTCGAGCTGATGGATTTCCACGGCCTATCCATTATATCCGTAAAGGGGGGGGGGGAAGGCGGAGGCCGAAGGGTTGTCAGTCAAGCAATTTGCCGTTTAGCTCATTCGCCGCATTGTGATGAGGATAATGATGATCGGCTCGGTGGAGAATTGTAACAGGTACATTAATAACAGGCCCGCGCTGCACCCGGTGAGCCCACAGTCTGGCTGTTGCTCTTCCGCAGCTCCTGCTGGCGCAGAGAGCAGTTATGCTGATGCGGGCGCAGCTACAGCTACACCGGCTCCATATATCCATAGTGTAATGCAGCGCCTAACTATACCCTCCGCCACATGATCTCCCAAGTGCCATAGCTCTCGGGGCTATTAGAGGAGAATTTAAACTATAACCGTGGAGCTGTGATTCCGGAAACTCGAAAATCACCCTCCGAGATCCATGAATCTTAGCTCGCATGCTGTTTGCCGACGGTTCCTCTTTTTTTTTCCCCCTCTCTTCGTCACTCCATCACGTCGCAGCCCTCGGCCGGGGCGCAGCCACTTAGCAAGTCGCGTCTGGCGCCGTCTCAAGGAATCTAATTTATTGTAGTGAACCTTCCGTCCGCGCCCTCCCCCTCGCTCACTCGCTCCCTTGGCCAAGAAAAATAATTAAAACTCCGTCCGCCAGGTCTTGCGCCTCGGTCATATCTTGCTGTTCTTCTCCGCGCCCGACTCTCCCCTAGCCCTCCGCTCCGCCCTCGGGGAGAGACTCTTAAGTTTGCTAATCCCGTAAAAGTCGCAAATGTGACGGGCCACTTCACGCTTCGTTTTTCTTTTTTTTTATTTATTTTATTTAATTTTTTTTTTTTCGCAGAACTTCGGGTATCGCGCGTCGTAACGAAAACTCAGGATGACTCGTCCTCGCACAATAACTTCAACAGTTTTCGTATAAACGCTATCGTCGGCGAGCCGTCAGCAATTATATTCAATTCGATGATACACCAAAAGTTTTGAGTTTCGATAGTTCGTGAGGTTTTTTTTTTTTTTTTTTTTTTTTTTTTTTTTTTTTTTTTCGGAAGAGCGTTGGAACGGAGGTCGGGAATCCAACGATTCGACGGGTTTTTGCTCTTTACAGATGAGAAATTTATTTTATCCGCGTCAACGCGTAATCCCCGGACCGGAGGTTGAATTTGCCGGGTCAGTGGAAAACGATAGACCGGATGTGACGTTATTCATATTTGCGTGCTTGCTGCCTGATAGGCGCGTCCGCACGGGGCTGGCTCTCTGTATTCTTCTGCGGACGGTTTCTCCGCCGTCCCAACCCTCGCGGCATCCTCTTCCTCATTTTCAACCGGGTCCAGACTTCCCGCCGCCCTCACCATTCATTTTTCACCTCCGTGTCAAAAGAATTATTACACGACGAGGATTATCCACTTTGTCCGAGTTATCTACGGGCGTCCAGTGAGAACGAGAGAGAATAAACGGGATACGCTTGTGCGCTCACAATAATTTCATCCTGCGTCCGTTCCCCAAATGCCGCTCCCTCAGAACGAGGTCTCGATTGTCGGCTCACTCCGGCGACCCGCCCCTTACCGTTATGTGCCATTTCTGCCTCGATTGTCGGCTCGGCTTTCGCGCGCTAAAATAAAAAAAAAAAAGGTAGAAGTTCGCTCGGGTATTCGAGGAAAAATAATGTCCTCGACGAAAAATTTTCGCGTTGAAGCTCTTGGTAATTTGCATTTTCGCGGCAGTTTAAATTCCCGATATCGGACGATCGTGGGGTAGGGGGAACGGGTGGGGTGGGGGGTGAGTAATAGAAAGTGGTACGCGCTGAGCAGTGCCAATCGTCATTTCCATACAGCTAATACCACTCGGGCCCGCGACGGGCGGAGCGGGAACGGCGCTGAGGGCAAAGTGAGGCAAAAAGAGCTCGGAAAAAAAAGCCTGCATTCACTTTCTTTCCCAAGCCACCAGCGACTCTGTCCGCCTCCTTTCTTATCCTCTCGCTTTCGCATTTATTCTGTCTCCGCGTCTGCTCTCGCTCGACACCCCGAGCGACGGGCCACTTCCGGCGAATACCTCGGATGCGCGCTGCAATCCCGAAGGAGCAAATAACTACGAGCAAGCAACGAAGGCACGGGAGGGAGAGAAATTCCGTCACGCTTTGCTTATTTTTCTTGGGTTATCTCATCCCCACAATACACAGAGCCTTGGATCCTTAACCGCCATCACCTTGCGAAAAGCTTCCAGCCAATCCTATTTGAGGCAATTTAGACCCCACGATATCTCTCTCGTTATCGTCCTGATCAACGGATAGATGTTTTGTTTTCAATGAATATTTGTTCTCTTTAAATCCATGTCCTGATCGACGGGAAGTCGAGTTCAGCGAATGACGGTTTAAAGGTCAAGAAAAGAAGTTTGAGCGAGGAGGAACAGGTGGACGGTCGGAGCAGTTGTGTGAGACATGAAAGAAAACGCAATCAAATATTCTTCAGGAGCTTTCCAATATACTTCGTCTTTTCCTCCCACACAAGCCCAAGGCTCATCGGTTCTGCTCGCACACAAGGACTCGACTTCCGGGTCGAATGTAGGGGAGAGCGGGGCAAAATGGCACACCGGGTCAAAACGGGATAATGAGACTAAACGCAATTTTAGAATAACTTTTGGACGGCAGCGATGGTGGTACGTGGGGCAAAATAGGTTTGAAAATCCGGATGTATCGTTGGGACTAAATGAGGCATCCAACAGTTGTTGGAAAATTGAGTTTTACCCTTACTGTCCCGTTTTGCCCCGCTGTGCCATTTTGCCCCGGTCTCCCCTACCTTGGATACTGCGATGCGTGCTCACGAGAGCAAACAGCCGAAGGCGGCGACTTCTTCGCGAAACATACATGGATCCTTAAGGTAGTCCTAGCGGACAGCCTGAGCCCACATGAGTTCAGAGAGAATTGAGAGAGAATTGCGAACACTTCTCGATGGGATAAAAATTCGAAAAAAATCAAGCATATGGAAGGTGCTGAAAAGATTGATTTTACATAATAATAACTCCAAAATATTATTAACAAATGCATAAAAAAAAAATTGTTCAACAAATTCCCCGGCAACTTAACTTTTTGTTCGTATAAAAACAATTTGTTAATCTTTTTGAATACGTATGAATTTTTTCAGAATTTTATCTAATTTTTGAAAATCACATTTTTTTATTAACTAAAAACGCAATTTTCAAAAATTAGACAAAATTCTGAAAAAATTAATACGTATTCAAAAAGATTAACTTATTGTTTTTATATGAACAAAAAGTTAAGTTGCCGGAAGATTTGTTGAACAATTTTATTTTCATTCATTTGTTAATAACATTTTGGAATTATTATTATGCAAAATCAATCTTTTCAGTACCTTCCATATGGTTGATTTTTTTCAGATTTTTATCTCATCGCGATGTATTCGCAATTCCACTCTCAATTCGCTCTGAACTCACGTGGGCTCAGGCTGTCCGCAAGGACTACCTTAACCGCCATCACCTTGCGAAAAGCTTCCAGCCAATCCTATTTGAGGCAATTTAGACCCCGCGATATCTCTCTCTCGTTATCGTCCTGATCAACGGATATATATTTTCTTTTCAATGAATATTTGTTCTCTTTAAATCCATGTCCTGATCGACGGAAAGTCGAGTTCAGCGAATGACGGTTTAAAGGTCAAGAAAAGAAGTTTGAGCGAGGAGGAACAAGTGGACGGACGGAGCAGTTGTGTGGGACATGAAAGAAAACGCAATCAAATATTCTTCAGGAGCTTTCCAATATACTTCGTCTTTTCCTCTCACACAAGCCCAAGGCTCATCGGTTCTGCTCGCACACAAGGACTCGACTTCCGGGTCGAATGTACCTTGGATACGGCGATGCATGCTCACGAGAGCAAACAGCCGAAGGCGGCGACTTCTTCGCGAAACATCCCCTTCGCTAACATTTTTTGTCGCGCGTTGAAGCCGACCGGTTCAGCTACACTCAACGCTGGGGATTCCGAGGCGGATACTGTTGCGAGACGGTCGACTTCACCGTGGGTTTTCGACGCAGACACGCATACAGGGATGCATTGGGTGTGTAGCGGAGAAGATGGCTTGCTGGCTCGCTCGGCAGTGGAAGTAGCAGCAGCGGCATCGGCGTCGAGGCCCCTGGAGACTGCAACGACTCTCCGCTCTCCTCCCACGAGCTTCGAGAGAGTTTCGAACGCTCATACTAAACGTTACAACTATCCCCGTCGTCGTTCGGCACTCTCGCCGCTCTAACCGTCGGCAACTTCGTAGCCGGCGTAGCCGCTCTCCTCCTCCAACGACTGGCTACCTCATCCGGGCTCAAACTCGCCATCAAGGTAATTACTAATGAGCTTACCAGTTAATTCTTACGACCCTTAGAGTAACGGAGGTGAAGAGCCCCGGGATGGAATCATCGGGGTCGAATGGTGCAGTAAACGAAGTCAACTCCCGTCAGGTTGATAAAACGCCTCGGGGGAAGGGACGCGATATCGCTCGGGGATAATTTTACCTATGGATCTCAGCGAAATAAAAAATGTCCTAACGGAAGCGAGTTTGAGAGGGGGATTTTCGTTTTCGGGGAAGGGGTGATCGGGGCGAAATGGGGTGTCAGAATTGAAACGTATCCGGCGGGGCTTGTAAACATGTGGATTACATTTCTTATTCGATCGTGGCGGAAACCCTCGAGGGTCTCACCGGTTCCGGACTATCCATGTCCACCCTAGCGACGAGTACTCGAATACCGTACCGTGAGACACATATAGGTAGGGGAAACCGGGGAAAAACGGGGACATGAAATGTCATATCGACCTGGGGCAAAATAGGGTAATAATGAAGCTAACAAATTTTCCGCAAGTCAAATCGAAGGGTACCCCGTTTTGCCCCAGATGTTTTTTTTTTTTTTTTATATCCTTTCGAAACCGGTGCCACTACAATTTTGGTGTGAAAAATAATGGATGTATGCTTTCGGTATCGTTGTAGCAGGTTTTATTGCTTAGCGTCCCCATTTTGCCCCGGTCTACTCTACTCCTGTCCACCACCGATGTTCTCGGTGTACTCGATGGAAACGAGAGTACTCTTTTTTTCGGCTGTTGAAGAGAATTGGGTAAATAAAATGTTTCGTTCGTTCGTCGATAGAGATATTTTATACTTTTTGACCATTGCATGAATTTGTCGACTCCCTTCCCAGAAATGACAAATCTTCGGTTTTTTTTTTTTTTAATTTAACTTTTGTTACAGCAAACATATCTTTCCAAATGAAATATTTTGTTATTTTTCCACCGCGGATTTTCACATTCTACAACATTTTGTAACTATTAGCTATAATTGTCGAAAACTTTGTTTAATCCTCGGTAGTGACCTATAAAAATTCTTCGATTTCATAGGGATTTCGCAGAGTTTTATCTTATCCGTTATACCTTGGAAGTGCGGATTGGCTTCAAGGAAATCTCGAATATTTCATTTTGACTTTAAATTTAGATGCTCCGTAGTTTTCATTTTTTAAATAGCCGGCAGCGACCCCCAAAAATGCATTAATTTCGGGGACCCTTCGCACATCGCATTTTAATTTTATACCTCACGATGATACGGGGTGGCCCCCAGAAAATATAAAAACGTTCAATTTAAGGGCTCCCCAATGATCATATCGCACCTCTAGAACAACAGTGTAACATCTCTTATGGCATTACCATATATGTTCTTACACCGTTGTTCTAAGGGTGCGATATGTACATTTTTTTAAAAACATATATCTTGTAACGAGGGATCCGGGCCTGCTGTTCGACGAGAAGTTATCACTCATTCCGCACAT
Source organism: Exephanes ischioxanthus (assembly GCA_958510785.1). Lineage (NCBI taxonomy): Eukaryota > Metazoa > Arthropoda > Insecta > Hymenoptera > Ichneumonidae > Exephanes > Exephanes ischioxanthus. Next base: position 15,755,950 of record OY294019.1, read on the forward strand.
CGATTCAACGGTTAATTCGGCAATGAGAGTTCTCGGACTAGTCAAGCGCTTCTCAGCCGATTTCATGTCCCTATCTACGATCAGAACGTTGCACTTCTCCTTGGTCCGATTAAAGCTCGCGTAGGGGAGAGCGGGGCAAAATGGCACACCGGGGCAAAACGGGATAATGAGACAAAACGCAATTCTCCAATAACTTTGAAATGGTGGCGATGGTGGTACGTGGGGCAAAACGGGTTTAAAAATCCGGATGTATCGTTAGGGCGAAATTGGGCATCCAAAAATTATTGGACAATTGAGTTTTGCTCTCACAGTCCCGTTTTGCCCCGCTGTGCCATTTTGCCCCGGTCTCCCCTATACCTCGGTAAACTAGTTTCCTCTCTACGAGACTCACTCAAAGAAAATTGAGAGTGTACAGCATGGGTTCCTTACCTATGTCGCATATCGATTTGGGAGCCCTATGGCCTACGATAATCATAACTACCTGCAACCGGCGAAATTAGCAAATATTCCATCCCTGTCCTCAGTGAAAACACTACACGATATATGCTTTCTTTTTAGAACTTTGAATAGCCTGATCATGTCGGCACCCCTATTAACGCTGTTCCATTCGACATCTTCCGAGTCGCGTATCACGTAATGTGCAGAACACGTTGTTTCATGAGGAGCTTCACCCAACAAATACAACGGCGAACTCGACAGTAGCGCTTTTGCTACACACTGGAAACAGACATACTGCACTTTGACAGTATGTCTGTTTTTCCGGGGCAGTTTTTCAACGCCTCTGTGATGATAGCTAACAGAAATATTTTAAAGTACGAGCAGTCAGTCGATCGGAGTACAAACTCCCATAATCCCATGTTCTTGTATTTTTGGTCTATCTTGTAATTAATTTAATTTTGCACTTGTTCCGAAGCCGGAAGAGAACACACGAAATCACACACTAAGTCACATAGCTATTGAAATGTTCGATTTTGATATATCTGCTGAAAAGTCCAATCCGTTAATAAATTATGAATATCAATATCATTATTGCAAACCAGCGAACACTGGAGCACATACTCAATTTAGACTCCTTTGTAGTGGACAACAAATTGGAAAATTTTAATGGAGATGAAATTAAAACGAGAGTCCTCGTGTTGGCCTTGGACATACGGGCAATGCTCGATACCACATCGCCCCTCATCGACTCTCATCCCCGCATCTCTCGGTACGTTTTCATCGCGTTTCAACGGTTGACAAGTACATAGGGCGTCCACACTGTTGTATCCATGTACAATATGTGACACTGTACTTTATATACTCTGTCATTCTTTCACTCCAGCGAGTCTACGGCAAACACACACGCTATCCACTATATCCCACGTTCAATATTTACTTAGGAATGTTTTCATTCTTTATTGCGCCCTCAAGGTGTTTATGTGCGAGCAGCACTAGGCGGCGTCACCTCTTATTGCATCGGTACGTGCTGTCACACTTCCCGCGGTCACACCGTTTTACTCTGTTTCAACGCTACTTCCGCACGTCACACAGAGGCGTTTGAGCAACGTCTATCTTTACCCTCCCTCACTCGCTCTCTCTCATCCTCTTTTGCTCTATATATTTGTACGGCTTTCATATCCGTTGCTTTTACGTGTACCCCATCACTTCATTTAACGCCCACCGGGCCACCGATACAATCACACACGTGTATACGTGCAGATGCGCCAACGTAAATACAAACAACAACGGACAAACGGCCGACTGCAATGACCCACTCGTTTGTACCGTAATATCTCTCTATTTCCTATTTGTTGTACGGCCAATTTCTTATTTCCTGTTATTCTTTTGCCAATAACACGTGGAAATGCAACGACGTAAAAATCGTTTTGGACAATATCGTGAGAGCCCGCGGCGTTGCAGCTGTGTGTGCGGCCAATTTGTATATTTTTTATTGTCGAAGCTGACCCGAGGCATCATTCCTTTTTTGCCGTTCCCGGAATATTCGTGTCGAACGCGAAGCTATGGCTGAAACAACCGGAGGGTTCGCGAACGACAGGGAAAAAGATACATCGGGTACGGACTCTAAAAGACGAGTGCAAACTTTTTTTTATCCGAGTGAAATTCCTGCAGTTTCCGGCTTGGGTCTGGTTCTCCGTTGTCGAAATTTATTTTGTTTCGGAGGTTTAACCAAGGAGATCGAAGATTTTTCGATACGACAATATCGTCTAATGCGCTCGCGTTATAATCGGCCTCGTTGGTCCCTCAGCGATTGCGTAATAACATACCGATATAATGGGTCGATGACGAGAAGTTTGGTGGAACATGTCAGACGGAGGCTTGTCCAACTTGGTTTGTGCTTAGTTACTGCCAAGAGGCAGAGAACACGGCGAAGCAGGAGGAACAAGCAGATACGCCCCATTCTCTAATCACCGCACCGATGATTAGAAGGGGATCCTCTGTGTGCGCACGCCGCAAGGAGGTAAGCCGCCTGGAGACTTAGGAAATTGGAAATGCGTTTGGCGTGGAGCGCATTACTGCTAAGGGATTACATTATGCCCTTGGCGAGCCGTACCCAGTCTGCGTCTCGGCAAACATTTGCCCAGGTGGGATTCTGCCGTAACTGGAAAAACGGCACATCTCCGGTTTCACACTGGCTGCCAAAACGCCATATCGACTTCTCCGGCCGGATTTCGTTGTAATTCTCTGCGACATCACTTCCAGCCAAAAATCAAGATTTTCAAACCGGAAGTGCGCATGTTGGTGATAGTTTGTCTTAATGCGATACAATCCTGTAATCCGGTTAAATTTTTTTTTTTGTATCTTCTAATGAGCTCCTTTTCAGCACTTTTGATACGTACAACAATTATCCACCTATTATTCACGCTTTTTTATTTGCGTTTGAAAAACGCTCGTTCTTTAATTCGCTATAGAATTTAATACTATTTTACATTCAGCCAAAAATCAAAATTTTCAAACCGGAAGTGCGCATGTTGGTAATAGTTTGTCTTAATGCGATACAATCCTGTAATCCGATTACATTTTTTTTTGTATCTTCTAATGAGCTCCGTTTCAGAACTTTTGATGCGTACAACAATTATCCACCTATTATTCACGCTTTTTTATTTGCGTTTGAAAAACGCTTGTTCTTTAATTCGCTATAGAATTTAATACTATTTTACATTCAGCCAAAAATCAAGATTTTCAAACCGGAAGTGCGCATGTTGGTATTATTTTATCTTTACGCGATACAGTTATGCAATCCGTTAAATTTTTTTTTTTTTATTTTCTAATGAGCTCCTTTTCAGCACTTTTGATGCGCACAGCAATTATCCACCTATTATTCTCGCTTTTTTATTTGCGTTTGAAAATCGCTTGTTCTTTAATTCGCTACAGAGTGTACTACTATTTTTTTTTTCTTTTTCAAAAGGGGACCTATTGTTCGTTGGGCAATAGAGAGCTCTTGTTCTCTCTCTCTCACTGGCAAATTCTTTTCCGGCCAAGCCCCCATTGTCGATAGTTTACTACGAGTGGGTTCTGTACAATTTAAATTGATTATTGGCGTAAAGGAGGGCATGGACAGCAGCGCGTGCACGTTTCATCGTTTTGTTCCAAACAGCAGGCATTCCAATGGAAAAAGCTCACACTCCACTTCACCTCCGTTCCCTGAAAACCCCTCGATATCTACTCTCTCCCTCGCCCCCGACAATTCCGCGTTTCATTTTCGGCTTTGCTCGGTACTGTGCGTTAACTGTCGTCCCCTTTGGCGAGAAACTTTATTTATAACTATGCCAGAACCACTAGTCACGCCGGTGCCGCATAGCTGCTCCGCAACTGCTACCGACAGAATCATCGCACTTCATAAAACATTAATGCACAATGCGTCGCTGTACCTGTCGCGTGAAGAACAAAAACTTGTTAAGCCCCTCTCAACCAGCATCATTTTTTAAAAAAACAAGGTTTTTAAAAATAGGACTATGAACGGCCGACTAGCCGAAGTCGAGTGTAAAAAAAATAGAACAAGGGACGAAAATGAAAAATAAATCCGATACAAGGTAAAAACGTTGTAGCTGAAAGTATCTGACAGACACGAGATACACCCGACAAGCCGCGCGTCATTCCAGTCTGGTGGCTTATGAATTTTCAACGAATGCCTCATCAAACTTCCATTGATCGGCCGACACGACAAGCCGGGCCGCGCGATGGGTGTTTATTGAATATAAAAAAAAAAAAAAAAACCATTTGTGTAAGCCGTGTGCTGAATAAATCTGTCGGTCCATCAAGCATGTAAAAAAAATATTGAAAATTGAAATTTTCATATCGTTTCCTCATAATGTCCCTCTATTCGCAAAGCTTCTTCTATGAGAAATAATTTTTGTTTTTTTTTTTTTTTTCATAGAGGAAGCTTTGCGAATAATGGGATATTATGCGGAAGCGATATGAAAATTTCAATTTTCAACTTTTTTCGAGAACAACGTCGTTCTTGACTTTTAGGCAAAACGGCTGTCAGATTCAGGTTTAGCGCGAAAAAATACATGGCATTATGTGCTCCGGAACATTTTTTGAAAATTTTTCGACTTTTACTCAACAATTCAAATGAGACTGCTTTAGCGAGCAGTTTCAAGACCGTCATATCCAGCACTTTGTGTATTTTCCTTCACAGAACATGATACACTAAAAAAAAAGATTCGCTTGCAGGCTGCCAAAGAAATTTTTGGAAACTTCAATTTTACTTTCAATCCTTACATTTCCATATGATATTGAAACAACGACGGGTTGAAACATAATATGTCACCTTGACAGCAAGACTGTCAAGGTGACATATTATCGTTTCAACCCCGTATTGAATTATAAGATTTGAAAGTGGAATGGAAATAACAATTTTTTTCGCTGGCACCAAGCAAGCAAATTTTACTTGAGTCATTGATATTTTTTTTTCAGTGTAGGCACCTGGGTTTTTTCGCGATGCCATCAGGAAGCAAAGATATCACTGTTTGAAAATATGCAAAATCACTCATTTGCATTGCAATATGGCTATAAAAATGGCTAATAAACTTTTTTAGTTAGTCGTCATTCCGGGACTATATTTAATGTATTTTTTCACGTTGATCACAAATCTACCACTTATTTTATTCATAGCTGAATATTTAATACGAAACTTTGCGTCGAATGTGAAGAATTATTTCTGCATGAAATTAAAAAAATTCAAAATGACATAAAATGTAAATGGTTCGATCTATCCTCACGAAATTTAATATGGATCATTCACCGTTAATATCCTGACTGTATACACGTTTCTAGTTAGATAGCTCAAAAATTGTAAGAGCTGGAGCGCGAGATTTTTGAAGAAATTAAAAAATTGTAATCAATTTTTAAATGAAATTTCGAAGAAACATGGACTATTAACCACACATATTATGTTTAAAATAACTTGATCGCTCGAGGCATTCTCGAGTTATAGCGGTTTGAGTTTTTCGCATCCGAGTCATATACAAACACATACACATACATCCGGACATTTTGTCTAAATTTGCTTTTTCGACGTTTTGGAGCATTTTGAACACTGACAGAAGAATCTCAAAACTTTTGTTTTTTACCACAAACAAACAAACAAACAAACGACAAACAAGCTTTTAAACAAAGTTTCCTCAATGAGGAAGCGAAAACGAGATCGAAAATTGTTACTCTAAAAAAGATGCAAAGGACACAAATTAATGCGGCGATTAAGCGCGAATCAATTTGTATTTTCGATATTGCGCACTTTGATGGTAAAAATGATCGATAAACAAGGGGTTGGCGCCGTAAGACGGATTTCCCCGAGCCACGCGTCGACCCGTTGCGGCTCTACCGAGGGTGGAACGGCTAATTATCCGCAGGCTGCTCTCTCATAGCAGAACACCTTATAGCTGGCTCCCCTAAGTATTAATATTTATAAGCTCGCTACATTATGGTCTCACGCGGTTTGCGAGATGAAAATTCTGAGACAACAAATTATTCGAAGCAGCACCGCAAAGCACGTGCACGGCCTCCTCGACTGTCCTCACTTTTTATCTCTCGTCCAAGCTCGCTCGTGATTTGATAAAACTTTCGGCTGTTTTACCGACAGATTATAATAACGCCCCGAGCGGCATCAGCGGTGCCATTAGCGAGATTGGATTTTTATTTCTTTCACAACCCTGAGAGAATTTTTTCTCTTAAAGTTGCCCCCCCCCCCTCCCCCCCGTTATTTTTCAATAAATCGGCGAAATTTTTTTTCGTATCAATTAACCGACAGGTGTGTTCAAAGCCAAAGATCGTCGTCTCATCGCTTCGAGCGACGCGGCATGAACCTTTTAATCGGTTCACTCATGACTCTTCAAAATTTGCCTTTTCCCTCTTTCGCTCACTCACTCTCACTTCTCCTCGTCGTTCCTCGTGAAATTGTTCTTTGCTCCAAAACGAACATTCGGATCTCCAGCGGCTTCGTCGAAACTCTCGTGGCCTCTCCGCAATCGTCGGAGATATTTGCCCACGCCCGCATCTTTTCTCCTCTCGTCTCTCGACGTCTTTGTACCCGGTTTTTTTTTTTCTCGATTTTCGTTCGCTCATCTCTCTTCTTCAACGGCTATAAAAGAGGTTGTAATAAAAACCTTGGCCCGATAGAAAACGGTAGAACGGTACAGAATAAAAAAAACTAAAAAAAAAAAAAAAAAAAGTAGCCCTCGAATTCGACTGGAGATGCGTGGATGGATTCGCAGTGCTTCGTCTCCGCTATTCAGCTGAATAAAAAAAAAATTAACAGCCAAGCTTTCCCGGCTCGGATAATAAGAGCCGCTCTCTCGTTCATCCAAGTACCGCAGAATATTCGATCGCCGATCCATCGCCGTTCGAAGCTCAACGAGAGATTAATCGGTAAGCCTTGGAGTCAATCGTAAGCCGCGTGGGCGATGGGGCGATGGTCTAGAATATCTGGCTCGGAAACTTCCTCGAATCTTGCTCGCAAGCAAGGAGAATTCCGAGCGTCTCGCGTTTGTTAACTCGAAGAATTAATTAATGGGATTTCGTCGTATTTGTCCCGAATGAGAAACTAAGAGGCTGAGATAGGGATAAATAGAATCCAAGGAGTGGGGGGCGGGGGGGGGGGGGGGGGGGGGGCGACGCCACGACTCCCTCGTCGATTCTAATGCCAGTTGCTACATCGAACCGACATCTAGATATACGAGGGATTATTCTCGATCGCTTTCCAACTCGCTCACTGACTCAATGTTTCTCACCGCGCGGTGATTGTGCAAGTTCGCCGAGGCTCTTCCCTCTCCAACGTCTCGTTGATTATCGTCTCAATTGCAATCGGACAAGCTAGACGGATGTATAATTCGAGCGAGCAGTTCTGGTTTAACGTTATCATTCGATAATTGGTTACGAGGAACTCTATTTGGCGATACCGGGAATCGTTTGCCGTTCATTTTTCTTATTGCGGCCCGACCGAATGTGTGGCATTGTCGTGAAGTCATGAGCTTGATCTACATGACAAGACCGTAATACATTCCGCGTTTGTTGCATCATCGTAGAAAAATATGTTGTCAAAAAAAAAATTGATACTTTAATGTCAGAGTACTTAAAACAGTTTAAAACGTCGGGAAATGCGATTTTAACTGGCGTTCGGATGTATGCGCGTGTGCGTACGTGCGTGCGAATGTGTGTGTGTGTGTGTGTGTGTGTGTGTGTGCGTGTGCGTGTGTGTGTGTGTGTGTGTGTGTGTGTGTGTGTGTGTGTGTGTGTGTGTGTGTGTGTGTGTGTGTGTGTGTGTGTATGTGAGAGATTTTTATCGTTTAACACGGTAAAAAAATTTTTGCATGAAAATTAATGTACTGGTATTGGAAGCTTTTATGCATAAACTAGTATATACAATTTAATATACTAATGTTATGTAAAATTAATGTACGGTAAAAAAAAATGATAAAAAAGTGGTGTGTTTAACAAACATTCATTAATAATACTCAAAGTATTTTTAAATTACATTAAAAGTACTGTAATTTTACATAATATTTGTACATTACATTTAATATACTGTTTTATGCATAAAAACTTCCGATATCGGTAAACTAAATTTATAATTTTTTTGTACAGTGCACTAGTAAAATGGTCATGTCTCTTCATTCGGTGAAATTTCCACGAAGATTGATCTCGATTGGAGATTTTACGCCATTTTGAATTTTTTGAAAATTGTTTGTGGTAGTTCCAACTTCCGGGAGTTTTGAGCCATCGTCTTAAAACTACGTATAAATATAATATTTTGATCAAAGACCGGTAGTATTCAATGTGGTCAAAATCTATGTAAGCGGTCAGATTTGATGGGGTTTTGATTTTTTCAGAAAAATTACTAAAATCTGTCCAATTCGAGTAAGCGTGGAGGTACCGAGCTTAAATTTGACACGGAAATGGTACTGGAGTAATACAGTAAAATGTTTAGTATTACACTGGGCGAAAATTGATCTAACCGTTTAAATTGGACGGTTGTGAATTTTTTGAATTTTTCAGAATTTTTTTTTTTTTTTTCGTCGGACACGAGTTTATGTATCAAATGTTGCTATAGGAGTATAATAATTTAGCCATTCGTCATCAGTGGGGAAGAATACATAAGAGATAGCCTGTCAACTACGGATGATACAAATTTTAGGTAGCGTTTTTCTACAATAAGTTTTGCGGTAAATTTTTACCGTTTCAACTTTATGATATGTAGACCTCTATTTATGTCATGAAAAAAGGTACGTAATTTGCACATGACTTCCTCATTTATTATCATTCAGCGCACAGCTTCTTCTGCAAGGAAGCCACGATCGATTAAGGAACTTTTCTCATAGAGAGCGTTATGCGCAAAATTGCAATAAATGAGGAAGTTATATGCAAATCACTTTGCACCTTTTTTCATATATTTTGTTTACAGAGTTTTCATCCTGCTGCTTTCATTATGAAGACGACTGCCTGCTATTACGAGCGCGATGTTGGAAGCCGGTTACATCCACTGCGGATGCAACCACAATACATATATATACATACGTATATATATATATATATATATATATAATGTAGTTCGTAATAATAGAATATATCTGGAGGTTTAAGGTCGGTGAGCGTTAAGAAATATCGTCTGACGCGTATCTATCAGAGTCGCGATGATCCGATTTTCGATCTACCCTGTGACAAGCTTTATCTCCAGAATCTTCGTCGATAGCATTCGACAGCTCAATTCTCGATACTGCGCACAGGAAACTGGCAGGTGACTGGATCATCTCGGGAACCTTGGGGATCAACGGCCATCGGATTACCGTTGATCCTCATTGAACAACCGGGTAAGCATGGCTTTGACTCAACTCGGACTGACGTACACAGTACTGGCCTATCGTCTCCAATATATCGTCGCGAGTCACGACAAGCTCAGAAATAAATGAATAGGATTAAATGAATGCACTGGTAAAAGGAAGGTGCGAACTAGCTCTGTCAACACTTTAGTGCAATTACAATTCATAAATATTAATAAAACTTAAGGCAGTCCTCGTGAATAGAGTGCACTTCGCATAAGTTTCAGAGAAATGAGAAATGAGAATTGCAAATACTTCTATATGGAATAAAAATCTGGACAAAGTCAGGCATTTTAAAGGTGCTGAAAATATTAATTATCATGCAAAATTAATCTTTTCACCACCTTTAATGTGCTTGCTACTTTCAGATTTTAATACAATCGATAAGTGTTCGCAATTCCCTCTCATTTCTCTGAAACTTATGCGAAGTGAACATTATTCACAAGGACTAGGGGAGAGCGGGGCAATATGGCATAGCGGGGTAAAATGAGATAACGAGGTAAAAGGCAATTTTTCAATAACTTTTGGATGGTGGCGGTGATTGTGAGTGGGGCAAAAGGGTGTTTCAAATCCGGATGTATCGTTAGGACAAAATGGGACATCCAAAAATTATTGGAAAATTGAGTTTTATCCCCGCTGTCCCGTTTTGCCTCACTGTCCCATTTTGTCCCGCTCTCCCCTACCTTAAGGATTTTGGCTCGCTCACCGCTCGAAACGAGCATTTTTTTATTCTACAAGGCAGGACATTTTTTCGCGGTTATTTCGCGCGCTCAAAGTAACGGCCGTATATCGTTCATTGGTTCATCCATTGATTCATTCATTCCGAGAGGGCACTCTAGCAGAGGTAACGGCGTTTTACATGCGGCTTTGCGCTCCGTCGTTGTTTGTGCGTAAACAAAACATGGGATGAAAAAAATATATATATATATATATATATATATATATCCGCCCCGAGAGAGTTGCACGAGGATTATTATCTCCGACGCTGTATAGAGCGAACGACGAGTGCCCCAGCGGTGTGTTGTTATATAGATGAATTTTTCGGCTTTATTTCCCGGGCCGTTCGCTTATCAAAAGAGCACGACGAGAGCACAGCCCCGAATCCTCCCGGCCAATCCCGTGCCGGATTGAATGGCCTCTCGGTTTGAAAAATACTTGAACCACAACTCGATCGATGGATGCGGGAAAGGAAAATCCCATTCATATCCACCATCCATGTCTCGTCTATAGTTTTGCTATAACTATTGAAATGCCCCGACGAAAGTAGACAGGATTTTATTTCGGAAACAAAAAAAGTTCGCTAGCTACTCACGAACGCGCATGTTACTGCATTAAAACGAATCACACGCGAGCATACAATAGATCGTACGCTTTTTGTGTTACGAGAACAAAAATTGACATTTTTATTGTGATGAAATTCCACCGATGGCTTTTCCGAAGCGACACATAACGTGCCATCGTCGATTTTTATTCCGTTACTGAGAGAAAAAGTCAGCGCGCATCTGTGTGTATGTGGGCGTGCGCGTGTGCACGCGTGTGTGAAAGGGGGATAGGTCGAACGGATCCTCTGGCAATTTTTTTCGAAATAGACCCATCACGCCGGAAGGTCGGGCGGTTGCTTTTTTTTTTATCAATGACTACAGTACAATTATTTTCTTCCTGCGTTACGTTACTGCGACACGGCCGACGCCGGGTTTGCAAAAAAGAGCAAAACCTTTTTTTTTCAAGTTAACAGAGACAAAAGAATGAACACTCGTCGAGGTGTCGGGAGGTCGACGCATGCGCGCGTAAGGGGCCCACGCCGGAAGGGGCCTTGATGAAATTAATCTTCCACATCGCTCCGCATCTCGGAGGGCGTGCGGTCATTAGCGTTGAAACAGTTGGATACCGCTGGGCTCGCGCCGCGCGCAGCTCATAATATGTTACTGCTTCGGATCACACGTTTGGGCGACCATTAGCGTAAATCAATGTTCACCCACGCACCCCGACCAGCGCTCCTTAAAGAGCCTCGATGGCGAGTTTGTCATTTTTTTTTTTTTTTTGTTCACTCGCCTCTGATGATTTTAATCATTTCGAGAATTTGTGGAGTGGCGAACGGGCGCACGGAGGCACAGACGGAGTTGCGGTGCAGCGAGCGGTTTCGAGTCCTCGGGGCTTGACCCTTAACCGGGGGAATCCCCGCTGGGAAAATCCCCCGCAGGCGGTAGCGCTCCCCCCCAGAGCGGCACGTACTTCTCTTCCCCGGTCCCATCTCTATCCGAGCGGGCGCGTCCCGCGACGCGAATTGCATTAATTAAACGCGCTGCACCCGACCCTCTCCTTTCTTCTTCTCTCTGCATCGCGCAGTTTTTCTCCAAAGTGGCACCGCCGTGCGGATCACCGGTCTTAATACCGAGTCGCGGTTATTTATCCAGCAAACAGAGAAATGTCTCTCGCTCAGTGTCTTTACCGGTTATATCTTCTTCTCTTGTATTCCGTCATCTTTTGTGCACCTGGCAATCCGCGTTCGCTATAAAGGCTATGTACATATGTATATGTGTGTATATGGTATATGTATATTAATGGATCTCGTACTTTTCGCTATTCATCGAATTGAATATATTAAAAGCGCGACAAGCTCATTATGAGTGCCTTATTCAAATTATTGTAATACGCCGAGGGAGTTGCGAAACTTTTTCGAGTACCGGTATCCACGGTAAGGTCCGACTCACTTAGACTCGGGCACTATATAAATATGTATATATAATGTGAAATATATGTAAAAAGATCGCGTGGTTTCACTGTTGATACTGCGTTGAACCTTTCGCAAAGTTTAACTACTCATTAAAACACGAGCTCGAGAAACGAGCGTCTTTTACAACTGCTAAAGTAATTTGGAAATCGAAACTCTTTTTTAATTTAAACATCGAGAAACGGTGTTTTAATTGGCATGTCGAAGGGTTTATTACTGACGTACGAATCGAGCGCGACAATAATGGTACCGAAAATACATGCTGAGATTTTAACATAAGTTTAATAAGCGTGAGATTTACCATAGATCATCTTCCTAAAGTGATGACACTTTTGGATACCGTGCATATCTATATACAGCCGATCGACGGTTTCATTGGAGTAAAAAACGTGTCTCGAATCGCATGGAATATTTATAAAATTAATTATGCATGCCATTTACGGGGTATAGGGGAGACCGGGGCAAAATGGCACAGCGGGGCAAAACGGGACTGTGAGAGCAAAACTCAATCCTCCAATAATTTTTGGATGCCCATTTTTGTTCTAATGATACATCCGGATTTTAAACCCGTTTTGCCTCACGTTTCACCATCGCCACCATTTCAAAGTTTTGCCCCGGTGTGCCATTTTGCCCCGCTCTCCCCTATATTTCGCAAAAAATGATCCGTGTATCGAAGATTAAGAAAAACATGTAGTCAACTATAAGAATCTCAACGACGTCGGAATCGTCATCGCGTACTATTTTGACCAATATTACGAAACGGAAAACGAAATCACAAATCATTTCTCAAGATTTATATGAATATTTTTTAATGAATATTTAAGACATGAAATGATTGATAGATTGATAATTTTATGCCGTGGATTCGTGATGTGTGGTAAAATACTTAGAGTTGAACGTGTATTGTAATGGACCTGAAGTGAGGTAAAGATTGGTTCTCTGAACGCATGAGCTTTCGACCGGAAAGGTGGCCTGGAACTGATAGTTCGGTACATTAATTGAGTGCGATGACAAAATAAACTTTGCATCGATAAATGATTCAGTTTACACGTTAGGGGTGCGTATTTCGCATTTTTACATAATCCTTGATGCTTCGTCTACTCGAAGCAAGTTTCTCAGAGCTCCAAATTGGCCAGATAAGTAGTAAATTAGTGATCTTTAATCCCGCAATCGAGCGACCCCAATGTTATAAAATAGGATGATACGGTCAAAGTAGTCAACTTCTAAATTGCATTACAAATAAACTAGACGGTAAACATTGCCTAGACTTCGCGAATAGATGCGAAGAGTGTTCATGTCGAACACATAAAAAAAAATATAGGCCTTATAGTAGATTTCGTCTGACAGTCGATCCTCCTTAATACTGGCAGGCGTCTCGAATTTTCAAGATCTTTCCCTCAGCCCCGACGCTCCACGTGCGGTACGAAAAATGTCACATGTTTGCATTTCACTCGAGCCTGAGTGCTGACCCAGGGACAGAGAGTGAAAAATCGTTGGCACACCGAGGAAGGGAGTCGCGTAAGCGAGCGGAGCTTTGGCCCGGCAGGCAAAGTGAAAGGTTTGTTGAGCTTTCGATCCACGTATGAGACAACATCCCAAGAACGGGAAACACGTGTAGCGGATGATTCAGAAATTGAGCTATTTCTTTGACTATCCAATGGCCGAATACGAAAGAGGCAAGAAAATTTAAACTTTTCGTATTTGTCACTTGAAAGTACCGAGAATACTTTATTTTCACGATATCGGCAACGAAAATTCCCCGTTGAAATTAATTACGTAGTCGAAATTCAAAGAATTCAATATCTCATAAATTCGGTGTACATAAACGGAGTTGTAAAACGTGATAGATCATTTTTTTTCTTCAGATTTCGAATATATTATAAAAATGGTCTCTCTTTATGAATCCCTCTGTATGCCCGCCCCGTAACGTATAGCACTCCCTTTACCTCCGTCACGCGGGCTCCCAGATATTTTTTTCCCCTCTCACACCCATGATAAATATTATCTCAATATATAATGTATACGTTGCTGAGCCTTCGGCATCCAGTCACCGCCGCTGCCTGACAGGGCGAAATCTCCGAGTCCTGTATCTCAGTTCCCGGCGCCCACAGGGGATCGTTCCCATCTATGCTTAGCTCTTCCGCTTTTTTGCCACCGTCCCATCAACAACGATATATTTCCCTTCGCCAGAGCTACGATAAGTATAAAAGGGAATGCGCGTCCTCCTCGCAAACATTCAAAACGGTTCGAGAAAGAATCTTCGCCCGTTCTCCAGCGCGGAAGAGTAAAAATATATTTTTTTTTCTTCCTTATTCCCAGGACACGCGCCCATTCTCGTCCCGCGCGAAGAACTATCCGACAGATCATCTCAGAGCTCACGCACGAGTCTCCGGATCCAGAATTCACTTCCCATTCTTCGCCCGATCGTCGGAGAACAATCAAGTGCACCATCGACCATTTCGACCCGTATCAAATTCGAATTCCCGAACCTGTACATCCTCAGCACAAACGGTGCTTCGACCATAGATTCGTAGGACCTAGCACGTATTTCGTTTGCTCTCACTGAAACTTGAAGCGCTCTCTCCGTGCGTACATCGACAGCGAACCGGCGCGCTTCGCTCCAAAGAAAAAAAAAAAAAAAAAAAAAAAAAAAAAAAAACCGGAAGAGACGGTATAGGGGTTGGTTGAAATAAAATACATAAAAAAAAAGAAACGATGAAAAAGAAAAGGGATACCGTGGCCCGGTGGATATTTGTGGATCGTCGCGCGCACAGTCACTTCTCTCGTCCTTCTGCTATACTGCCGCTGGCCGTTGCTACTGCCGGTCCTGCTGCTGGGCAGAGAGTAGTAGCGAAGTTTATCGGTGATAAAGTAACGTTGAGACAACACCGGCCTCGGCGGCCAACAGATGCGACAAACGCCCGTTCTTTACGAATCGGTCCATTGACACTCGGCCCCATCAATTACGGGCTGGAAGGGTGTAGGGGGAGGGAGAGGGGGGAGAGGCGAGAGTGCAGCGGCCACCGAGCTCCCGCGAGTTTTCCGTCTCGCCTGTGTTTCAAACCAACGGCGCCTACGGCCACTGCCATTCGGGGTCCCACTGCGCGAAACTCCAATGTTCTCTATCCAAACTGTGACTACATATATATATATATGTGTGTGTGTGTGTGTGTGTGTGTGTGTGTGTGTGTGTGTGTGTGTGTGTGTGTGTGTGTGTGTGTGTGTGTGTGTGTGTGTGTGTGTGTGTGTTCTTCCTTTTCGCTCGAACCCCACGCCCTCTTCCACCTCACTCTTCGGTGCTCCCTCGCAGAACGAAAGTTTTAGTCCAGGAGCCCTTACGAAAAATAAAAACTGCGGTACTATTTTTGCATTTTACCAGAGCGCCGCTTACGATTGGCGGGGGGGGGGGGGGGGGGGGCACTACCGCTTTTTCAACGATTATCGATTTCCCCGGGGTCTTGTTTTCCAACATCCGGCTACTTCACCGTTTCTGTCCTCGGGCTCTGGCAACTCCGCGACTCAAACCCAATTATACCCTCTCACGCCCTTTTTTTCCTGCTAAGCCCGGGCTTTTTCCCCCGGCTTTGCTACGTTGCATCTTTCTGTGTAGGACTCAATTCTACCGTAGTCGAAGGCAAAAGTTTATAAATTTCGAGGCTCGACCGTACTCTAGAGTCGCTTTTGAAACAATTATTGGCCACGTGTGTAACGTCGGTCGTAAAATCGAAATTACCGCTTACTGGAATTCAGAATAGGACTGGCTATACGACAACGAAGTTCAACCAACTTAATTACGATAATTTTAATCCTAAATAGAATCACTCTAAGGGAGTGAATTCAGTGAACTCCCCGTGGGAGCTTCAAGCGAGGCCATCGAGGGGAATTAGCGTTGCACCACGTGCACATTAATCCCAATGTAAATTTTTATTTAGCTCATTTCATAACTATTAGCCTACCACGCGACGACTCCAATTATCATCCTCTCCCTCATTCGCTCTTGTTCCCGCTTCTCCGGTTCTTCACAATTGATGAAAATTGCCCGGCAATTATAATTGCATGGAAAATCTGTGGTGGTCTGTGTACCGCTGGGACGGGCTGAAAGTTGCAAAATAGCAGGTGGGGGGGGGGGGGGGTGGGGGGGGGGCGGGAGGAGGTGGCGAAGAACGCAGG
The DNA here is from genome assembly GCA_958510785.1 of Exephanes ischioxanthus. Classification (NCBI taxonomy): domain Eukaryota; kingdom Metazoa; phylum Arthropoda; class Insecta; order Hymenoptera; family Ichneumonidae; genus Exephanes; species Exephanes ischioxanthus. The sequence continues at coordinate 15,772,165 of OY294019.1, forward strand.
AGGATGAAACGAGCCTGGGTCGGACGCGATAGCCGCAGCGAAGCTCCCACGGGCAGGGTGTAATTTCGCGACAGGTTGCCAACCGCCGGGTCGAGCCGGACCGACAGTATAAACTGTGCGGCAGGATAGCCCAGAGGAAAGTAGCAAAGGCTTTTAGGCGCATGCGAGAGAAGCGAAGGGGATGATGAACGCTGCTTGAACCGTAGCTCAGTGATCATTGCATTATGCGCGATTACGAGCCCGCGCAAAATCCTACTTCGTAGTTGGTACAACACATACGCTGAGACAAGGATCCAGTAAAAATTACCGATCATCTAAGAAAAATTACCATAACACATGGTAGTACACGGTAAAAAATAATTTCGTAAAATCGGAATGCGAAATTTCGTAAAAATAATTCTGTTGAATAAGTGACAAGCTCGTTTGTCACTTACTTGAATGTACGCAACTGTCCTTCTATTTCGCGTGTCATTGACAATTTTAGTTTGTAATTGTGAATGTCTAATCTCAGCCGCGATAAATCGGCACCTATTGTCCGAGCGTAGGCAACCGCGAAGTGCGTAAACAAGGTGACGCGGAACGCTCACCGTTACACGAAGCGAGAGCGTTAGCGAAAGGGCGACAGTTCGTCCCGAGACCGATACGATGGAAGACTTGTATTGACATAGTTCGCTCCAAATAAATTATTCGAATATCCGATTAGATGGAAGGAAAGGGGTTTTTATTTAGATTTTTCATCCTTGTTCGGTCCCTCACATACTTTTGTTTGTAAAACTAGAAAATAAAAAAATAAAAAATGGTGGACCTTTGTGGACAATAAGTTGTTGTAAAAAGTACAAACTTTTTTTTACTGTGTAGGGCGCGAGGGCGCCACATATGACAGAAAGTCTCAGATTCCCCACGAATTTTTACCATGATATCGAAGAAAAATTCTTATAAATCCGGCACTTTCTACCATAGGTGGCGCCCTAGCGCCCTACTACTATGTGCTATGGCAATATCTCTCGAGCGATATAGTCATTATTAGATCCTTCTCTCAGTGTACGAATGGTGGGACTATGTTACATCGCGACCTAACCTGCCGTCTAGAAGACAATTTACTTTTAAATACATAACCTCTTGCAACGAGTCCCTACACTCCACAGAGTTGGACACGCTTACACTGACCCGTGTAAACATAGGGGAACTGTCGCATCTACGCCAGAGTACTGTTTTTCACAGGCCAAAACTCTGTGCCAGTGGCACGTTGGTCCCCTTTGGTGCCGCAATGACATCCGCAAACCGCAGTATGCGCACTTTGACTCCCTCTAAGCTAGTTCCCTAAGAAACATAACGGAGCTGGGCAAATACACTAAGTACTTCACGTACGTATTGAAGTATGAAGTACTAAGTCAGTGCCCAATAGTCAGCACTTCAGCAATTCAGTTCTGCAAGTACAATAGAACCTCGTTTATCCGAGGTAATGTGGCGAGAGCATACATCGGATAAGCGGAAACTCAGATAACACGGATAACATACTCAATTCAAACTTGTACTACTCTAATATATTTAAAAAATAACAGACCACTTCATATAAACATTAACTTTATTAGTTAATTTACGACTTTTTTCCTTTTCTAAGACATCACGATGTTCTACCATTGACTCTAGAATCGGAACTGATGTATTTATAGCTCGCAATATGAAGACGCAGCAAACTTGTACAAGTTTAAGTGCGTATACAACAATGTACCAGTTACAGACTATTCCGCGGGCGGGCATGCTGTTTAATCCGTTTTAACCAAGTTTTCCGTATTATCCGAGCCTACACCTTGGTTAACGCGGAGGGTTCGGATGAGTTGGGTGCTTCGGATAACACGAAGGCTCGGATAATCGAAGGTCGGATAAGCGCGGTCCTACTGTATATTTAAAAAATGACACACCACTTCATATAAACATTAACTTTATTAGTTAATTTACGACTTTTTTCCTTTTTTATGACGTCACGATGTTCTACCATTGACTCTAGAATCGGAACTGATGTATTTATAGCTCGCAATATAAAGACGCAGCAAACTTATACAAGATTAAGCGCGTATGCAACAATGTACCAGTTACAGACTATTCCGCGGGCGGGCATGCTGTTTAATCCGTTTTAACCGAGTTTTCCGTATTATCCGAGCCTACACCTTGGTTAACGCGGAAGGCTCGGATGAGTTGGATGCTTCGGATAACACGAAGGCTCGGATAATCGAAGGTCGGATAAGCGCGGTCCTACTGTATATTTAAAAAATGACACACCACTTCATATAAACATTAACTTTATTAGTTAATTTACGACTTTTTTCCTTTTATATGACGTCACGATGTTCTACCATTGACTCTAGAATCGGAACTGATGTATTTATAGCTCGCAATATAAAGACGCAGCAAACTTATACAAGATTAAGCGCGTATGCAACAATGTACCAGTTACAGACTATTCCGCGGGCGGGCATGCTGTTTAATCCGTTTTAACCGAGTTTTCCGTATTATCCGAGCCTACACCTTGGTTAACGCGGAAGGCTCGGATGAGTTGGATGCTTCGGATAACACGAAGGCTCGGATAATCGAAGGTCGGATAAGCGCGGTCCTACTGTATATTTAAAAAATGACACACCACTTCATATAAACATTAACTTTATTAGTTAATTTACGACTTTTTTCCTTTTTTATGACGTCACGATGTTCTACCATTGACTCTAGAATCGGAACTGATGTATTTACAGCTCGCAATATAAAGACGCAGCAAACTTGTACATGTTTAAGCGCGTATGCAACAATGTACCAGTTACAGACTATTCCGCGGGCGGGCATGCTGTTTAATCCGTTTTAACCGAGTTTTCCGTATTATCCGAGCCTACACCTTGGTTAACGCGGACGGCTCGGATGAGTTGGATGCTTCGGATAACACGAAGGCTCGGATAATCGAAGGTCGGATAAGCGCGGTCCTACTGTATATTTAAAAAATGACACACCACTTCATATAAACATTAACTTTATTAGTTAATTTACGACTTTTTTCCTTTTTTATGACGTCACGATGTTCTACCATTGACTCTAGAATCGGAACTGATGTATTTACAGCTCGCAATATAAAGACGCAGCAAACTTGTACATGTTTAAGCGCGTATGCAACAATGTACCAGTTACAGACTATTCCGCGGGCGGGCATGCTGTTTAATCCGTTTTAACCGAGTTTTCCGTATTATCCGAGCCTATACCTTGGTTAACGCGGAGGGCTCGGATAAGTTGGGTGCTTCGGATAACACGAAGGCTCGGATAATCGAAGGTCGGATAAGCGCGGTCCTACTGTATATTTAAAAAATGACACACCACTTCATATAAACATTAACTTTATTAGTTAATTTACGACTTTTTTCCTTTTTTATGACGTCACGATGTTCTACCATTGACTCTAGAATCGGAACTGATGTATTTATAGCTCGCAATATAAAGACGCAGCAAACTTATACAAGTTTAAGCGCGTATGCAACAATGTACCAGTTACAGACTATTCCGCGGGCGGGCATGCTGTTTAATCCGTTTTAACCGAGTTTTCCGTATTATCCGAGCCTACACCTTGGTTAACGCGAAGGGCTCGGATGAGTTGGGTGCTTCGGATAACACGGAGGCTCGGATAATCGAAGGTCGGATAAGCGCGGTCCTACTGTACTCAATCACATTAGTACTCGAGAACTACCCAGCGCTCGGTATTTCAAATGCTTGATAATGCAATGCATATTTCAAGTACTTAGGGTATTTGCCCAACTCTAAAGCATAATATAAAAATATCTCCATATGTAGCATAGGAGCGATTAAGCCTAAAAGGCGAACGCACTACGCTCAATTCAGTTATTCCTACCGACACCACCGAGCTGCTACATAATCTATGAGTCCCCGAAGAGCGAGCAAAGGTCTGTACGACGAAACTCTGTTCAATAGCCCTGCGAGGCGAAGTCTTCGGAAATCGACATCGTCTCGTCGATTGTAGTAAGAGAACCTGTACATCACCTTTTTACGAGGAAACAAAATATAATTTTCTTGAGCACTAAACAGAATCATCGAGTCTACATTTGTTTTGCATGCTCTACCACGTACGAGGAGTTCAGAAGTCTCAAGTATCCTCTCAACGCATCTTTCATATCTGTGGCAGTAAGGTAAACGGCCCAGTTTCCACCGCTGTCCCAGTTACCGCCATTAATCGTAATTTATACACCGAGAAAAAAAATTGGTTGGATTAACCAAAAGACGCGGTGACATACGTTCAAAGCTGTTATTTGTTTGGTACAAATAAAGCATTGTTTTGTTAAGCGATTATTTGCTTCAATTTATTCAAAATTTGTTGATTGAAACAAACATATGTAATAATAATATAATATAATAAAAAATATGTAGTAATAATAATGTAATAATAAATACAGCATACGTTAAATGCAAACAAAATTGAAGGCATGTGGAAGAGCGGTTTACTCTTGATTAATGCCGCGATAGGTATATTTTTCAGAAAATGTTCCGTTTCACAATTGAAGATTACGGAAACTGGGCCAAAAGGTGGCGGAAACTGGGCCGCTTACCTTATTAGACGAGGTCTCCGTTCCTGATGTAAAGGGCCAACGCGTTGACTCGAAAGCGAGACCGCCGTTGCGTTTTCCTCAGCGCGAACTCACCGAGAGCTCGTCGGGACGTAACAGTACACAACATGGCCACTAAATCCGATGGAAAAAATGGTCCCGACATTTACAGGTTTTCCAGTTTTTTCCTGGCAGTGATCTCTTTCATCTTCGGGACAAGAAAGGGCTTCAAGATGCAGAACGCATGCCGCTGTCGCTACGTGCAACTTATTTTGTTTTTTTTTTCATTTACCTTCCTAGCCTAGATGCAGCGTTGAAGACGCTGACGTGGACCTTCAAAGGTGCGCACGGGTGGTACGAAGATGGCAGTCGCCGTGGCAAAGGAACAAAGTTAGAACTCGCAGTGTCATATTCTACAATGCTTGTTACTCGTAACGGTAGGGCACGGTGTAGCCGGGTTGTGTTACGTGACTCTGTAAGTCAACTCGGGTGTGCTGGAGCTGGAAGCATCCATTGCCTAGTCTAGCTGTGGCTCGAGTTCGTGCGAGAGGAACGGTCGTGGTAAAAGAGAGGAGAGAAAAAAAAGTAAAATAAAAGGGGAAACAAATGTGGAAAGCGTAACTTGTTTATTAGGAGCTTGCATACGCCGAGGCTTGGCTGTAAGTAGGGTAGTCGTTAGGTGTTCCTTTTTATTCTCCGTTCGCAGCCGGGAGATCTTTTTCCCTCGCTTTTATTTAGTTTAATCCAGATTATCGAGCCAGATACGTCACGAGGCAGGCGGCGACATCGAGAGACCAATGGGAAAAGCCGGTTCGATTCCCCACACCTCACCTCAGTTGCGGTCGGAGGCCACAGGCTAATTCCCAGCAGCGAGGATCAAGATTTGTTCGATCTGCGGTTCTCCTATGTGTGCACCGTGGGAGGGCGTCAGAGAGGGAGAGGGAGAGAGCTCTTCCGGCCTTTTCATTCGCTGGCCCACATTCGATCCCGGTTACCAGAGCTTTCACACTGCCGACGATGAAAAGTTTAAATGGCAGGATTTTAAATCAGTCTTTCAACACGCCACGTTCGTCGATTGATCGCTTTGACTTTAGATCTACGAATGGAAAATTCAAAATAGATCATGCTCCACCAAATCGTTCGAATAGTCGATTCGATCCGACAGAGTGGAGCCTGGATGTCGAAAAGCCCGATGCGACGACGTCTCAGCGTCGAATTCGCGAGAAGCGCGTTTTCATATACGTTCGGCTACAAATTCTCATGAAACTACGGATCCATTTCAAACCACCCAATGCGCCTAACCGACACCTGTCACTACATGAAACTCTACCACCGATGCGGAGCGGGGCTACATCAACGTGTTTGCAAACCCCAGTTTGTATACCATTGCTGCTGATTTCGCTAGTGATGCATCAGCACCTCCCCCATTCCGAGCTTTCCCTCTTCCGCTCGATCTACATAACGTATACTATTTATTTCAAGCACACTCATTACAATAACATGTACTCCGAGTGTGTTTATGTTAATTTTCGATATGACGAATATCACGTAGCGATAGGGTAAACATACGCGGAGTGCAAATATCGATGCGAAAACACGTATGATGTCGAATACACAAGTTCCTCTTCGGTGAGGGTGTTCGGACGGCTTAGGGTACACAAGTTTACCACATATCGATAGCTCACTCTCGGAATCTCTGGGTTTTAGTGCCGTAAACTTTGTACGAATGTGACGTTAAGCTTCGTAAGCGGTTGGGAGGGCAAGTATATGATATGGTGTAAGAAGAGTATCTTTTTCATTCGAAGAAGAATCTGACAAAAGCAAATATCATTGCAGAGCTGGTCAAATACCCCAAGCACTTGAAGTACGCATTGAATTATCAAGTACTTGAAATACCGAACGCTGGGTAGTTCTTGTACTGATGTATGTTCTTGAACTGATGTATGTTCTTGTACTGATGTATGTTCCTGAACTGATGTATGTTCTTGTACTGATGTATGTTCTTGTACTGATGTATGTTCTTGTACTGATGTATGTTCTTGTACTGATGTATGTTCTTGTACTGATGTATGTTCCTGTACTGATGTATGTTCCTGTACTGATGTATGCTCTTGTACTGATGTATGTTCTTGTACTGATGTATGTTCTTGTACTGATGCATGTTCTTGTACTGATGTATGTTCTTGTACTGATGTATGTTCTTGTACTGATGTATGTTCTTGTACTGATGTATGTTCTTGTACTGATGTATGTTCTTGTACTGATGTATGTTTTTGTACTGATGTATGTTCTTGTACTGATGTATGTTCCTGTACTGATGTATGTTCCTGTACTGATGTATGCTCTTGTACTGATGTATGTTCTTGTACTGATGTATGTTCTTGTACTGATGTATGTTCTTGTACTGATGTATGTTCTTGTACTGATGTATGTTCTTGTACTGATGTATGTTCTTGTACTGATGTATGTTCTTGTACTGATGTATGTTCTTGTACTGATGTATGTTCTTGTACTGATGTATGTTCTTGTACTGATGTATGTTCTTGTACTGATGTATGTTCTTGAACTGATGTATGTTCTTGAACTGATGTATGTTCTTGTACTGATGTATGTTCTTGTACTGATGTATGTTCTTGTACTGATGTATGTTCTTGTACTGATGTATGTTCTTGTACTGATGTATGTTCTTGTACTGATGTATGTTCTTGTACTGATGTATGTTCTTGTACTGATGTATGTTCTTGTACTGATGTATGTTCTTGAACTGATGTATGTTCTTGAACTGATGTATGTTCTTGTACTGATGTATGTTCTTGTACTGATGTATGTTCTTGTACTGATGTATGTTCTTGTACTGATGTATGTTCTTGTACTGATGTATGTTCTTGTACTGATGTATGTTCTTGTACTGATGTATGTTCTTGTACTGATGTATGTTCTTGTACTGATGTATTGAGTATTAGCAGAATTGAATTGCTGAAGTGATAAGTATTGGGCACTGACGCAGTACTTGATACTTCAATACGTACGTCAAGTGCTTAGTGTATTTGCCCAGCTCTGTATCATTGTTTTAATTCTACATACCAGAATCCGCACGGTAAAGCTGATGTGACAACGGTAATGGTTCTATTGGTATCCAAAACGGCTACTCACCTGAAAATCAGAAATAAAATTCAGTTAGTTGGGGATATCGACGGCGAATATCAGTCGAACTTTGTGTTCCCCACATAGAGGGCATAACTCGAGAATATCAAGCTACAGGATCACCGCATATCGAGAGATTACTCGTGTTTACCGAGAGAACGGTTTGACCGGGGCTCGCGATGGAGCGTGAGAGTTTGGGGAACGGTGCGAGGGTGTATAAAAGGAGAGGAGCGATATAGAGAGCTATACCTTACGAGGAAATCCCGGTATCGGAACGCGGGGTGCGATAAACCCTCGGGGGTTCGTTGGCGTTCGGAGCCAGTCGATCGGAAAGGCGATCGAACGCGGGCCTCCGGCGGCGTAATCGTCCCGTGAAGGCTCCGGGTCGTCGTTTGCAATTTTTATTTCATTTTTTTCCCCTCTCGGTGCTCGTTTGATACGACAGAGGACACGATGCATGGTCGAGAGGAACAAACGAGACAGTGTGAGTGGTCGGTGCTTCAAGCCGTTAATGATGATGGACGTGTCACACATGCTCGAGTCACAAAAAAAAATCAAGTCTCCTGAAAGAGGCCGCAATTCTGCGATAATGAGCCTCGAACGAACGATAACAGAGACGCGAGAGACCCGAACTAGGATAAATACGATAGAGTTGCATCGACATCGATCTCGAACATCCGATAACAAGTGCACGGTCTACGGGTTGCAGATATTTTACATGCCCCGTGGGAAGCGACTGTCCGAATGTGTGTGTAAATATATATATATGTTTTCAAGAGTGAGTTTAAATTTATAAAGTACGGTGAAAATCTGCGATAAAATATACGACCGATAAAATATCGTCCCACGCCGGGGTCTCCAGAGTACATCGTAAAGGCATAAGGATATATATACACTATAAGATACTTCAAGACGTATCGCTACGAGTGATGGAGTTAAGAGCCTTTATGGACGTATTTACTTCGCAAATACATGGGCAGGGACGTATTCCTACGGAATTAATCGACGATCATGGTCCTGTCCAATAAGGACAATTAAAATGTAAGGCATAGAGAAGCTAGCAACGTTGCTCCAATGAAATTATTGACAGCCGTCACGTTTCGCAGAAAGTTGCTTTCCTAGCGAGGCTATAATATAATATAATGTCATATGATATAATAATATAAATATTTATAATAATATAATATAACAGAATAGGGGAGACCGAGGACAAAAGTAACACGGGTCAATTGTAACAAGCGGCTGCGCAACGCTGCGCATGATCATGCGCAGCGTTCCGCATCCGCTCGGATGCGATGTGATGCATCCGATCGGATGCATCGGATTCATATCCGATGCAACATTATAGCCATAAGGTGATGTAATCACTTCATAGCTGAGTTATTAAAAATACCGATTTGCCGAAACCAAATGTGATTCGCGAGTGCAGAAGTGGTTTTCGGCTGTGCGGATCGCGTCAGCTAGGCAACACGATACAAACAGTGCAAACAAGCACAAGGAGTTGAAAGGTATATTTTTGCGGAACATTTTGATCGCTGAGACGAACCGTTTCAGATTGTTATTAACCAATGCCACAGTAACTTTGCTAATAATCATGTGTGGAGTCGATTGTCACAGTCGATCCGAGTCAATTGTACCAGCAATAATTAATTTTTTCCAATACCAATGCCAATATATTTTATTTATTATATTCTTACATTGTAAGCAATCAGCGAACGACGCTCTTATAGTTTATAAACAACCAATTGTAGACTATAACATTTATAGTAGGGATGTATAGTTAGGCCGGCTAAAATGGCTTAGACGGCTGATACATTTTTTAATTTTTTACTTTAACTCAAAATTTTTCTGTGATAATGCACTCCCGATCTATTTCTTAATAACGTTCGGCGAAGGATTTCGTTGGTGCAGGAGGATTTTACAAATAACCCCACTACCACTGGATGCCGAAGCGTTAGACTCTCGGGTTTGTTTGTAAAAAAATAAAAAAGAATTTTTGTTACTTTTGTCCCCGGTCTCATATTTTCTTTATCGTTTCGCCGGAAAATAAACTATTATTTGAGAAAAGTGACAGTTGTCAATGATACCATTGGAGCAACGCTGCTTACTTCCATGCCATTTAAAAAAAGCACAGAAGTTCGCAACGAAATTATTAACAGCCGTCACGTTTCGCAAAAAGTTGCTTTCCTACCAAGCCGATAATATAATAGAATGTAATATACATATTTATAATAATAATATAATATAAATATTTATAATAATAATATAATATAAATATTTATAATAATAATATAATATAAATATTTATAATAATAATATAATATAAATATTTATAATAATAATATACTATAATTATTTATAATAATAATATAATATAACAGGATACATTTTTATTATCGTTTCGCCGAAAAATAAAGTATTTGAAAAAAGTGACAGGTGTCAATGATACCATTGGCGGAACGTTGGTAACTTCCATGCCATTCAAAATGTCGCAAAAAAAAAAGAAAAAAAAAAAAATTGAAATGTCTCTGCGAAAAAATCTCTCATGGTTACAGCAACGCATAGAGTTTCTCGTGGGATGTTGAAAAAACGGTACGTATTACATCTCCATTTATTATCTTACTTGGCGCAGAAGTCGACGCCAGAATTCTCGCGATTTCTGACTGCAAATTTCCCTCCGCATTAACGTTACTCTTCCGCATTACTGTCGCGACGTAACTTGGCATTGTACGGTTTGCGTTACATTCACGCAGGAGTGCCCCGCGCACTTCTAACGAGCTAAAAGAATAGCTGGAAGCAAGAGGGTAGTGTTTTACGTCGGGCGATACGTAATGTCGTACTACTAGGCCGCGCAACCGGCGTCCCGCGCGACACCACAGGCACGTTTCCAGTGGATACGGACGGTAGGTGGCAGACGCGTTTCCCGTAAAAATTGCACCCTGCTTCTCTCTGCATACAGGGCCGTTACGATTCGCTGCTCGGCGCTGAGAGCGCCCCGGTGTTCAGCGAGGAGTTGCGTGTTGAAAAGCGAAAAAAGATAAAATAAAATTTCGAAAGAAAAACTAAAAAAATAGCACAAAAAAAAAAAAAAAATAGTACGCGAAGGGTTGTGTTTTCTGTTGTGCTCTGTGAGTTCTCCTCCCGCGTGTATGGGTGTCTCTACTGGAGTCGCGAGAAAGCGTGCGAGCTCGGTCTAAATGGGCCTCGTAATTTACGAGGTGGTTGTCCTAGCTGTGTTCTCGGGGGGAGGATGCGCTCTATGTATCTGTGTATGTGTATCTCACGCTGGGGCGAGTTCTCCTTATTTCGCAGGATGGCAGTGGAGCACAGAGAGCCGGGGATCTGCATTGTTTTCCAAACCACTAGCCGCTGCTGCAATGCTCACGCGGTATATATATATATATGTGTGCGTTAGTGTGTGTATGTATGCATTCGCTGTAACCCCCGTTGTCGCCGCACAGTAGGCGGTATAAACTACACCGTGACCCAGGAATGAATAAGAGAGGCCAGAAGCAGAAAGGGAATTAAACTAATAGTAGTGTACAGCGAATGAAGAATCCTGAGGTTATCAAGCCAGAAATTTTACAGCTTTGTTGACTCTACCGGGACGAATCAAATAAGCGAATCATATCCAACTCCCTCGTGTCTCCGGGTGTTTTCCCCTCTCCGCGTGGTTACAAGACACTCCGCACTTCCATCTACATCGCATTACCGAACCTCGCACACTCTTGCGTTACAGATACCCGCGAACCCATGACATTCCCAATTATGGAGATTATATCAATCAGCATACTGGCAACATCCCAAACCCCTCACGCGCCCATGCAAATATCTGCGCGTAGGGGGAGAGAACATCGGTAGCGACAAGACTGCGAATACTCCTTAGTAGAGATGGAACGTTTAAGTAAAAAAATAAAATGAAAAATTGAAAATTTCGCACTGTGTCGCACTCTGCCCCAAGCGCGAGTGAAGATTAACAGGAGCGTGGAAGATGTTGAGGAACCGTGACATATTTCTCTGGCCTGGTTGTACGGATCTATTTTTTTTAGAATTTATTTGCTCATTTTTGCTTCCTCATAGAGGAAGTTTTGTTATGGAGAAATTTTTTTTTTTCGGGATTTTAATGAAAATATCTTCAGAATGTTCTAAAACGTCGAAAAATCACATTTAGAAAAAATGTCCGGATGTATGTGTGTGTGTGTGAATGGGACGCGATGAATTCAAACCACTATAACTCGAGAACGACTCGACTGATCAAGCTAAAATCTTGCACACAGTAAGTGTGGTTAATAGTCAAAGTTCGTGCAAAATTCCATCAAAAAATGTTCAGTTGTTTTTCTTGTACGCCTCTTTTAATTTATTCAATAATATCGGTTCGCGCTCTGGCACTCACCGTTTTTTAGCTATCGGGCTAAAAACGCGTACACAGATGGAATATGATCACCCGATTATCCCATTAAAATCTTAAGAGAATCGATATAACCGTTTAAATTTTATGTCAATTTGAATTTTTCGAATTTCATGATTTTTTTGTTTGTTTCGAGACGCTTTTTTCCGTATTAAGTATCTGCGCGTAGGGGGAGAGAACATCGATAGCGACAAGACTGCGAATATTCCTTAACAGAGATAGAACGTATAAGTAAAAAAAAAAAAAAAAAAAATTGACAATTACGCAGTATGTCGCACTCTGCCCGAGGTGCGAGTGAAGATTAACAGGAGCGTCTGAGATGTCGAGGTGTCGTGACAAATAGGCCTGGTTCTACGGTTCTATTTTTTTATAGAATTTATTTGCTCATTTTTTAAAATTCTAATTTACTTAAGCTTTACGGAACTCCGAGGACATCCGTGACGGTGAGCTTCAGGGTTATTTATTCGAATGGGCGCTCGAGCGGGGCTTATACTTCTAATGGAAAGACCGTACTTTTAATTTGCATGCCGGTGGACCCCTCTTCGTTTCTCGAAGAGAGACCCGACCGAACACGGAAATTGTGCAGTTCCATTCGAACAGAATAAGACGAGGAATGGAAAAGAACAGTAAGATATAAACAAAGTAAATGAATAAACAACACATTACGTCCCGCCGAGATTCTCGGGGATATTTTCAGGAGGGGCAAAAACAAAAAGACCCAAGGTGAACTAATTTGCATGCCGGTGGGAGAAAAATCGTGACACTTAACGCGCTGCGCGGGATACAAAGTAGCATCCTGTCAAGCGGCGCTCGGAAATTCGAGAGAGAATCCCGCTCGAAGATATTAGCCAGCGAGGCGACTCGCCGAAGCCCCTGTTGGACGGAAGAGAGTCACGCGTCACTGACGCGTGAGGGAGCGCGACGAAGAGCCGGTATGAAAATTCCGTCGGAAATATCAGCGGGGATGCGGGCAAAGATACGATGCTGCGTGACAGCTTGATATATAGTTGAATTTTTATGCCGTCCGTGTTATTGCTGCATCACAAGATGAATCTCTGATACATTGGTAACACACGCCCGGTCTTCGCGAGAGGATCTCTCTCTCCTCTCTTCGGCGTACGATCGAGCGGGGGCCGAAGCGGCAGCAGGCGAGAAAGCGCGCGGCAGAGAAAGTTGGCAGCTCGAAGAATCGATAGGCGGCGTCGGCGGCAGCAGCGGCAAGAGAGTAACGCGGAGGGAATGATTTATTCGGGGGAATGAGTTTTCTCGAAAGAAGAAACTCACGGTGCCCCATCCTGGCGGTTCTCCCTTCGCGCAACGTTATTCTCGCACCCCCTCCGAAAGCTGCGCACTCGTTTCCACGCTGTGATTTCTCCGCCGCCTGCCAGCACGTGAATTCGTGAAATCTTTATAACTCAAAAAAAAGGAAAAAAAATATCTCGCCCGGGTGTAGCGCGGCCGGGGTATCGTGTAAAACGATGAGATCCATCCATCGGAAAGAGAGGATGACGACGGTGGGGAAGATCGATTTGCCGAGCCAGTCGATTTGTATCGTAATGTATACCGTGTCCAAAGCGATTTCGTTTCCCCCCCGTGACGCCTGCTGGCGAAAGGGTGAATATGAGAGATTTTCGTTGGGTGTTTATAAATAAAGTATGAGCGAGATAAGCCGATAAGACGATAAATAAGGGAGATAGAAATCAAGCTGCGAAGTCTAACCAGCGAAGATATTTGCATTCGCCTCTTTTACACGCCAGTCATCTGCTTCATATTTTCAAATATGCGTGTCACGGGGGGAAATGAAATCGACAACCACGCCTGCGAGCGAAAGGGTGAATATGAGAGATTTTCTTTGGGTGTGTGAAAATACAGAATGAGCGAGATAAAATGATCAGACGATAAATGAAGGAGATAATGAACGTGCAAAGTCTAACCAGCAGAGACATTTGCATTCGCGTCTTTTACGCGCCAGTCATCTACTTCATATTTTCCAATCGTTGTCGATTTCATTTCCCCCTGTGACGTCTGCGAGCGTACGAAAGGGTTAATACGAGAGATTTTCGTTGGATGTGTAAAAATAAAGAATGAGCGAGATAAGACGATAAGTACGGAAGATAGAAATCAACCTTTGAAGTCTAACCAGCAGTGATATTTGCATTCGCCTCTTTTACACGCCAGTCAACTGCTTCACATTTTCCACTCATTGTCGATTTCATTTCCCCCTGTGACGTCTGCGAGCGTAGGAAAGGGTTAATACGAGAGATTTTCGTTGGGTGTGTAACAATAGAGAATGAGCGAGATAAGACGATCAGACGATAAGTACGGGGGATAGAAATCAACCTGCAAAGCTTAAACAGCAGAGATATTTCCATTCGCGTCTTTTACACGCCAGTCATATGCTTCACATTTTCCACTCATTGTCGATTCCATTTCCCCCTGTGACACCCGCGAGCGTACGAAAGGATTAATATGAGAGATTTTCATTGGGTGTGTAAAAATAAAGAATGAGCGAGATAAGGCGATCAGACGATAAGTACGGGGGATAGAAATCAACCTACAAAGCTTAAACAGCAGAGATATTTCCATTCGCCTTTCTTACACGCCAGTCAACTGCTTTATATTTTCCACTCGTTGTCGATTTCATTTCCCCCTGTGACGTCTGCGAGCGTAGGAAAGGGTTACTACGAGAGATTTTCGTTGGATGTGTAAAAATAAAGAATGAGCGAGATAAGACGATAAGTACGGGAGATAGGAATCAACCTGTGAAGTCTAACCAGTAGTGATATTTGCATTCGCCTCTTTTACACGCCAGTCATATGCTTCACATTTTCCACTCATTGTCGATTTCATTTCCCCCCGTGACACCCGCGAGTGTACGAAAGGATTAATATGAGAGATTTTCATTAGGTGTACAAAATAAAGAATGAGCGAGATAAGGCGATCAGACGATCAGACGACAAATAAGGGGGACAGAAATCAACCTGCGAAGTCTAACCAGAGATATTTGCATTCGCCTCTTTTATACGCCAGTCATCTGCTTCATATTTTCCACTCGTTGAATATCCACCGACGAGTGCACACCGAGGATGTCGGAGCTCGGTAGACTCGTTGATGCTTGCCGGTTTTCTCTCTTAGCGCTCGCTGTGTCGCGCCTGTCAACAAGCGTAGCCCTTGATCGTCGAGCTTTACGCGGGGCGGCTCTTTCTCTCACCCTTCTTTCACTGCTTTAGCTTTCCTCATCGCCACTCCGCCGCAGCGGAGCAGCCCTTGCCGCTCGACTTCGTCGCGTTGAAGCAACAGAGCCGGAAGGGGTTGCCGAGATTTTACCAGTCACTGCCATGATTACAGTGAGCCGCGGAGTAGTGCAAGCGAACGGCCCATGCTCGTGCGGCGAAGCTCTGAATATTCCGAGAAACAAGTGCTTCTCCTTGTTCGGCATCAGACGGCCTGATTTGCACATAAATATATACTTTGGAAAGTTGTTTGTTTGTTGGATTTACCGGAAATGCGTCATGTCCGGTTGAAAAAGGAGATTCTCATACCGGAAGTGACGCGCCTGCGGTAAAACACTCCGGAAATACAAATTTGCGGCTTCCTCGAAACTCCACTCGTGCTGTAATATTTATAATTAAAAAAAAAACATTGTACGTATGTACACTGTGAAAATAAAGTGTACATTTAATGTACTGGGAATTGAAATTTGCTTACATTTCTTACATTAATTGAACATTAATGTACTTTTATTGCAAAATAAAAATACAAATTTTACTGTAAAATTGTAAGGCACATGTGTTTGAAATTTCAGAAACAGTTTATGTTAAAAAGCTTCCAACACTGTTCATTAATTTTCAAAGAACATTTTTTTACAGTGTATGTATGTATATATATATTTGCCTCATAGGGTAAATGAAGTCCTTGGCAAAGCGAGTGCCATGTCATATTTATAATAAAAAAAAAACATTGTATGTATGTACACTGTGAAAATAAAGTGTACATTTAATGTACTGGAAATTGAAATTTGCTTACATTTCTTACATTAATTGAACATTAATGTACTTTTATTGTAAAATAAAAATCCAAGATATTAAAAATACAAATTTTACTGTAAAATTGTAACGCACATGTGTTTGAAATTTCAGAAACAGTTTATGTTAAAAAGCTTCCAACACTGTTCATTAATTTTCAAACATTTTTTTACAGTGTATGTATGTATATATATATTTGCCTCATAGGGTAAATAAAGTCCTTGGCGAAGCGAGTGCCATGTCCAGAGCATATAAGTTTTTTTTTTTGCCTTCTCGGCTCACAATAGAACAGAAATAGAATACAATTTTTACATGATTACATAAATTACAAATATTAAAGTGACCCGATAATTTACGATATAAAAATAGATGTCAGTTCGTAGTTGTGTACAACTTGTTTATTACCCGTGAGTTAGTCGTTTAAGATAAACGAACGCAGGATTAACGCACTAGTCATTAACTAGAAAGGAGCTTTTGTCAAAAAGAAAAAAAAAACACGTTACGTGTCATATACTCGTCATCACAGACATTCTTGCAACATAATTCTTAGATAAGGATATGGAGGGTCTTGTGCGTATAACGTCGCATTTTCCATCCGAAGATTTTCCCGAGAGAGTCGGGAGGGAGGGACTGCGCTCCTGTATGTCGCGCGGCTGATAAGATTTCGTTTCGTTCTTCGCGCGATCGTGGTATTATGGAATAATAAAAAAGTCCTCTCGTACCCTCGTAGATCGTACTAGACGCTCGGCACGTTATATACCCTTCGTATAAAAGACAGAAAGGTCGGACTGGTTGTACGACGACTCTAAATTTTTTTCGTTACCAACCCCCGCACTCGGCTGGCTTTCATATACGTGACCCGAAGAATAATACCTGACGCCGATGGGAAATGGAAAGGGGGGGAGCGAAGCTCGTTCGTTCGTTCGTTCGTTCGAGAGATCTCAGTGAGTTCCGCAGCCAGGGGATATGAGAAGAGGGGTATTAGAGATGAGAGTCGCGGATCTCGTTCACCTCAACGGAATCTCTCGATTCCAGCGACGACGAGAACGACGACGAGTACGAGGACGTAGTGGTACGAAGATATCTCTATACGTCTGTCATTAGAGTCGGTCGGTTCTCGACAGCGTAGTCAGGCGAGGGAGGGAGATGGGAGGGGTAGGAATAAAGGATAATGGAATAATGGAGCCTAATTACCGGGGAACGGTAAATCAATGCTGAAATTGTACGCACCATCAAGCCTCGAGGCTCTGGCATCCTCATCAAGACCTCTCATCTTGCTTTCTCCCTATTTCCCCCATTTGTTTCATCCCTCCTGCCTTGCCAACCCATCGCCGTCTTTCTCCTCTCCACGTGGCGGTAGTTCCGTGTCGTTTACCTCTACCGTTATATCCGACGACGTTTTCCAGCACACCGATTCACCTAGCAATTTTCGTAATTCACACAGTTGCGAGGACAGAGAGCGAGAGAGATGAGAGTGACAATGGAATTCGCTCGGGACAGGGCGCACGGACTGCAGATGACGTCATTACCTTATCGTAACATTTGTCTACGTGGAACGGAGAGCTCGGGACGCAATGTTCGGAGCTGTCGGCGAGGAAACACAAGGGGACACCTCGAGACTTTCGAGCTTCCGTGAGAGGCTTTGAAGAACAATTACTCCGTTCTATTCCGGACTCGTGAGCCATTGCGTTCAATCATTTCACTCCCAGGGCTGAGCAACGACTTCGGCCGACGTGGATGGATATAATAAAAGTCCGGTGTGGTTTTTTTTTTTTTTTTACTACCTTGCTGAACGAACGCTTCGCATTGGGAGCAAAAATGCCGGATAAATGAGAGTTGTGAGTGGAAAAATAAAAGATTCGGACTTTGGTGGATAGACATTTCATGATTTTTTTTTAAGCGTTAGAACACAGCCATATCTGTGGCAACCATTCACGAGGGGCGGTGAGAGAAGGAATTTTTCTGCGTTGTAACTGTAATAAGATACGACGAGTATCTGAGCAGACATTTTCGAGCGTTACATCGGGCCCTGATAAGGCCTTATCAGGACCCTATCAGGGCCCGATGTAACGCTCGAAAATGTCTACTCGGGTAGCTGCCAGTAGTTTGTCTTCTGTACGTCGGTTCATGTAGGTATAACTGGGTTTCCAAGATTCATGGAATCATCTTAACATGCCAGAGTCTTTCGCGTCGCTTTTAGCCCATGATGTTTCATCGCGACGTTTCGAAACAAAACTTAAAAAAAAAAAAAGCGTAGCGCGAATATCCTGTCGTCTGCCTGGTACACTGCAGGAGAGGATCACTGCGAGTAAAGTACGCGACTCAAAGTGCAGAAATTGGCTTTACCCGGAGGAAACATGCAGCGACGAAGGCAGCCCACTCGAAAGACGTAAACCCACCCCTTTAACTCGCGACAGTCTCGGGCGGAGTAAAACAAAAGAAGCGCGGGCGTTCGCGCCACCGCGTGGCTATAAATTTCGTACGAGGACAAAACCCGTGTGTTATTCAGAAGGAAATAAGACGAAGCTGACTCGAACCATCCGCGAAGCTCGGATTTTTCTGGGAATTCGACATTAGACTGCGCGTTCTATATCGGTCAACTAAATCGCGTTACGCTTCATTGCCTTCGCGTGTCGGCTGACTTCGTTCCTAAATTTGAAAATTTACTTGTACAAGGAGAGACACGGATGGAACGCGTATGTTTTGCCGGGTCAGCTTCCCTTCCACCCCTAATCGAAAATCATCGCCCAACGGGCATCAGCGAACTTTCGGAAATTAAAGAGAAGAAAGTATCAAGGAAACTTGGAGGCTCAGGGGGATGAAACGAATAGCGTACGAATAGCGTAAAGTTAACCAGGGCGCGAGTGGTAAAGAGTCACTGGGCGAGTGTGACGAAGGTTTAGGACGTTCGTTCCCTTCTGCTTCACGAAATAAAAAAAAAACACCTCGTACCTGCCGCATTCTCCGGACCAATGAAACCTGCGAAGAGCACATCCATCCCAACTTAATTAGATTTTTTTGTTACTTCATATTAATCCTGACATGGCGTTGATGAGAAAATCGGATCTCATCCAAGGCAAAACCTCTTGAACCGAAACTACGCGATAAACGTGTTTGCATTTCATAATCCACCGTGCGCCGTAAAACGCATGCACCCGGTGGGAGAAGAACAGGAGATACTTGGCGGAGGTCAAAGAGTTCTTCGATCGATAAACTCGTGGTCCAGAGGGACTTTGGAGACAGAGAGGGATGGAGAGAATCCGGGGGTGGTTAGTCGGGTGGTTGGCGGTTGGTTGGTCCTGCACGAGAGCGGAGTATGTAGTACATACCTACCTATACGGTTACATCACTAGGTATACGTATAGATAATTGTGAGAGACTGTAGGTGGGATGCATATAGCGTGAGTGTCTGTGGCCGAGGGGTCGGCAGCCCGACAAGCACCGAGGCAAACAGGGTCGGTGTACGAAACTCGTCCAGCTAGGGAGCGTGGGAAAAGCTCGGCCAGTATGTGTTTCGGCAATTCCCGATTATCGACGCCGCGTTCGTTGTGCGAAATAACAATTATCTCATGAACCGCTTATCGGAAATATCGATCGAAATGTAGCTCGGGATCGGCTAATAAACTCGGACGTGCCAGTCGCTTGGAGAACGTACTGCACCAGAAGCGGCAGCGGCATCGGCGGAGCTGGTAGGAAGAGAATCACTGCAACCACCGCGTTCGCAGTGAGGCGAGAGAGGATGTGAACTTAACGCGTTGGGCAATCCGTGTGCTTGCGCCACGGCGAAAGGAACCGCCAACTTTTGTCTTTGGACCAAGGTTTATTGAACAATAAGAGTTATCTCTCTCCGATACTCATGAACGATCTTTTCTTCCTTTCACACTCTATAAATACTCTGTGCAGTCGTATATCGCTGCGGTAAACCGGCCAGCCACTCCCATCGGTACCGAAGAGATCTGCTATACGCGTGTAGGGAGGGCGAATTAATCTCTTCCGTGGATACACACCATACGGGAAATACCGCTTCATTGTTGTTCATAAATACATTTTGATAAACACTTTTGCATATACCGATACGCTCTCGTTTAGCAAACAGTAACATGGAGCAGCGTAAAACCGGGTTACAAGCTCCTGTTTCATTTCGCACCCTCGCGATATACTGGTCCCGCGCTGTTTCTCGCACCTCTCTTTCTACCCTGCCGCGGCACGACAATTAATTTAATCCACTTATCGTTATAAGCGAATACGCGCGAGCGTGTATATCGCGCGCTGTTGGTTGGGAGGACGATTTAATTTTTATTCACACAATTTTCGGTGCCACCCTCCCCTAATTGAAATTCGAAATGAAATAGTGTACGATGTCGACGACATTTTGGCGATAAAGTTGGTGCTTTTTTTTTGTATCGCCATGCTTCTCATTGATTAACTGTATTGTGATTGCATCGAGAGTCCGGCGATCGGATTGTGCGGCACGGCATTAACGAAACGTTATTTTATTTTCGGAACGTTTTGCAAATAAATTCAGAACGACGTTGTCCGTCTTGTTCGCCGTGAGAGTTCGAGGAGGTGAATGGACAGAGGAAAAACCGAGAAGCAGAGGCAAGCACGTTCGCGGGGTTTGCCGAACGGGCACGTATCTACTTCCGTAGTGAGATAGAAAATAGAGACCCCCAGAGCGGGACGTAATGGAGATCCCATCGGGGGTTGGTTCGAGAGACTTTCGCAGCCTCATTCGAGGCATCGCAAACAATGATCTCTCCCTTGCACTTTCCACCCCTTGTTCTCTCGCTACCCATCTCTTCGCTCCGTTGTCCGATCGTTCGACTGGAAACTGTGAATGGAACATCTAATATCGACTCCACCGTCACCACCGTTCCGGCAAGGCTTCGATGTCGTGCCTGGGCCGTGCCATAATTATCAAGTGGGATTAACCCTCTAAATCCTTGGCCTCTTTCCACTCGAAAAAAAAAAAAAAAAAAAATCGGAACGATGTAATTGTCCGACAGTGTATCGTAAACTCAATTCAAGGGTGGGTTGCGTAGTGTGTAGGAGAGAGCGGGGCAAAATGGGATAGTGGGGCAAAACGGCATAATAGGACAAAACGCAATTTTTTTTCAATAACTTTCGGATGGTGGCAGTGATGATAAGTGGCGCAAAACGGTTTCGAAAATCTGGATGTATCGCTGGCACAAAATGGAGCATCAAAAAAATTATTGGAAAACAGAGTTTTGCCCCCTCTGTTCCGTTTTGCCCCACTGTCCCACTTTGCCCCGCTCACCTCCACTGTGTGGACACTTGTTGAACAGTTTTAACTACCTCTACTACCCCCCCCCCCCCCCCCCCCAAACGTCAAGGAGCTCAGGGTCTGAAATGATCTTGCACTGTCCGTGGCGTTCTCCGAGACTCGACTGAACCCGAACTGGCCATGGCTGATGTTGGTCCGGTACGGATATGGCAAGTGGGGTAAGCCTGGAAACGTAACTCACGGCACGATGTACCGATTATAGGATTTCTATCTGACCCCAGCGCCAGTCAGCCAGCCGACTGGTGGGTGACTGCGGGCTTCCGCGAGAGATTGGAGCACGACCAAAATACTATCGCTTACACGCACGTGGAACGTGCGGTGAAAATCATTATACAGCCCAAAACTTCGCACGGCTATTTGAAATTTTATTTTATTCCATACCCAACGCACGTCGATCAGTACTGCGTGCTAATCCTCCCGATCAGTGTGATCAATGAAGAGACTGGGCAATTTTATTTCACTCTCAATGAAAGATCGTTAGCGGAAATGGCTTTTCAAATATTCCACGCAAAATGAACCAATGGTCTTTTCATAATGTACCCGTAGGCGATACAAAGCGCTCCCGATGTTCGAGGCAAACGTGAATTCGGAGTAAAGAGGAATACGGATGGTTCATAAAAAATACACACACGCGCACCCACAGACACACATACACACAAATCCAATAAAAAATACAAAGCACAAAAGAACGAACGAGCGTTTCCGGACAATGGAGCTCTATATTTCGCATATCTCTAGCTTTCCAAACGAGCCTCTCTTTTTCCCAAAATTCGCATAGCTTTTTCACCTGTATTTCATTTTTTTAATTTTATTTTTATTTTTGTGATTGAACAATTTATGGACATGACGTTAAGCCCGATCAAAGTACTTGGCACCCTAATTCACGTGCAGTTGCCGCGGATCCATCCCTCATGTTCCCTCTCGTCCATTACGGCCTCGTTTCGAGGGTGTCGGAGTCAGTGTGTGCAAAAAAAAAAAAAAAAAAAAAAAAAAGAAAATGGTGGAATGAAAAAACTTGAGCGAGAAAAAAAAAACGCCGTGGCCAGTGGAACAGACAAATGAAAATGAGGCAAAAGTGACTGCAGCTAGGTGTAGAGCAACAGACGGGAAATAGCGAGTAAAAAATAAATAAACAAATAAAAAGTAGGAGAGAAGAAACAAGATAGAAATAACCAGGAAGCTGGCGCCTCGGATGGCAAATAAGAGATATCGAGGAGGCGGAGAGGGTTAGCGGGTGGGAATATGTAGGAAAATAGAGGCGAGAGATAGCGAATAAAACTTTTCGAGCTGTGTTTTGATACGTCTGGTGCGCGCTCCGGTGTGGGGGTTCGGGGGTTCCGCGCTCCAGCTACTTTCACGTCTCGTTTCTGGTAGCCGTGAGCCGCAGTGTCGTTCGGAATGTTCGCATACACAGACGGTGAGTGGAGATTCCCGGGGGGCGATCGAGGGATGAAAAAGAATAGGAAAGCGAGGCCGCCCGCGGATCGGGTAGACAACTTTTTGTACCGCTCGGCGTCAAAAAGCTTTGTATATCCCCGTCCATCCAGTTCCCTCTATCCGTCCCTATCTGCACGCCGGTTTCTCACATTGTAGCGACCGACTGCTATCTCACTCGGCGTGTCACGCATCGATGAATCGTTAAATCGATTCGCACCGAGGCGTCGAGTAAGCTTTTCGAACGTCTATTGTTGGATACCCGTCGCCATCGTGCTACTTCCGCCGCAGTTCGGCCGCTGTTCGCCGACGCCGCCGCCGCCTCTTTCTCCTTTCTCTCATCGCTGTATCCGAAATTTCGTACAACACGTTATTCCCGCGGAAGGCTTCCAGCTCGCGTTTCTGCTTCGATAATTTTGGGCGGTCCGGGGGGGTGTAGGACCTCGACTATCCGTTCTCGACGGACAGTAGTAATCGTCGTTTAACTGTCGGAGTGCAGAGTAGCTTTGACTACCGGCTCTTCGGCTCTGCCAGTCCCACCTAGCCTTGACCAGACAGCGGCAAAAGCCTCCGCATAGGCGGGCTGAAGCACAGTGGAAAGCTGTCGGGTCCGAGAATCGCTAGGGAAATGGAAACGAGAACCCTCTTCTCTGCCTCCTCGCTGCCTCCTCTCTCACGGTCTCATCCCTCTTCGCTGAGAGGGTACCATCACCGACGCGAACCTCCAAAGCTTCGGACCAAAAGCCTCTACACCACTCTGCTTTCTACTCCCGAACGGGACTTCCTCACCGTCCTTGTTCTATAGCCACCAACAAGAGTAGACCGAAGTATTCGATGCGACACAAGCGACACGGAGAGCCTCGCGACCGAATTACTTCGACAGGTTTGCCTCTAGCTCTCCATCACTCTCTTTCGCCGGTGAGCCGCAGAGTGCCGACGTCGGTTGGCGACGGCGGTGGAATTGGCTATCCTTGAAGAACCGTCCGGTCCTTCATCACACCACCGCATCGAGAGACGGAGGAGGGGAGAGCTGAGAGTTGTCTGACAATAATTTCCACCTCTTCAATTTCTCGCTGCCTCTTTCATCGTTCTGTATTAAGCGGCTCAGGACCAGCTGCTGTTCACACTCTTTGCGCTGTAGAAGTGAAACAGCAATAAGTATACACATCTAAAAGCAATCCCGGTGAGTGATTACCGACCGGTGGGAGGCTCGACGATACGCTCTGAAAACAAGTGTGTTGTATCAAGAGGGTTTACTTGTAGACACTTTTACCGAGCGTCGGGACAACACGCTTTCCGTGGCTTTAATCGAGTGGCTCGCGTTTTTTATTCAGGAGGCTGGAGGACTCTGTTCTACTCAAATGGGTGTCAATTTTTTAAAAGCTTTCATATAACGATGTAATGTGGTATCCCGCCTCTATTACTTCGTAACTGCGCAGCCACGCTTGCATTACCGCTGAATCTACTTTTTGTTGCGTCACTTACCGCGGGCTCACTAGCTGATGGCTGGCAAGAGAGCCTTGTTACACCAATTTGTAAAGGAGGCGATAAAATCTTTGTCACTAATTACAGACCGATCTCGGTACTGAACACGATCCCTAAGTTGGTTGAAAAGGTGACACAACAATTATCTGCGGTATTCCATTCTATTCACTCCGAGGAAACATGGTTTTATGAAAGGGAAATCGACTACAACCTGTGTAGCGGAATACACTTTTATTACTATTTTTTATTTTTATTAATGTTCCGTTCCAGGTATACCCCTTAGGGGTTTTTACCTTAGCTCCCCCCCTAGCCTAACCATGTACCTATTCTAACACTTTCCTACCCGCACTTCGCTAACCTACTCTAATTCCGTGCATCCGCAGCCGACTTACTTCCCCCTAACTGTACCGCATTCGCCGAGGACACAGGGAAACTGCGGAAAACCCATGTCGGTACAGCTGGCGATATTCTACCGATCCTCAGGTATTTCTGCACTTGAGTACACTGAGAAAAAAAATCAATTGCGTCAACAAAATGAGCGCTTACGGGTGGCGAAATAAATTTTTGGTTGATCGAACGAAATAATTGTCGTAGTAAGTAAAGAAACATTTCATTCGACGGCCTGTTAGTTCGATCAACGAGGTATTCCTTTCGATCAACCAAACATTTGTTTCGCCACCCGTAAGCGCACATTTTGTTGACTCAATTGATTTTTTTTCTCGGTGTAAAGTGCAGAAACACCAAAGTTTCAGAAGAAAGCGCCTCCCGCTCACCGGTCGATGCGCCAGCTAGCGCACGGCTGAGCGGTCACCCATCCAAGCACTGACCGCGAACGATTGTGCTTGACTTGGGAGACCACCGGAGCCGCGCGCCAACCGTGCATCCACCGCTGTCGGTTACTTTTATTACTGAAGCATTCGGTAAAGGCAAGCAAGTGGATTCCATCTATGCCAATTTATCGAAAGCGTTTGATAGTGTGCATCACGGGCTACTTAGCTAAACTTAGTGCCCTCGATGTAAAGGGTTCCCTCCTTGCCTGGCTGGCGTCTTATTTATTAAATCAATCCCAACACGTGCGTATCAAGAGCTCTCTATCAGGCCAGATTTCCACAGTGCCTGCGGCCTCTCAAGGCTCTTGCCCTGGGCCATTAATCTTGAGAATCTACATTAATGACATAGTCAAAGTTATTAACCAGTCTCACGATCTCCTGTTCGCGGATGACATGAAACTGTGCACCACTATAAACGGTCCCGTTGATTCAGCCAGGCTACGGCCTGGTGTCGACGCTATACAGCAGAACCTCGTTTATCCGAGGTAATGTGCGGAGAGCATGCATCGGATAAGCCAAAACTCGGATAACACGGATAACATACTCAATTAAAACTTGTACTACTATTATATATTTAAAAAATAACACACCACTTCATATAAACATTAACTTTATTAGTTAATTTACGACTTTTTTCCTTTTTTAAGACGTCGCGATGTTCTACCATTGACTCTAGAATCGGAACTGATGTATTTACAGCTCGCACTATAAAGACGCAGTACACTTGTACGAGTTTAAGCGCGTATGCAACAATGTAGCAGTTACAGACTACTCCGCGCGCGGGCATGATGCCTTATAGCGTTTTAACCGAGTTTTCCGTATTATCCGAGCCTACACCTTGGTTAACGCGGAAGGCTCGGATGAGTTGGATGCTTCGGATAATCGAAGGTCGGATAAGCGCGGTCCTACTGTATATTTAAAAAATGACACACCACTTCATATAAACACTAACTTTATTAGTTAATTTACGACTTTTTTCCTTTTTTAAGACGTCACGATGTTCTACCATTGACTCTAGAATCGGAACTGATGTATTTGCAGCTCGCAATATAAAGACGCAGCAAACTTGTACATGTTTAAGCGCGTATGCAACAATGTAGCGGTTAAAACTACTCCGCGCGCGGGCATGCTGCCTTATCCGTTTTAACCGAGTTTTCCGTATTATCCGAGCCTTCACCTTGGTTAACGGGGAGGGCTCGGATGAGTTGGGTGCTTCGGATAACACGGAGGCTCGGATAATCGAAGGTCGGATAAGCGCGGTCCTACTGTATATTTAAAAAATGACACACCACTTCATATAAACATTAACTTTATTAGTTAATTTACGACTTTTTTCCTTTTTTAGGACGTCACGATGTTCTACCATTGACTCTAGAATCGGAACTGATGTATTTACAGCTCGCAATATAAAGACGCAGCAAACTTGTACATGTTTAAGCGCGTATGCAACAATGTAGCAGTTACAGACTTACTCCGCGCGCGGGCGTGCTGCTTCATCCGTTTTAACCGAGTTTTCCGTATTATCCGAGCCTACACCTTGGTCAACGCGGAGGGCTCGGATGAGTTGGGTGCTTCGGATAACACGGAGGCTCGGATAATCGAAGGTCGGATAAGCGCGTCCTACTGTAGCACATTGGTGCCACCTGACCGATATACGCCTCAATGAGGTACTTTATGAAGAAAAGGGAAATCGTGCATTTCCAGTATTTTGTAAACGGGTCGATGCTCGGGTACGAGACACTACACGCAATCTGGCTGTCACCGTTGACAAGGCGCTATGTTTACCGATCATTACATGCGTCAATCGACGAGTACCGTTTATGGGTCATGCCGGTTTTTTTCGTGATCAAATAAAAGCGACCCGGGTTTTTGGTTTGTATTACCCATATTCCATGTACTGCGATACCAATTGTACGAAAAAAATAAGCGAGCTAAAAATAAACTGATCATTATGTCGAAATGGTTGAAACGGCTTCTAGGTTGTTAGGCTACATAAAGTGCACGGCCACATCGTTTGATGATCCTGCGACCCTTAGAGCATTGAATACAGCATTGGTGCGTCCAGGTCTGGAGTACGCGTTGCAAATATGCTGTCGCCATGTTCGTACGTATATTGCAATGATTGAGCGCGTCCAACATGAATTCCTTTGCTTTGCTGCATACCAGCTCAACTCTCCTATGGAATTTCGCGACCACGATTACTCTGCACTTCCGAGTCGTGTGAACTTAAAGACCCTACGGGATAGACGTTCAATGATTGATTCGATGTTCTTCTTCAATACATCAAACGGGTATGCCAACTGACCAGTTCTATATTGGCTGAATGCGTGTATTGAGTCTCTCACAGACCCACGCGGAATACTGACTTCAACCTTCCAACTTATGGGCTAAATTACGAACATTATTGCCTTATTCCACGCGTGGGCCGATTGGCTAATTAATTTCAAAATATTGAGGAGATACTTGGTATCCCTCATACAGTTTTTCAGGCTTCCGTACTCAGATCAAGACTACACTGTAAAAAATGTCCATTTGAAAATTCACAAATGTATATGAAGTTTTATGCATATATAGTATATGAAATTTCATTGACACGTGTGTAAGAATATTGAGCTACCGGTATATTAAAAACAATAATATTTGTATAAAATTTGTAATAATAACATAATTTTCATATACGGACGTCTTAATTTTCAATGTCATCACCGGTAATTAAAATTCAAATACAATGTATATTAATTTTAATTTCACGTACCGAGGTTCTATATTTCATATAACTTTGTATATTAAATGTGTTGTAAATTTCATAACATTTTTTACAGTGTATCAGCGTGTTAATATTACGCGATACCTCGTTCTAGACTTAAGCTACTGTAATAATACACTCTTACTCACTATTGTACAATCTTGTGCTGTAAAAGAGCCTTGCTCGTTTACAAACATTAAATACCATAAAGTAAAATAAAAAGTTTCATACGTAGAGAGATGAAATCGGTTATTTCGACACGTGTTAACGTGTAAGCACAGATAAACGTGTAGAGGTGAGACACTTGTTTTTAGTGTGCAGCGCCCGACTAATCAGTAACTGTGGACGGTATGGACTTTGCTATCGGAGATGGGAATCAATGATCAGCCGAAGATAGCGGAGTGAGATCGTTACGAGCCTGATTTATCGAAATAGATCGGCTATAAGAGATTCAAGATCTATGCAGAGTACTCTCGGGATACGAAGGCGAGATTTATAATGATATCTTGAAAAATCAATTACTCGGAAAGCATGTTCTCGGGATGGGTGGAGTGATAAAAATAAGCGCGGATAAAATTGTCTTTGACGCCAGACAGCAATTTCTCAGTTCATTATAGCGACGACAACGGCGACAAGGAAACTCTGAGCACCGGAATGTATTTTAACTGTCCGATCCTTTTATTGTAAAATAGCTCAATACTGTAGAACAGACTTAATCCCAGGGTTAAGGTATAAGACACTCGTTAACGTTGGATCGTCTGTGATAATAATTTCTCGGATGCCCGGGTGCCGAGGGCACGTAGAGACTCCTCGCAGCCTCGGTGCCTCTCGCGCTCCTCCGTCTCCTTTTTTTTTTCCCCGAGCGGAGAAATATAAAAGAAAATAAACGTTCGAGAAACCGGCTTTATTTCCGCTCTCCTTGCGTACCGCTCGGGGCGTTTCATGCGCAAAGTGTAACGCTCGGCCCTGCTGTTTGCCTTGCCTTTGCCTTGACGTGTTTTCTGTGCACGGACTTGGGAAACGGGATTTTAAATTCTCTTGCTTCGCGAGCGAGCAGAACACGAGTTATCGGGAAGGAGAGACGAGAAAGATCTGCATCATGCAGGAGAGACCTGCATGATAACTAGTCCGAGTTCTCGCACCTCAGAATCGTTAATCGACGCTTCTAATGTTTTCTGATAGTCTCGTATACCGATATTATATCGTCCCGCTCGTAAACGTAACGGAATTTCCCGGACGATTTTTCAACTATCAGCTCTGTCGGACCGGATGAACGACAAAGTTATTCCTACGCTGCCTGCCGGCATTTTCTTTTCAACGTGTGAAAAATTCTCGAGAGGAATAGAGAAATTGCACACTGCACGGCACTCTCACCAACGATCATCGATATCGTTGTAGACAAAATCCAGCAAAGTTTCCTCTAAACTCTTCATCCGGGCGAATGGCACGTATGCTCCCAATACATCGTGGATTCCTTACTCCCGTTCTCCAGGGAGTTACAAGTTGCAACGTAGCGCGTATAATATAGCGTCCGGAAGTTGCCCGGGTACGAAGAAACCGCAGGTAGAGCGCGAGGAGAGGACAGTGGGAGGGATATCGAGTGGACGTGCCAACGAGAGGATATTCGGGTGTTCTACCGAGCGTATAGTACACCGCGTATCACCGTGGTTTTTGGCAACGAGCTAGACGCCGGTGGCGGAGGATGAGGATCGGAGCCTCGGAGAACGTCGCGGCGGCCAACGTCGCGTAGTTACGGGGGCGCGTCTCCGAGGAAACACTTTGCTCCTCTCTGTTCGCTGTGTGACGCTTTCTCAACCCTCGACTCTCCCGCCCCGTACTATTCCCCCCTCCAGTTTTCCCTTGTTCGCTTCGCGTTGATAGTACCGCCACTATCCAGCGCTTGTGCAAGTGGTGCAGCAACCGTAGCGGTGGTACAGCAAGCAGTTTCTCGCTCTTTCCGCGGTCGTCAAGACGTGCTTCCACGCCCGCCCCGACACGACGTCGGCGTCTGTGCGGCGTCTGGGGTGACATCGGGAAAGCGCGCGGGCCACCGTACCAACCTCCCTTCGTCCCTCCCCCCCCCCCTCCCGGTTGCATTCCACTCTCGCCTAGCGCCAAATTGATACCACGCGTTCTCACCCTCGGGCTCGACCACCGAAGACCCGAGACAAGATACTCTCGTAGCTTGCGGAACGGATCCAGACCTTTCTCACACTCCGCCGCCACTCACGGGCAGACATAATCTGTATATAAATTTCACTGGACTCGCCTCGAAGGAGAACTTCCGCATATACGGAGGAGATCCTGCAGTCTTCGTCGTTGTACGCCGGGGCTTTCCAGTCATCGTAACTGAGTGTCGCAGATACCGAGACGTTGCGTCATGAGACGTAGACATTTTCACCGGAGAGGGTTGTTATCTGTAGTTGGCACTGATAAAAAAAAAGTATCGTTGAGTCAACTGAGATTCGGGCAGGGACGTTCAAATAAATATTTAGTTGGTGCAACAAAATATTTTAACGACTCAAAAATATTTTGGTAAGATCAACCAACAAATTGTTGAACTAACGAATTTTTGTTGTTGTACCAACAATATATTCAGTTGAACGTCCCTGCCCGAATCTTAGATGATTCCACCGTATTTTTTTCTCAGTGTGTCGTTCTGTTTCGTACGGCGCTGTGGCTGGAAAATGTTCGTAGGGACATTTTTTTTGGGTTGTTATCTGTAGTTGGCACTGATAAAAAAAGTATAGTTGAATCAACTGAGATTCGGGCAGGGACGTTCAAATTAAAATATTTAGTTGGTGCAACAAAATATTTTAATGACTCAAAAATATTTTGGTAAGATCAACCAACAAATTGTTGAACTAACCAATTTTTGTAGTTGTACCAACAATATATTCAGTTGAACGGCCCTG
Organism: Exephanes ischioxanthus; assembly: GCA_958510785.1. Classification (NCBI taxonomy): domain Eukaryota; kingdom Metazoa; phylum Arthropoda; class Insecta; order Hymenoptera; family Ichneumonidae; genus Exephanes; species Exephanes ischioxanthus. Next base: position 15,803,049 of record OY294019.1, read on the forward strand.
CCCGAATCTTAGATGATTCCACCGTATTTTTTTCTCAGTGTGTCGTTCTGTTTCGTACGGCGCTGTGGCTGGAAAATGTTCGTAGGGACATTTTTTTTGGGTTGTTATCTGTAGTTGGCACTGATAAAAAAAGTATAGTTGAATCAACTGAGATTCGGGCAGGGACGTTCAAATTAAAATATTTAGTTGGTGCAACAAAATATTTTAATGACTCAAAAATATTTTGGTAAGATCAACCAACAAATTGTTGAACTAACCAATTTTTGTAGTTGTAACAACAATATATTCAGCTGAACGTCCCTGCCCGAATCTTAGATGATTCCACCGTATTTTTTTCTCAGTGTGTCGTTCTGTTTCGTACGGCGCTGTGGCTGGAAAATGTTCGTAGGGACATTTTTTTTTGGGTTGTTATCTGTAGTTAGCACTGATAAAAAAAGTATAGTTGAATCAACTGAGTTTCGGGCAGGGACGTTCAAATAAATATTTAGTTGGTGCAACAAAATATTTTAACGACTCAAAAATATTTTTGTAAGATCAACCAACAAATTGTTGAACTAAACAATTTTTGTAGTTGTACCAACAATATATTCAGTTGAACGTCCCTGCCCGAATCTTAGATGATTCCACCGTATTTTTTTCTCAGTGTGTCGTTCTGTTTCGTACGGCGCTGTGGCTGGAAAATGTTCGTAGGGACATTTTTTTTTGGGGTTGTTTAAATATGTTCCGTCACGGAACCAAAGAGTAACGTTGATGGAAGAATGTATCGACTGTGCGATTTAATTAGCGTCTATCAACTAGCTTTTCCCTCGAACATGCCGAATTTCTCGAAGGATTCGATACACTCTCGGGCACTCACGGGCTATTATAAGTTTCCTCTATTAATCGAAGGGAGATTTCCACAGTTGAATAACTTTCCGTGAGGAGCAAACTTCCGCGACGTTGCTGCTGCTGCTGCAAGTCCTTGCTCGGGTTCCTAACTGGACGACGTTGGCCGCTCCAATCCACCCCCCCCCCCCCCACCCCCCACCCCCCACCGCGCCGCTACATTATTCCGCAAGAGATACAATCTGTATAAATTTCGCCTGGCCGATCTTGGCAGCTGTTACCGATAGCAGGTAGTTGTAGTCGCTCGGGACCGGCGCCCGAAGAGAAACCTCCTCTCACCCATGCCACACATATTGCTCCCGGCGCCTCAGCAATAATTTCCCGGTGTGAAACCCGGCAGCGTTAACGCTGTTGTACAGAAAATTCTCCGCTGACGACGATGTTCGAGTATTATCGAGTCGCGTGTGTACCAGTAATATCAAGAGGTAATTGCTGTAATTTCACGTCTGCAAGTGAAACAATTATCCTGTGGAGGGAGATTCAAACGGAACAGGCGCATGCCTACGTAAACATAATCTTTCCCTATTGCGCCAGGAGGACGCGCAAGATGATCTCCGGATTCTTGCAGCAATCGTTGAACAAGTGCGCCGTCTGGAATCCTTTGCCGGGTTGTTATTAGCCACTCATACAAATCTGAAGACCTTACCCGACTTTTTTTTTTAGACGCAAGCATTTTTACCTCACGATGGGATGATAAACTTGTTTATCGTCGAGCAATTTCTTAGTAGTCATTGGAAAAAAGGTGCGAAGTACTTTCCACTTGGTTTTCTTATTTACTATATTTTTGTGCATAGCTGTCTCTATGAGAAAGTTCGTTGATCGGTTTTGGCTTCCGCATAGAGGAGAGCCATGTGCAAATTACTTTGTAGCTTTTTGAAACATTTGTTTTACTAGGGCCTCGATTTTGAGGCTTCGGTCCCCACCACGGAGCGAATATCGATCGACGCAGTAAGCTATTTGCCATGCTCGATAGTTAGTAGGGGCGGGGCATGCGCTACCTCGATTTTCGTGCGTGTCAGCGGGAGCCGGTCCCGCCGCTGTGCATGAAGTCGAGGCCCTAGTGTACTTGTTTATTACCGAATTCTTTATTTACTTTACATATTTTTTGGCTCATTTGTTTTTTCAATTTTAGTAATTTGTTTTACTGCTCTATCGATAATATATCCGGTGTATGGCATTCGTAAACGCGGAGATTATTTTTGCGCCTTGCGATATTTTTTCGATGATTTTTGCGCCGGTTGTGAAGTACGAATTGAAACAAATTTTTTTTTTAATGTTATGAAATTTTTACGGCTGCATCGATTCCTGCCAAATTCAATAGAGAACATGGATCCATAATAGTTTATTTGTGATAAATTGTTTAGTCAAATATCTAAAAAATTATGGGAGCTAAGTGCTAAGAGATACTTTTGAAAAATTGAAAATGTCATAAGACCCAGCCCAATTCGACCGATTCTTATCGAATTTAATAGCGAACATTGTTTGATGTTAGTCTACTTCCGTAGAAAGTTTCAGCCCGATAACTCAAAATTTGCGAAAGCTAGAGCGCGAAAACACTTTTGTCGAAAAATTCAAAATCTGATAAAAGCTGAACGAATGTTTCAATCATTGTGTACGTTGTATCAAACAGGGGAACCTAACTGCTCTACTCGCGTGCCAAATTTCAACCCGATTGATAAAGCCGTTCTTGAGTTATAGACGGTTGAATTGTACAAGTCTGACGCACACGCACACATCCATCGATCAAAACATTTTTCCTACCAGTGATTTTTCGACGATTCCATGAAACTCTCTCTCGAAAAAAAATTCACGATAACAAAACTTCCTCCACGAGTACGCAAAAACGTAATTTTTTAAACAAATACGCGGTCGGCAGTGAAGAAATTTTCCTCGCTCCCGAATGGGTTTCAAATAAAAAAAATGCATTAGTTATACACTGCGGCAAGTGTGAGAGAGAAGAAATAAAGAAAGGGTGGCGGATTGAAATGAGAAAGCAGTATACGTAGAGAGGGAGAGAACGATAGCCGTTCGCATCGTAGCAGCTTCGCACAAACAAGTTTCCCACTCGCCACGCCCCCGTCGTATAAAATCCTACCCCAGCATGCAGCGGCAGAGGTATGAGCACCAGCAGGAGCCTTTTTTTTTATCACGCATTCCCAAAACTTTCGACATTTGCCACCACCACCAAGCACTTCCCCCTAAAGCCTCCCCCGTCCACCCGCAATCGAAACTCTCAACCCCGTCCCCACCCGTAGTTACACCGGGACATAACTGTTTTACCGAGTTTCCCGCAGTAGCAGGTGCACATGCAAACACCCCGAACATTTGTACACTTTGTTATTACAGCTCGATTCATCGTAAAACTGTTGTAAAGCAAAAAATATCATCGAACTCATAAAAACTATGTACACGAGTGCACGTACTGCGTGTCTGCATAAAAATCACGACGGACACGCGAGTGCACAGCGAAGCGTGCCATGCCGGTTCCTGCCCCGTCGTGTATCGCTGCGATAGATCAAACATAATAGACGGAGAGAACGTCTCTCGCCTGATGCAATTTATCTAGGTTGATCGACGTCCGCTGAAAGAAAAGATGAAAAAAACGTGCGAACGCATAATTTTAGAATCCACGCTCGAACGCCTCTTGCGGATGCGCGGCGCCGGCTTGTACTACGCGCCACTCTCTGTCTGCCTTTAGCTATATGTATGAAATATAAAAAAAAAAACAAAATGAGCAAAAAGTTTGCTAATGCTGGACAACACTCGAAGAGGTTCTCGCACCCACCGTTTCCATTTTGAATCTGCGATCGCTTATCTTATGCTCTTCTAAGGGGGATATAACATCTCGACGGGCTCTCGATGTTCACTGATCTCCCCCCACCCCTCCCTTCCCTTATGCGCGAGCTCGGATAAATATGTTTGAGATAAGATCGGTAGCGCGGCTTTTCGCCGCGCATGAATCTGAAGAATACATCTGGACCGGTCCCTCCCCCCTCCGTTCCTGCCTTTATCCAGCGGATGGAAGAACGAACTGGCCCGGCAGGAATTCCTCGAATCTCTCTTATTCACGATAGATCGATGGTGGGTAACTCGGGTCAATAGATTCTGCTCTGCACCGAAAAAACACACCAACCTTCCTTTTTTGTATAAAAATAAAACAGCAAAAAAAGCTAAGATTTTAAATAAATAACAATACCGGGCTTCTTATTGGGCATTGAAAACTAACGATATTGGCAGCAGCGTGAAGTAGGGGAGACCGGGGCAAAATGGCACAGCGGGGCAAAACGGGACAGGTAATGGTAAAACTCAATTTTCCAATAATTGTTGGATGTCCCATTTAGTCCCAACTATACATCCGGATTTTCAAACCTGTTTTGCCCCACGTACCACCATCGCCGCCATCCAAAAGTTATTCTAAAATTGCGTTTAGTCTCATTATCCCGTTTTGCCCCGGTGTGCCATTTTGCCCCGCTCTCCCCTATGCGGCATCATTTGCGATTGTACGTAGGAGTGGGGATCGACGATGTGATTTTTCGATATGACACCGCGAACTTTTCATAGGATTTCTCTAATTATGGTTTATTTTCGTGAGTTCATACCTGCGCTCACAAATGTATTGTTACAAACATCAATCAGGCTACGAAGTTTTAGTATACCAAAATCTGTTAAGCCATTTTTTGCCGTTCCAACGTTTACTGCCGCTTGCGCACAACTCTCGTCTTTTTGCCCTAGCGGGCAGTCGGGAGTAAAAACCATGGTAGTCATAATTTTCACGACATTGAATTTCCATAGAAAGTTATTTTTGTCGCACGGAGAAAAAAATTTGTTGGTTCAACATCACCCTGAAGATGTCTGCATGAGACTAAATTTCATCAAGTTATAACGGCTGTGTTTTTCATCGCGAGAACTTCGCTCTCGAAAGTTCACTTAGAGAATACAATTCTACAAGTGAACAATTTTTGTTTCATCCCAAAGCAGTGCATTCACAAAGATTTGACAAAGATGAAATTTAATGTCCATGCAGATATCTTAATGGTCATTGGTTCAACAAAGTTTTTTGTTACCGTAACAAATTTAATTTGTTAGTATCGGGATAACAAAACGAGCTTGTAACCATATCAACATTGTTCGCTCGGAGCCATTTGCCACAGCAACAAACAGCCTTTGTTACTGCAACAACAACAAAAATTGTTATATGACTAAATGAGGCGCGCATATGTGCCAACAACTACGACGAGCTCGAGACAGTAGACGCGTAAAATCAAAACAAAGAGACGCGAGGAAACGGTTTCTTCGTATTCGATTCAAAATGAAAAATAGAGTGGAATGCTGTATACGGATGTATAAACTGCGAAAGGTAATACCATTCGGTGTTTAATACATCCAAATACAGCAAATTTCAAGAATTCGCAATTGCAAATACAAACATTATTTTCAATATAATCAAATGATAAAATACAAACGCAGTGAGTTAATCTTCAAATAAATGTATGTACGTATCTATAATTATTCTATTACCAGTCATTATTCAGCCGTCGAATTACAGCAGACGTCGTTTGTTCTCATAGCAAACTAAATCGTCACAGTAACAAGAAAGTTTTGTGATGATAGCAGAACCAAGTGATTCTACGTAATGATTTTGTTGCTGGTTTTACTAAGGTAAAGGACCCAGTTTATGGCACTTCTACGCAGCTCTCTCACTTCAAGCGTGTAAAATCATCGGGAATAAACAAGGAGGACCAAGAGTCGCAGCTTGTGAGCCCCCGAATACACGCTACACTGAGAAAAAGAAATGGTTGGATTAAACAAATGCGCGGTGACATACGTTCATAGGTGTATTTGGTTGATTCAACAAAAATGTCTGTTTCAATCGAAATTTTTTGAATAAATTGAAGCAAATAATCGTTTAACAAAACAATGCTATATTTGTACCAAACAAATAACAGCTTTGAACGTATGTCACCGCGACTTTTGGTTAATCCAACCATTTTTTTTTCTCAATGTACCCATTGGCTGCATTCCAAATGGTGGGGGGAGCCGACTATGCTAGAGGTACCCCTGTCCCAAATCGGGTCCGTGTCAGAAACTGGGTCCTTTACCTTAATCGTTTTGTTGCGGGAACGAGATCATTGTCAGCAAATCTCATTTTCTTAGAGCTGCTAAACCATTTTTCTCCATGCGTGCTAACCACAGGAATGCGACGGTCGATTCGTTTGATACTTTGCATACACGGACATTGTTCAGAATCCCAAAATCTAACAAAAATGTCATACCCGTAATTCGAATTCGGGCTGACAATTTCCTTGAGTGACTCTCATCGCCCCGATCTCGGCCTGTGCACTCTCAAACACGCACGTCCGTGCATCCTGCGGTACGGACGGAGAGGATAAAGTGGATATAAAAAAAAGAGATCATGAAAAGAACCGACTGCCACTCTATTCAATGGATGAATGGACGCATTGTTGCTCCGTGGCAGAAGAGACCGCAGGATCTCTCCGCTGCGAGAGGATGAGGAGCGAGAACCAGCGGCAGCCCGTCAGCGAGACTGCCCTGAGCTGCTGAGCATCGAAGACTCGCTCTCTCTCCGGTCTTCTCTCTCTCCGTTACTTGCTTCTGTTAAGCCTCCCTCCGTCGAGCCGTGGTATTTTACGAGCTCGTTTCAGGTGTCTCGGTGGCGGTCCGCGCGGTCGTGCGCGTACACGCCGAAGGAAAAAAACCGGGCGGAGGACTCGCTAATGAAACTTGCCTGGCCTCCTCGTACTCTCGTACGACAGGTGAATTATTATACATTATGATTGAACCCTGCTCGGTTTCTTGCCTTTAGACCCAATTAAGACACCCATTGATTGGAGAAGGACTTTGGTGCTTCCCTCTCCACGCTTTCAGTTCGGCTCTCCGGTTTCTCTGTATGTTATATAATGTGCTACATTATATACCTCCGAGGTTCTCTCGGGTGAACCAGCCACGCCCGGTTTTTCTTGGCTTCTCGACGAGCCGCCGATATCGGAGGCATTCAAAGTCGGGTTTCACTGTTTACGGAATATATTTATCGCTAGCGCCGGTGTAGCTGACGTTTTGATTGGACGTTGAGCGGGGATTTTTATTTCTTTTTTTTTTTTTATGTCTCCCGTTTATTTCTTCATTTCGAAGCAGTTTTAAACACCCTGGCAGGTTCTTGTGTCGCTTAATTACTAGCAATCGCCGGGAATAAGGTGGAGATTTTTTTTTTTTTTTTCAAGTTAAATAACGCGTCGATGGTAAGGTAAACGACTGTCTCTGTTAACGTCAACGAACGCAATTTATACTGATATTAAAAACAGTTTTCGTTTGATACAACGAAAAAATATTGACGGTATGTTGAAGAGCAGAATTAACTCTTGATTATTGCCGCAATGCGCATACTTTTATAAAAATGGTCACTCAACAATTTCACAGTATGTAGCGCAACTCGCATTTTGGTACTTCTGAGTCGCAGTTGCTATCAGTTCATTGCAGCCGAAGCACGTCGAGGCTTCTCCGAATGCATTAATTTGCAAGTATTGAAAAACATAAAATTTATACCAACGGTGTCAGTAGAGGTAATATTATCAATTAGATTTGTAGTAATTTGTTTTTTGATTACGTGCTTTATTTGTCATGACGGAAAGTGCGTCAGCAAAATTAGGTTATGCTGTATTTTCCACCACTTGTTGCATCGCCGTTATTATAAATTGAAGTCAATGTTTTCATATAATTTTGAACCGTAAAATTATTTAAAAATAATATCTGTACCATGGTGCTATAACGTACGACATAAGGGTAGAAACTGAGTGTTCGGCGATCCGACATACTGCGTCACGGAAACTGGATACATGACGATGACGAAAACTGCGACATAAGTGACGGAAACTGGGTACACGAGGTCATCCAAACTGCAGCATGAGGTTTAAAAATGTCGGCAGTAGAGCCACTATTAAGACAATAATTTAGTAATTCGATCTTACTGAATTGAATAAATAACGGAAAACCGTGTTCCCTGCCCTAAAAATGACGGAAACTGGGCCGCTCACTTTAGTAGACAAAATGCGGAGCAAAACGCACTATAAAAGTAGTGACAAAAGACAATTATTCGCAGGTCATTAAAAATGTCTCAACCCAAATGTTGGCCATGGGACCGTTTTGCCCCACTCTCCGAGGGCAGTAAACTCGCCAGTCCCTGGAGAATCAGGAGTTGCTGTATCAAGAGAGAGAGCGAGAGAGCCAGAACTGTAAAAGTAACTTTTACCCCCAAGGAAACTAAATGTGGGCTTAGAATTATTGTCGACGTCGTGCGGAGTTCAAACCGCTGCGAGCTGTGTTCCTGGTATGTTCTCTGATTCTCTTCCACTTACCACTCTCTCTCTCTCTCTCTCTCGGTCTTTCCCATACTCCCGGAAACCGTAACTACATACAGCAGTATTATAGTATATAGAAATAACATAGTTGAAACAGCGAGTATGCGCCATACCAAAGTTTACTTTGATAAACTAATTCGCAAGTACCGGTGAATAATTTTCATCGGACCAGCGTAAGTATCTGGTCCGGAGATAGCTGGAAACTGGGGCTTGGTTCTACTATACATATAATATATGTACTTACATATCCCATTTACGTTTTCACCGTTTGTGCCGTGAAAACTAACCGTGAACGAGAAGCAAACTAGAGCGGAAAAAAACGAACGAGAAGAAATCTCTCCTGAACTCCCGATAGGTGTGTATCAGTAAAAAAAAAAAAAAAGAAGTGATCTTTTTTAGTACTCTATTTATTTATTTTTATAGCGTTCTCGTGACAAAGTGCGTGCGGGGCATGAACGAGTATAGACAACGGTACGAAGTGGATCTTCAGGCAATGAGTGGTAAACTTTTATCCCGTCGTCGATGATATACGACGGGCTTTTGCGATTCTCTCCTCCCGTGAGTCCCTCGCTGTTTGAGGCCCTGCGCTCTCAACCCTCGACAAGGCATCGTACCGCAGTCGGAAGGAGAGTGAGTTCATGGCGAGGTGCTTTGCAGGTATCCTTGACAACAACAGCTTCATTTTACGACTTTACTCCCGGAACAAACTGCGCTCTGTTGTAGCGCAACGGCGGTCGAAGCTTCCCTTCTCTGCCTTCGAAAAGGCTCTCCCATTGGCGATATTTAGACATTTTATCCAGCTGGAAGCGCGATACTCGGGGAACTTAGGTATCACGCTGTTCTTCCCTCTTCCGTTTCGGCGAGCTGAAGCTGAACGACCTCAGCCTCTCATCGCTCGCTTTGGAGCCCGAGAATATTGAAAAATTTTCAGCGATATTCTCAAAGCTACCGGGTATACCGCACGTTTTTCCTTTTTGCCACACGGTTTTCCTTTTCATTTTTTCGCCTCTTTCGGTTATTTCACGAGCGAAGGGGAGATGCTGCTCCGGAGTTCAGTCATTGACTCGGGATAGAAAGAGTAACGACGAGAGAACGTAAAAACGAGAGGATAATAAAGAAGGATCGGCAAGTGAAACATTTACCCGAGGTATATATTACGACTTAGCGTCGAGTTTTATGTCGACGGTATGTACGAATGCGGATATATAGAATTATTGTATGTTTTATTATATAATCCATATGGTATCACCTTGATTTTAATGGAACTCCATAGTCAATCAAGTACGACCGTACGACGTGTCCGTCGAAAAGTGAACGCACTTTAGGTTCAACGCTACATACGAAAGTGGATATATAGTATTATTGTATGTTTTATTTTATTATCCATATGGTATCACCTTGATTTTAATGAAACACCATAATCAATCAAGTACGACCGTACGACGGGTCCATCGAAAAGTGAACGCACTTTACGTTCAACGCTACATGCGAAAGCGGATAAATAGAATTATTGTATGTTTTATTATATAATCCATATGGTATCACCTTGATTTACATGAAACATCATAGTCAGTCACGTACGATTGTACGAAGTGTCATTCGAAAAGTGAACGCACTTTACGTTCAACGCTACATACGAAAGTGGATGTATAGTATTATTGTATGTTTTATTATATAATCCATATGGTATCACCTTGATTTTAATGAAACATTATAGTCAGTCAAGTACGGCTGTACGAAGTGTCATTCGAAAAGTGAACGCACTTTACGTTTAACGCTACATACGAAAGCGGATGTATAGAATTATTGTATGTTTTATTATATAATCCATATGGTATCACCTTGATTTTAATAAAACATTATATTCAGTCAAGTACGACTGTACGAAGTGTCATTCGAAAAGTGAACGCACTTTACGTTCAACGCTACATACGAAAGTGGATATATAGTATTATTGTATGTTTTATTATATAATCCATATGGTATCACCTTGATTTTAATGAAACACCATAATCAATCAAGTACGACCGTACGACGGGTCCATCGAAAAGTGAACGCACTTTACGTTCAACGCTACATGCGAAAGCGGATAAATAGAATTATTGTATGTTTTATTATATAATCCATATGGTATCACCTTGATTTACATGAAACATCATAGTCAGTCACGTACGATTGTACGAAGTGTCATTCGAAAAGTGAACGCACTTTACGTTCAACGCTACATACGAAAGTGGATATATAGTATTATTGTATGTTTTATTATATAATCCATATGGTATCACCTTGATTTTAATGAAACATTATAGTCAGTCAAGTACGGCTGTACGAAGTGTCATTCGAAAAGTGAACGCACTTTACGTTCAACGCTACATATGAAAGTGGATATATAGAATTGTTGTATGTTTTATTATATAATCCATATGGTATCACCTTGATTTTAATAAAACATTATATTCAGTTAAGTACGACTGTACGAAGTGTCATTCGAAAAGTGAACGCACTTTACGTTCAACGCTACATACGAAAGTGGATATATAGTATTATTGTATGTTTTATTATATAATCCATATAGTATCACCTTGATTTTAATGAAACACCATAGTCAGTCACGTACGATTGTACGAAGTGTCCCTCGAAAAGTGAACGCACTTTACGTTCAACGCTACATACGAAAGCGGATATATAGAATTATTGTATGTTTTATTATATTATCCATATGGTATCACCTTGATTTTAATAAAACATTATATTCAGTCAAGTGCGATTGTACGAAGTGTCCCTCGAAAAGTGAACGCACTTTACGTTCAACGCTACATACGAAAGTGGATATATAGTATTATTGTATGTTTTATTATATAATCCATATGGTATCACCTTGATTTTAATGAAACACCATAGTCAGTCACGTACGATTGTACGAAGTGTCCCTCGAAAAGTGAACGCACTTTACGTTCAACGCTACATACGAAAGCGGATATATAGAATTATTGTATGTTTTATTATATTATCCATATGGTATCACCTTGATTTTAATGAAACACTATAGTCAATCAGGTACGACCGTACGAAGTGTCCGTCGAAAAGTGAACGCACTTTACGTTCAACGCTACATGCGAAAGCGGATAAATAGAATTATTGTATGTTTTATTATATAATCCATATGGTATCACCTTGATTTTAATGAAACACCATAGTCAGTCACGTACGATTGTACGAAGTGTCCCTCGAAAAGTGAACGCACTTTACGTTCAACGCTACATACGAAAGCGGATATATAGAATTATTGTATGTTTTATTATATAATCCATATGGTATCACCTTGATTTTAATGAAACATTATATTCAGTCAAGTACGACTGTACGAAGTGTCATTCGAAAAGTGAACGCACTTTACGTTCAACGCTACATACGAAAGTGGATATATAGTATTATTGTATGTTTTATTATATAATCCATATAGTATCACCTTGATTTTAATGAAACACCATAGTCAGTCACGTACGATTGTACGAAGTGTCCCTCGAAAAGTGAACGCACTTTACGTTCAACGCTACATACGAAAGCGGATATATAGAATTATTGTATGTTTTATTATATTATCCATATGGTATCACCTTGATTTTAATAAAACATTATATTCAGTCAAGTGCGATTGTACGAAGTGTCATTCGAAAAGTGAACGCACTTTACGTTCAACGCTACATACGAAAGTGGATATATAGTATTATTGTATGTTTTATTATATAATTCATATGGTATCACCTTGATTTTAATGAAACATTATAGTCAGTCAAGTACGACTGTACGAAGTGTCCCTCGAAAAGTGAACGCACTTTACGTTCAACGCCGCACGGCGTAACTTCTGCTACCGGGTCTGGTCACGGCTGCTGTAAACCGTGACACAGAGGACAATGGCCAAGACAAGTAAAACTAAATTGACTGTGTACCGTGTGCACGAGGTGGCGGTGGCGGTGGCGGTGGCTTTAGTGGTGAACGGAGCAAAGGGGAGACTCCGCCAACCCGGTGGCAACGACTAAAGAGCACGAGGATAGGACGGAGAAAGAGAAAAATGAGGAAGTGAGAGGATCGAGAGATATACAAATATACAAAATTTAACAGAGCGAAAGGAGGATGGCGAGTATGTGAGCGGAGCGAATGAGAAACAAGAGTAGGGAGAGGAGAAGTGTAGAAAGTGGTGCCCAAGCCGACAATGAGAATTCGACGAAGTGGCAACACAACGAAAGTACAGCTTACGTTCCGTTAATCGTGCTTAATTGCGTGCAATTACTCGAAATGGGAAAATAACAAGTCGCTCGCCGGGTACACTGCACCACTAACACGCCTCTCGCTTTCTCTCTTCTCCTCCTCTTCTCTCCGCTGTCTCGCTGTCTCTATCTGCTTCCTAGGCTGCGACGCGCTAGAAACATCCACTTCTCTTGCGCGCGCTCCTCTCCCTCCTCGAACCTTCCATTCTCTTTCACGGTTTTTTCACTTTTTTTTTATTACTATTTATTTTCTCTCGTCCCAGCCCGGTGAGAGACAGGGAGAGCGCTCCGGAGCTTTTCCTAGTGAAAACGACAGAATCTAGAGCAATTAGGAAAAGGGAAAATGGAGAGGGGGAGCGGACGTCGCGTTAGTCGGGAGACTATTTCGACGGTGAATGCGAGGAGCTTCAGACCCACACGGAAGATTTGCTTAAAGCGCACGGAAGCTCGTCCTCTCGCGTCCACAACTCCGTTAAAATATGGGTTAACGAAAGCTCGGGTTACGATGAAAACTTTATTCTAAAACCACATCTCTCGCTCGTAGAATGACGGGGTACCGAAAGTAGGTAACATCCGGTCCTTTGACCATTGGCTGGCGTCATGGCTCCGAGGCAAAGTATCAGCGGCTATGATCAATTTTTCCATTGTCAAGACGAGAACAACAAACCTCCTTGGTAGCTTTGAACCGGAAACAATGAGATCTTTTGTTCCACGAGGGTGGAAGCTTTGATTTTTCAGAAGTGTAACGGAAGGACAGGCTGACGGAGGTAAGAGCGCAGTCGGACAGTAGGGTTTCCCGGTCGCACGCCCTTCCGCTCCGCTTCTGCCACAACGCAATAAACCTAGTCGCAGTGTGTCTCTCGTACCCCCTTTGCCCTTCCCGCCCCCTCGCTCCTCACGTTCCCTTGAATAACCGTAATTACCCGTGTCGGTAATTAAGGAGCACGTACACCCGCCGCGTCTCTGTACGTGACCGTCTACCGACGAATTCTCCCTGCAGTAGTTCAGAAACCAGCGCGCGCGCGCGCGCGCTCGTTCGCCCGGGAGAGATACGCTTCCGACCGAGAAGAATGCGTCAGCTTCGCGGAGCTTGACGTGAAAGAGCACGGAGGCTATAATTCAAGATGAATCTGTATAAGTATACCTGCCTACTGTGAATGCGTCTTTATGTATCCCCCCTGCCACCGATCTCTCCTTTTATTTTCCATCCCGATCCTCGTCGCCCCGTTTTCCTCGACTCCTTTCGTCCGTGAAATCCTCGAACGGCTCAAGAACCTGCTTCGCGGAGAAATCGTCATTCGCTCACTCGATTCGCAATAAAGTTTTCCCGGGTTTTCATTCCGCTGTCTCTCTCGCTCTCTCTCTCTCTCCCTCTCTCTCTCTCTCTCCTTGTACGCGCGCACACAGCCGGTTCTCCATGTCCGTGTGGATTGTGCCTATAAAATTTTTCAGCTGCGAGGGTTGTCGAAAAGCGCTTTGTTCGTCGACGAGCTTCACGTTCGTTCGTGCACCGGCACTTCCTATCCGTCGGAGTCGGGATAACGCGCGTTTTGTTTTTAGATCACGTAGCAGTAACTGACGAGTAAACCGGGCGGAGAGCGCGTGTCGGAGTGATGCTGCGAGTCGGAAAAGCCCGCGGAGAGTGAGGGAGTCAAGCTCTCGTGGGCAGATCCGCAGGGGAAAAAAACAGTTGTGATGGAACAGCGGATCGAAGAGATAACGAATCGATGCTTCGATGTTCGAGCGTTTGCGACCTATTCGTAACAATGTTAACAAGACAATTATAGTGTCGTATCCGCGAGTCCAAGCCGGACGCAACCGAACACGACTCCACGTGGTCACGATGCGAAGCTAGATTTTTCCAGTGGCCTTTTTGCGTCAGAGAAGCAACTGGCGCGAGACACGACGACTCTCCGGTGCACAGTCGAAGAGCCTTTGTAAACTATGTTTCCAGTGGCAGGTTGTGTTCGGTATACTGGAACCTCGCGTTGCTGGTACGACCGTTCAGGTTTGTAGGGGAGACCGGGGCAAAATGGCACACCGGGGCAAAACGGGATGATGGGACAAAACGCGATTCTCCAATAACTTTGAGATGGTGGCGATGGTGGTGCGTCGGGCAAAACGGGTTTAAAAATCCGGATGTATCGTTGGGACAATATGGGGCATCCAAAAATGATCGGGAAATTGACTTTTGCCCTCGCAGTCCTGTTTTGCCCCGCTGTGCCATTTTGCCCCGGTCTCCCCTAAGGCCCGAATTCACCCTGGTGGTGACGAAGTCTCGCCGGTACGGAGATGCCCTTAGGGAAATTAATCGCCAACGATCTTTATTTGTTTGTGAGGAATTATGAGATGTGAAACGGTATACAAAATTGGTAAAATATTTATTTATAAACACAAAAACAATTACACTATTTCACTTGAATTATGATTGATGTTCACTCAAATTGACGAAGTGTCTACACTTTAGTGAGGTTATTGTAACGCGCCGTTGGTACTAGTCTCTAAGATGCTACCGTTCGTTACCGTGGAAGTTCTTACACTGATTTTAGGAATTATGTTTTAACAAAAAGTAAAAAAGGTGGGAGTGTCTTAGACATTCGCAGCGATATTTGAAGACTCTGTCAATTGACTGGTGGAACAAAAAAAAAACAAGAAGGGATTTAACGTGAGTCGACGAATGAAATCGCAGTTCGAGTGGGGGCAAAACCCCTGCCGAAACCCTGTGTTTTAGGCAGGTAAAGAGGCTTAGTGGTTGACGCTGACCCTTGCGCGATGGTGCACCGTACTGGCAATATGCACGCTCATAAAAGACCCACTGACTCGCGAATTACCTTTTCATGATTCTTGTCGACTTCAAAGGATTTTTGTCTTTATTAGAAAGAACTCAGCTTTATCGCAGATGTTTTATTGCTCCGCTCGCAAACGTCTAAGACACCGAATTTTCTCGAGGATTCGTTAATCCTCTCGTCGAGAAAGTTTATTTCTTTATTCATCGGAGGCGTTCGATGCGACGGAACAGGTTGTCGTCGACAATCGTCGCTCACTTCGGATAGCAACGAGGTATCGTAAAGAAAAATACTAAAAATTGATCGATCTCCTTACCGTCGTGACAAGAGAAGGAGCGAACAACGAGGTCAGAGACTATAATAAACACGAGATATAAGCATTCGAGAAATAAATTCCGAGAGTAGACGTAACTCGTCTCTATCACCGAAATACCCGAAACACAGTAGCATCAACGATCAAGTTATAGTCGGCTATGTTTTATTTCCCGCTGTTTCCACGTAACAGCAATCGAGATCACGCTGGATCTCTTCTTCGCGTTTCTCTCTCGAGATCTTCATACATCTGCTCGTACGCCGCTGGGTTGCGTGAACTCATATATCTCTCTCCGCAGAAAGAGCTGCTTACGCACAACCCCCCAGCCCTCTCTCGTATCTCGTTGTATTATATTCTTGTAGTATCACATGCGTACCGGAATAGTCGGGATACCGTGCAGCGAGGCAATCGCGTCACGATCGCATTACCCGGGCAGTAAGTTCAATTTTTGCGAGAGACGCGAGATAGCCTCGGTTTTGTTACAGTACACCAAGATGCGGTGATGCGATCAACATCGCAGAAATCTTCGTCATAAATACATGTCTCTCTTAACGACCAATGAATGTCACGACGTTGAACAGTGCAACGGACAGCGTCGCTTGTGAGAAAGCATCGGAAAATATGTATTTAAGTGGATAACGTAACCGTCACGCTGTCGTGAGATGAACCGACTGTCCAAGTCACTCTGCCTTTTCCCCCGTCATCTTGATTTTACGCTTGCTATCTCCTCTCGCGAGCGCATTGCGCTCCGCGAGTCAAATTCCGGGAAAGACAGACTAGACGTGCTACCGCGGAATCACCGAAAACCCCCGGATGAGATTGGGAACGTGCACCGGCACCTGAAGCAACGATCGCTCCTATCCAAGATGTATTCGGGAGGGTCCCTGCTCGGTTCAATTTGCACGAGGGATCTCGCGGAGTGTATATGATCTTCCGGAGAGAGTATTTCGCAAGGGAACGGAGGGAAGGACGAAAGACCTCCGTCACGCCGCGAAGCGTCGAGCCAAAGATCCCGCAGTTACCGTTACCAAATTCATGAGGGCTCCTAATCACGCTTGTCTTGCCTCAATTACTGAAACATGGCCTCATTAATGTAGCCGATATCTCGTTGGTTATATCAAGCCGGTGGCGTATTCGGAATCTATACCCAGATCCCTCGTCTGGTGAGCACCCTAACAGACATGAGAAAGGGAGAGGGAGACGACACAGCGTTACTGTACAAGCGCACTAACGTGTATAGTTGAAGCTGATAGTGGAAGTGGGCACAGTTAGTATGGTATGGTCTGTGTAGCTACGGGGGTGGTCCCATGGATAGCGAGCGTCGGGCTAGTACTAATTTAATTAAGGATACCTACGTCTCTGATTCTGGACGTGCTATAGTAGCTTCTCTACTGCACGTAGTCCCGGTGCACTGTCGTGCAGTAGAGAGAGATAGAGAGCGAGGGAAAGAGAGAGGGGGGATGTAGAACAGGTGAGAGGACAACGAGGGTAGGAGGGACTCCCTCATGAAGAGAGATAACTATCTAACGGTACCTATATATATATATACAGTGATGCTAGACCCAGGGCGATAGAGCCACCAGCACGCGTTATCTAGCCTTCGTAAATTTGCCCCTGACTCGTGTCTGAATCTCATGTGCGATGCAGAGCCCTCTCTCAGCGAGCCGGATTATTCGCACGAAAATAATTGTACCGAAGTGCAACATCTCGCCGGTCGGCCCCCGATCGAAGTGACGGATAACGTTAAACGTGGCTAATCGTCATAATTGAGAGAATCTACCCAGGCGGAACGAAGCGGTCTCAACTGCGAATAAGTAAAATTTTTACAGAAAGCGAAACGACGGTCAGATGTGAAGATTAAGTCTTTTGAAGATCAAGAGGACGAATGCCACGCGGAGAGGGTTAATCTAATCGTAATTAATTCGAGTCCATGGAAGCATTCTTCGAGGCGAAAGTGATGAAGAGATAGTTATTGTAGTTTCTTTTTTTTTAGATATGGTAGATTCTAACATGGCCCTCTCACAGTGCGGAACCATGAGTTCCGGGCCGGCCGAATTTCAACGCGATTTCGAACTTCATCAAGATGTATCACTCGACTGCATTCTCATTAACAGTTCCATTAGTCTATTATGAAACTTTGACTGAATACTATCTTCCCTCCCGTCAAAGTTGTCTCGTGATACAAAGACAATATTTTGGAGGGTATACATAGTCGGCGGTTTTGGAGGCTTGGGAAAGATCGCCCGGAGGTGATGTATTTACTGTTGGTACGCCCGGGAACAATGACGAGGGGTGATTTGATGTTACTATACGTAACAGTACACTGTCTTAAACATGTATCTGTATGAGCACATAATATATATGTATGTATATATATATATATATATATATATATATATATATATATATATATATATATATATATAATGCATATATTGCGGGTACAGTGGAAGCTTACAGGCACGGGGTTTCCTCTTACTCCCAATTCGTCCTTCGCCACCAAGCGCGTTCCTACCGTACATTGCCTCTTGTCTATTGCTATTACGACATCCACACTGTTTGCCAAGGCCTGCAGGAGATCCCAACTAAATAATTACAAAGCTTGCGAGCTGTTAGAGAAACGGGCTAGGATTGCTTCTGACAGCAGAGGACGTCGGCGGCGGCGGCAACGGGCGCTGGGTGCCGACTGGCAGTTTGCACACTCCGGGAAATGCGTGCACAAGCATAGGAACAGTTGCGCTGTGTATATACAAAACTACCGGGCGAAACAAGCCGATTCCAGCTCAACCACCGAATTTGTGATCGATCGACTTCGAATTATTTGCCAAAACGTATTTAACCGTATCACAGCAGATGCATTAACGATTTGCCAATGTAATGACGAAGCAAAAAAACAAAGAATGGTGAAAAATGTCTCACAATAGATCGATAGTGGTGTACACGATGGACGTAATGAAAAGTGTTGCGAACCACTTTGCTTGATTAAACTCGAAAATGTTTATTGACGAAAAACGTCCCACTGAATGAAAAAAAAAGATTGTACTGGCTTTCCAGTGTCGAGAGGGTTTCTCTGTGCAGCCGTCGAGTGTTCCGCTGAGCTTGTAATGAAAGGTTGGAGCAATTAAGGATCGCGACGCAAGAAGTTGATTGTTGGAAGTGCAATAAACAGAGCGAAGGGAAACGGCTGAGAGAATGAGGCGGGAAAGGAACCGACGGGGAAGAGAGATGAGTATGGCTCCTCCGGTGTACTCGGCTAATCGTGTTGATTCGCTCTTAGTTACATCCAACGAAGATCTTGCTTGAGGGTGATGTTCCCGCGGAAGGTATAGCATTTCTTCGCTTACGTAAACTACCGTGATACATATTGTCGGGATTCGTTCCCGGCTGTTGGTTATAACACAGCTTCCGTCCTTCGATTCCTCAGTTTTCTTCAATCTTAGCCGAAGATAAACGAATTGGAGGAACGGAATTTGAGAGGCAACCAGGAAATAAGAGATCGACAAGTAGACGAGGGAGAAGAAAAAGAAGAAGCAATAAGGGGTCGTGTCGCAAGCGTCTGAGGGACGAAATCTGAAAACGCTTCAATTCCACTGCGGATGTAACCAGAATACATATATATCTAAATATATATGTATATACACGGGTATGTATAATGGCACACCAGCGTATTCGCTCTGGGAGATTGGTCCGTACGTAGAAGTATCGGACTACCAAGGGATTTCTCAATGGTTCGCACTCCGAGAATCCTCCATTATGAAACCCACTCTAAAACCTTTGCCTCTTTTTCACCACTTATATCACGTCGCTCTGTTCGCACTCGGTGGTTGCCCAGAATTTTCCGAGAATATTCTGCACGTGTGAGGCGCGAGTCTTTTTTAATAAGTGTGCGTGTGTGAATGCCCGCGCGCGCCCGAGCCCGAGAAGCGTCGGAGGATCCGGAGGGACTGCCCGGAGGCGAGGGAAGAGAGAAGCGTGAGAGACCGAGCGAAAGGGGTAAAGTGCTGAGTAAGTAGCGAAGAGGAGCACGCCCCGCACGGGTCAGTTGCTTTTCATAGAGCAGAATATAGCCGAGGTGGCCGTCGTAGGATCCCGAGCGGAGGAGAAGGGTTTTGGCACTTAAAAACGCTGAACAAAGACAAAACGAACTAGTCTGGGAAAGCGGCCTCGAAACTTTCGTTCATAAACAAAATACCGGAGGTATATGTGGCCCCCGCGAAAGGTTGAAACGAGGATGTGATGAACTTTTTTTTATACATGGTGGTAATAAAAAAAAATAAAAGTAAAAGATACACAAGTGCATCAGTTATTATCCGTTATATTATCTTGGGGAAACGAAGAAAGTTTGGTAGTTATAAGAGTTAGGCGAAGCCGCGCATGAAAAGCCGAGCTCTTTATCTCCGCGAGGTGCTCACGTTTTGCGGGCAAAAAAAAAAAAAAAATGGATGACTATAGGTTTGAGAAGAGAGGGAGGAAGCTCTTTGGGAAAGTCCCACGTGGCCCATACGAGGTATCCCGGCAGGTGCACTCCCAGTCGAAGTAGCGAAAGGAGCAGCCGAGCACGACGGTTTCGTCGTGTTACAGAACGGGAAAGAGAAAGGGTGGTACGGGAAAAGGAAGGAACTTAAAATCGATTACACCATTATACGAAACGCTGATAACCCTTCGAGTACATTTCGAAGCTCAGTTTTAACTTCTACGGTTTTCTGTAGTAAGACCGAGCGGCGAAGAGTTCAATAAAAAAAGGTACCCGAAGACAACCGGGAAGCTCGAAAAATGTCTCTGGCAAAGCACCGGAGGAAAGGAGATGGGTAACGAAAGCGTTGAGTGAAATTAAAGAATTTACAGGGGGATGTGGTTTAGAGCGGGTAAAAGGGCGGTTGAACTCACGAGGAAAGTTCTATGGATAGGAGGGATGAGATGGAAGATAAAAAAAAAAAAGAAAGATGGGAGGGAATCGAATAGCTTCCCCCCCTTTCATCGCCTCCTTCGCTATCGAACGTTGAATACTTATCGCTCGTTTTTTCGCTACCGAACAGTCTTCCCTCTGCCGCTATCGCCACCGGCGTTACGTAGGTTTTGGCCTATTGGATGAAACGAAATTAGAAATATCCTCCGAGCGGAGGATATAAGATACGGTGGAATGCGGCGATGGAGCTCTCGATCTCTCCAATGTTGGAAGCACCGGGCGAAAAAAGAGACACGACAGAGAACTTTGGAAGAAAGAAGAACGATTGCGGTACAAAGGGAAAAAAAGCTTCGGATCGGGAGTTTTTTTGAGAGATTCCGAGATTCCTGAAAGCTGTGTAGCAGCCAGCTACACGCTGGCAACTGGCTACAGGTTACGATCCCGTTGGAAAGAAGTGACGAAGCGGGAAGGTCCTCGCACGAGTGGAAAGTCACGACGTCGTGTCCGCCCGAAGGTCGTCGTTCAACGACGTGGACGTCGTTCGTAAGGTGTTCGAAGGTCCAGCACCGTGAAAGAGGGACGAAGCCAACGGGTATAGCTAACCCCGAATGGAGTCAAAGGGGTGCCCACTCGACGACCAGTTCCAGGGTTCCTCTTCTTGTTGTCCACTTCTTTGCTTCCTCATACCCTTGCATCTCTCCTCGCGATCCTTCACTCCCTTCGACTTCAGTTTCTTCCCTCTGTTATGCCGCAGAAACTCGGTTAGCTTTTCCGGATTCTGTGCCCGAGCCGTGAGCCCGAATGTTCGGGATTCATCCAGTAAAGGGTTAGAACCCAAGAGAATGCACAATTTATTACAAAGGTCTTTATTATGTTATTGTATATTTACCAATCTCGGTACAGCCCTTAGCGAGCCACTCGCTAATCACAATTATCTCGGTTATGCAATTGATGTATCGTAAACAACCGTACCGTATCCTGAGTTCTGATCAGACTGCCGAGTACCTGCTCTCGATCCTCTAGGGGAGACCGGGGCAAAATGGTACAGCGGGGCAAAACGGGACAGTGAGGGCAAAACTCAGTTTTCCAATAATCTTTGGGCGCCCCATTTTGTCCCAACGACACATTCGCATTTTCCAACCCGTTTTGCCCCACGTACCACCATCGCCACCATCCAAAAGTTATTGGAAAATTGCGTTTTATCTCGTTATCCCGTTTTGCCCCGCTGTGCCATTTTGCCCCGCTCTCCCCTATATACTCATCGAGAGCACGTATGTCAGCTTAATATCTAGCGCAAGTTTATGGTTTACTTTATTCTTGCAAACAAATATCTTTCCAAATCCTCGCTTTTTCGCGGGCGAGATTTGGAGCATATTTTTTTTTTACCTACCGAAAACATCCTACGTTTTCTACACTCGGAGCGTTACACATAAAACGCATTGGACTTATGCCGCATATTCTCTCGGCAATAGAGGAGAAAGGATTGGCTCCAGCCAAGTTGGCCCGAGCCAGCGCGCAACACCGACACAATGGAAACGTGTAAAATTCACTGGTGGAAAATTGCCGAAGTCTCGGTACGTGGGGAGTTGGAAAGAGCGGCATCACGTACGGTCGCAACCTCTGGACAGTGGGAGCGGAGCGTGTAACGCCCGTACACACGGTCCCCGCAAGAGCTTTACAAGCGGGAGTCAGAGCGGGAAGAGTCAAAGCGAGCTGGAAAGGCCAAGAGGGATGAAAAGAAAGAGGAGGAGAGCACGCCTGCGAAATCGTGGTGCGAGGAGAGACTCGAACGATTCCCTGCCGGTCGAGCGACCACACGACCCTCGTTGCTCTTTGCTTCGATCTACTCTACTGGCTGAAAGTAGAAACGGCGGCCACCGACAGACGAGGAGTTCGAGCTAAAGGGTCGGAGGGGAAAAAAAAAAAGCGTAGTCGAGAGAGGGAGACGCGGTACAAATTCGAGACGAGAAAAGTATAACGCCGGAGAGAGGTGAAGGAAGCGGCGAAAGAGTCCCGGGTGCTGGTCAGTGTGCGGGCATAAAACCACTGTGTGTACGGCATTGTCGGAGCCAATACTCCGGATACTGGATGAAATATTTCCCCCCTGGCCGAAGTACCGAGATACTTTATGGGCTCCGTGTGCACCGGAGAGCGGTCTCGTCCACTCCTACGCCTGCAGGACTCCTTTCTTGTATTTCTTATTTCTTCTTTTTACCGCCACGTCGTTCCTACCGGCGCTGCTGTTGCGTTGCTGCAGCCGCTGCTGAGGCCAAAGAAGAATAAAAAAGAGAAGGAGGAGGAGGAGGAGGAGGAGGAAGAAGACTTCAGCGTTGAGGTCTCTCTCTCCCTTGCTCTCTTTGCTCGGAAGATCATGCCGGTGCCTCGGGGTCTTAACGCCTGCCTCAACGACGATTTAATTCCTTCGACGATAAATTCCCTCCCGCCTGCGACGAGCGTGACTCGTTTTCACCGACGCCTGCGCGATACGGACGTTGCTCCGGGTATGCGAGATAAAGATTTGACACTGCAACGGTGATTACGCGCCCGTTTAAGATTGGGTTAATTTCGCATCCCGGTGTCCCCTCATCCGTCTAGCTGTTGCCAGGACGATTCGCGACGTCGTAAGTTGGGGGAGGTTGGACGAACGGAGAGGTAGCGAATCGTGGGGGAGATTACAAGCATTAAAATTCTTTATCGTGTCACGCAGTCGACCGCCGTGTGACCGTTGACCTCGGGGTCCTCTCTTGCACGGCGTACCGCGAAGCTGGTGCAAGATTCGCGATTTCGTTGTTCTCTTTCCACGTCCTCCAGAACCGCTGCCCTCTCATCCCACTCGGACGATAAATTTCTTTGCCAAGGGTCCGAGGAATGGAGAAAGAGACCGGCCTCGGGGAAACCAAACGAGCCGTGTGACTTGGTTTATATCGCAGCAACACGCTTTCGCGCTCCTTGTTCCCGTGTCCCGGGCTCAAGAGGTCTTAACTAAGACGGCGTGAAAACGCGTGTGCCAACGCCTCGTGACAGTTATTCTGTGACGGTGCGGGGAGGCCGGTTTTTGCGGGGAGATACGAGGACGCAGATCCCGGTTAGAGGGGGTTTTTAGAGCGGGTAAAACCAGCGTAAAAAATGAGTGTGGGTTATGATCCTTAGGGGAGACCGGGGCAAAATGGCACAGCGGGGCAAAACGGGACAGTGAGGACGAAACTCAATTTTCCATTAATTTTTGGATGCCCCATTTTGTCCCAACGATACATCCGGATTTTCAAAACCGTTTTGCCCCACGTACCACCATCGCCACCATCCCAAAGTTAGTGGAGAATACGTTTTGTCTCATTATCCCGTTTTGCCCCGGTGTGCCATTTTGCCCCGCTCTCCCCCTAGCCAACGTTCCACCACACCCACGAGCCGTATTCCAAGCCACGTCTTCGGTGAACATCTTTCCACGGTCATTCTTTTTACGCGGCAAGGGTGAAGGCTTTCGCAAGAGGGTTCATTTGCAGGAGGGGTCTCTTATGCCGATTACAGTGAAATTGCAAAGTCATTCGTATTCGGTCATCAAATAAACGGGGGTAGGCAAAGTCTTGTTGCGCGCACGATGAAGTCGTGGCGGCGACGAACAAAGAGTCCATAAAAAATCCTCATCAGTCGTCATTGAATTAAATTTAGAGGGGGCTAAACGGACTCGTAACGAACGATTTTTGCCCCACGAAATGTTCGTTAAGGCAGTCCGTTTTGCCCCGCTTTCCTCTGCAACTTTTGCACAATCAACTGATATACATACCTCGTAGATAATGCTCAATTTCAAAGTTGAGACGCGACAGTAAAAATGTTTATCGAGAAAGTTCAAAGTGCGATCTAACATTGCTCGAGGTATCACACCTGTAAGCAAGTACTTGATTATCTCTCTTGTATTATATACCGAATCTTTTATGCTAAGCTCTATTGTATTATCTCCCGTTTTCTTTTACGAGCTTCCCGGAGCTTTACGAGTTTTCTTCGTCAACCTCTCGCTTCACGAGGATGCCCGGTGCTGTGTGTTATATCTCGGGGGAGTTTGATGAGAAGTTGCGAACGCAATGCGACTGATCATCGTCGGAACTTTTCTCGAATCACTCGGGCTCGATACTCGCATAAAGTAAGTAAACAAAATAGAAAAATAGCTCATTTCATTTCAATGGTATAATAAAAAGGGAGTAAGACTCGGGTTTTGTATATAAGCGTGAGAATCGTCACACTTCGCAGGTCCGCAAGGGTAAAGCTAGCAAGGCTGGCTGCTGCTTTTCGCTGTCTCCGTGTAACGCCTAGGGAGGGATTTACGTGACTCGGGGGTTAGAGCTGCTGCTGGTGCTGGGCCCGCCGGCAGTACTACCCTCCAACTTATCCCTTCGAGCTAGACCGTCGGTTATAGATCCAACTCGCTTGTGCACACCTCGCTTAACCCTTGAGCTTCTCTTTTCCTCTGCATACATCCCTTTTCCTTCTTTCCGTCGCTTTCAACGTTGTCGTTGCCGCTATTTTCACTATTTTTTTTTTTTTTTTTTACGTTTTTCTCAACGCATCCACGACCAAAGTGGGTGAAAACGCGATAAGCCTATTCACGTAAATCCTGCGTGCGACCGTTTTTTACGTGCGCTCAGAGAGCCCTTGTCGCTTCACTTACAGACGGAACAAGTTTACGAGATCTTGACAGAGGTAGCTTTTTTCTTCGTACCGTTTTCCATACTTCGGTGGCATACGAGATTTTCACAATTGTATTTGGCGCCTCTTCCTCACGATTGTAGTTTGTTGTTGCAACCCACTTGCGCCAGTGTCGCCACAAAGTTTAAAGCTAGAAAAATGAAAGATTTCCTATTACGACCGTCCTGCTGCGCGACGTACCTTCATTCCTACCGTCGTTTTCTTACTTTGTGTCAGTATCTTCACAAACAATAAGATAATAAATTTTTTTTTAAAGTCAATATGGTAAAGATGAAGGGGTACTCGGCATTGATGGGGGAGGACCAAATTCATGGGAAAATCCGTCGGTTTGAGAAGAAATTAGATCGAGAAAAGAGAAAGCGTCGTAAGGACAACCTCACTGTACCGTTCACGGAAAACAATGACGCTTTGGTATTTACGTCTTGTTTTAAACTACGTGTCTCACTGGTACCCACCCAAGTGGAAAAAAAAGACATCTGGTACGAAAAAGTCATCCGAATGGGATACATAAGTCCGCCCGAATGGTAACTATAAGCTATCCTACGTCCAACAGTTAACTTTTAGATATAGGATAGCTTATAGTTACCATTCGGGCAACTTATGTTTCCCATTCGGATGACTTTTTCGTACCATGTGTCTTTTTGCTACTTTTGCGTCTTTTGCGTTTTTTTTTGCGTCTTTTCAAAAAATTAGTTACGAGCCTTAGCTACTGGACATCGCATGTAAACGCTATACTTGATAAATATTTGAAAGTTTCGCAAGTAACCGAGCTTTTGTTAGAGATTAATATCCCCAAGGTTGCAAGACTCAGATCGGCTCATGGACCTTTGCCAAGATGTATAATTGTCATTAGGAATAAAACTAGTATAAGAAAATAACTGTATAAATAATAGGCTTTGGCAATAAATCTAGTTTATTACAACTACTACGATCCCTAAGAGGATCAAGACTTCCAGTCGTAACAGAAAACAGCCAGTTACCCGGTTACCTGTTTTCACCCAGGATAAATCCATTTGTGGGGCAACGGCTTCAATGTCCTATATACAAGAACCAAAGCAGTTCGCGGATCAACCGTCAGGTTGTTGATTTCTTTTTAAAAAAACCGCATAAAGTCGTCTGTACACAAACTCTCAGACAATGGATTAAGTCTGTAATGTCTGAGAGTGGGATTAATGTCGACACATTTTTGGCTTGCAGCACGCGTCACACGGTAACATCGGCAACAAAACAACATCGCGTTTCGATGTAAGAAATATCGAAGATATATCAAAGATACATCGAATATCGATATAAAAAAAACAGCTGAATGGACTATGGATTCCGAAAATTTCGCGCGTTTTTACGATTCACATGTCGTCGTGGAAACCGCTCAATTCGCGGAAGCCGTTTTTTCGATATCTCCAAACCATATGCCGTGATATGTTATATCATTGATTAGCTTATTTCTACTCATCAGCTTATTTCTATTACTTAATTACCTACTTGGTAGCTTTATTCTTTCCCATCTGTTACAATTATTGCAGTATCAACATTTTCATAAAGTTTATAACAATTATTATGAAACTCGTGCTGCAACTAACTTTAAATAACTACAACTATGATCTCGAGGAAAAGTCGCGAGATACAGTGAATGATTAAACGAACTAACCTAAGTTCAATCATTATTGCATGAGAGCCTCTTCCGAAGAGATCAGTCCCTCCCTCCTCTTCTATTTTGGAAAATATACCCAATTTTCAGTTACGACAACAATTTGAAGAATGAAGGTAGGCGCGCGTACGTTGCGCAGTAAATGGTTGCTATAGGACATCTTTTGTTGACTAGCTTGAAACTTTGTGACGACACTGGGGCAAGTGAGGGGTACGACACCTACGATCTCTTCGAAAAAGGCGCTCATACAATCATGATTGAACTTCGATAGGTAAGTTCGTTTAATCATTAATTGGTGCAGTTCTATTATTTTTTTCAACGATGTTGGAAGGCATGTAAAGTTTCGTCGTTTACGAAGCTTGAACCAAGTTCATGGTGGTTAATTCATGGTAAAACCCAAAGTGGAAACAATCGCCTGCTTTTCCGGAACATTTTTTTTTATTACCTAACATTTCCAGGATTTTTGGGTTTTCTCCGACAGATGGGCACACTATGTAAACTGAAGGTTGGATGGATACATAGATAGGTTCGTTTATTTCGTGTTCTGAGGCACAAGCCCTCTAAGAACACCGTGCATCAAGATACAAACAATCGTTACAACCCAAAAAGGCAAACATGATCAGAAAAACAGAATGTAATAGAATATAATAATAATAATAATAGAAAAATAAGATATACAAGCAAGAATAAGAATACACAAAAAAAAATATAATGCAAGGTAGGAAAACATAAAGTGCGCACAAAGAAAGATATAATGAAAAATAAAGTACAATGAAAAAATAAGAAAATATAAAGTACGCAGTAAGGTTCACCAACGACGGAGAATTTTTAATAACGATACGATGATGAAAGCCAAGGGACAGGAAAATTACACAAGCCCCTGAGAGTTAAGCTAAACGTTAACTAAACGAGCTTTGTGCGGTGTACAGGGTCGAAGAACTCGTCATTTTCATAGATCCAGAGTAACACGGTAGAGTAGCACAGAGACGGAGGGCGTAGCACCGAGCATTAACCTCGCACTCGACGGCCCTTTATCGTCAGGACACTGATGCTGCAGAGTGTCGCACCGGTAAAATGTGAACAGCCAAGCATAGGCAGGGAGGGAGGGAGAATGGGTCATATGTACGTTATACAGACACGACATGCGAGGCAAGTGGACGAGAACGACGCAGTCTGTTGTCTCCTCTTCGTAGTCCTTTCACTCTCTATCTTCCGTTACGCGCTGACCTATGTACACGGTAACTCTATGTACAACGTCCGAACGAACGTATGTATGTATGTATATATGTATGTATGTACAACTAGCTAAAACAACGTGGTATATCAACCCCGCCTAATGGAATAACAGCGTTATCGCGGTGGTTGAATTCGTATATGCGCGCACACTTACGCCCATCGTGTGCGCTCTTCTGTGTGCCAGACACCCACATGGCTCACCCAGGTATTTCGCTGCGTAACGTTGCTGGGGGTTGCTCGTGTTTCCAGCACGTATGCCACTTTGCAACGAGCGCACCACCTGCTGGGCTGACCTTTTCAAGCCTCGTCGTACAAAAATAAACATCTAAAGAAAAAACATCTAAAAACAAAATATCTAAAGTCAAAATATCCACATTCAAAATATCCAAAGTCAAAATATCCAAAGTCAAAATATCCAAAGTCAAAATATCCAAAGTCAAAATATCCCAGAGATTAAGCTTAATGGTGCACCGACCCCGGCCGCGTGCAATCTTTCACGTGAAAACTAATAGATATTTTGCAGACTGCAGTAGGATCATTTTTTTATCCTGTAAAAGCTTATATATCTCTCTA
This sequence comes from Exephanes ischioxanthus, assembly GCA_958510785.1. Taxonomy (NCBI): domain Eukaryota; kingdom Metazoa; phylum Arthropoda; class Insecta; order Hymenoptera; family Ichneumonidae; genus Exephanes; species Exephanes ischioxanthus. Next base: position 15,831,735 of record OY294019.1, read on the forward strand.
TAATATAAAAAGATTTCGCCGCTGTCGCCGCCGTGTCAAGAATCGAGGGGGAGGGTAGAATAATAAGGGCTTAAGTCCATCCTTAAAGGGCCTTGGAATGATAAGGGCCTAAGTCCATCCTTAAAGGGCCTTGGAATGATAAGGGCCTAAGTCCATCCTTAAAGGGCCTTGGAATTATAAGGGCCTAAGCCCATCCTTAAAAGGCCTTGGAATGATAAGGGCCCAAGTCCATTTAGCTTAAAGGGACTTGGAATTATAAGGGCTTAAGTCCATTTAGCATAAGGGGATTGGAATAATGAGGGGGGTAAAAGACTTAGAATAATAAGGGCGTGAGTCTTTTTTTTTATATATGTATCTCTCTATAATATAAAAGGATTTCGCCGCTGTCGCCGCCGTGTCAAGAATCGAGGGGGGGGATAGTACTTGGACGCGGTCACCCATCCAAGTATTGAACCCGTCTTTTGAAGTATTTGGAATAACAAGGGTTTACGTCCAGATATGGGTGCGAGCGCGCGAAGCGCGCGAGCCACAATAACCCACTAGTATATATATATATCTACTTTTCTTCTTCTCTTCTTGCCATCGCGGCGTTGCAGTTTTGGCTCTAAGCAACGATACTTAACAGAACCTGTTTTATCTCCAAGTATCTAATTAACAAACCGGCGTCAAAGGACCGTTCAGTGGCCTCCCGGCCAAATGGGAATCTACTAATATCCAAGTTTCCTCGGTTGATATTTGGTATATGCCTACCCTATGCATATACCCTGTATCAAACAGACGGGAAATGTGCGTATCTCTGCGGTATATACCACCTATCGTATACACGATCCGCACGAGTGAATTCTCTGACGGTCTATCCGCAATATGGAACCGTTATACGCATGGAACACACGATTGGGATCTATGATTATTCAAAACGCGTTCGACGCAGTGAACCCACCATTTGAGATTTCCTGCTTGAACTACAATCCTTGAATATTTCGCACCCGCTGACTCCCGAGGCAATGTATATCCGATGTCGTGACACCACTCCCCATTCGCGGCTTGCATTATTCGCGATATTCCGCCTGTGACTATTCCATTCCTCCGCATACTATATGCACGCATTCGCACGAGAAATATGAGAAGTGAGGAGTTCGAGGTGCAGATTCCGTGGTCTTTATACGCTTCAAGAATCGCGTTCCACTGTACTGTGGCTGAGAGTATGTGCGGCAAAAAAAAAAAAATCATGCTGTCGAATCGACGTGCCTGCGGAGAACTGGGAAAAATTACCAAAAAAAAAAAAAAAAAGGGAATAGCGACTCTGCTGCCTCATTAACTTTCCACAGAACTTCGAGTACGAAGCTCTTGCTGCATCTCCGAGTAAGAGCAAAAGAATGCGTCGTATCAGTGTGGAAGACGCAAACTGATTGAGTGACTGCTATGTCCAGGCATGTATGGATTATACGTGTGCTAATATCATCGTTTTTTTTTATGCTCGAGGCTTTATCCTATACGCTGCTAATACCGTATCGGGGAACTTTTGTGTTGTTTCTTCGGAACGGGTTGGGCAGAGTGGGCGGAGGAGTTCATTGTTTGTACGTTATAGCAGAGCCGCGAGAGAATCTGCTGTTTATTGTACAGGGGAGTTCAACCATCGTTCGATGTACACACCCGCTTTATTGTGGCTTCGTTTGTTTTATTTTCCTGCGGTGCGAGTACATAGCGCTCGCTATGCTCGCTATGTACCACTTAAATATTCTTGCGGGATATTTTGATCGTGCGGTGAAAAGGAACGGAAATCGCGCGGCGTGCATTTAAAGCGTTGCGTGTTCGCAGGATTCACAGGTTATTTGTTATTTTCCGTCGTCGTGGAAAGCCATTATCATAAAAAAAAAATATATATATATATATACTAGTGGGTTATTGTGGCTCGCGCGCTTCGCGCGCTCGCACCCATTTCTGGACGTAAACACTTGTTATTCCAAATACTTCAAAAGACGGGTTCAATACTTGGATGGGTGACCGCGTCCAAGTACTATCCCCCCCTCGATTCTTGACACGGCGGCGACAGCGGCGAAATCCTTTTATATTATAGAGAGATACATATATAAAAAAAAAGACTCACGCCCTTATTATTCTAAGTCTTTTACCCCCCTCATTATTCCAATCCCCTTATGCTAAATGGACTTAAACCCTTAGAATTCCAAGTCCCTTTAAGCTAAATGGACTTGGGCCCTTATAATTCCAAGGCCCTTTAAGGATGGACTTAGGCCCTTATAATTCCAAGGCCCTTTAAGGATGGACTTAGGCCCTTATAATTCCAAGGCCCTTTAAGGATGGACTTAGGCCCTTATAATTCCAAGGCCCTTTAAGGGAGGGCTTAGGCCCTTTAAGGATGGACTTAGGCCCTTATAATTCCAAGGCCCTTTAAGGATGGACTTAGGCCCTTATAATTCCAAGGCCCTTTAAGGATGGACTTAAGCCCTTATTATTCTACCCCCCCCCCCCCCCCCCCCCCCCCCCCCCCGCCCCCCCCTCGATTCTTGACACGGCGGCGACGGCGGCGGCGGCGGCGGCGACGGCGGCGGCGGCGGCGGCGACAGCGGCGAAATCTTTTTATATTATAGAGAGATATATATATATGAAAAGTTCCATTGGTACAAAAATGGCTGCAAATTTAATTTGCAGGCTTTCTTACATCAATCTAGTGAGAAATTGTAATAAGCGACCTGAATTTCTATGAAGTGTTCGAGTACATGAAATTCATTCGTCAACTCTGCGAATGATTTAGCAAATGTGTCAAGTTATCTCGAGTATAATTGTCATCGGATCAAAGTTTCCTCACCGACGAACGATGACAAACTCATTGTCCGTGTGCATGATTGAAACCAGCACACTGCACTACAGAGTGAAAGGAGGGAGAATAAGTAATGAGAACTCGAGGAATATGGGACAAGCTAATTAGAACGCGTCCAAAGGGTCTCGTTCGATCGCAGTGGCCTCGAGTGGAAAAGTTTAACGCTTTATACCACCGCTCGGAAGGCTCGGGTCTGCTCCGCTCCCTCTCCCTCTTTCCCTCTCTTTTAGTTTTCTCCAGTCTCAACATCGAGGGCGATTCCCCAACGAACAGCAAAAGGCAAAAGAGCTGGCAATGCGATTTACGTCTGCGAGAAGTTTGCGTGACATTTTTTTTTTTCTTCTTTTTTTTTTCCTCTTTATCGAACGCAGAGCCACGTCGGTGGTAAAACGGTAATAACCGGATAAGTAGCAGTGTTGAAGGTATTTTGTATAATTCGCGAAGGATTCGTGCACGTTAACGTGGAGGAACACGTGACCTGGGACTCTTTCCTGTTATTTGTTTGTTTTTTTTTTTTCGTCATTAGTTCGTCACAGTAGCGGTACGGATTTACGATGCGCAGCGATACCGTTATACCGAGTCGGAAATGTCACAAATATGCAAAGTATCTTTCGCAGTATGATAAACGTGATAATTGAGCGAGATGCAATGGATAAAAGAGAATAGTAAATTAACGTGCAAACACGCACTTACGAGCACTGTGAAAGGTCCTTCCAACGACAATTATCGTCAGTGTCACGAACCACCATGTGGGGTGATCGGATGTGGCCAATGGTCGGGCGAAGCTAGGCACCGATGTTGCTAACATTGGCATACGAGCTTGGCCGAACCATCGAGGGAGCCTTGCATGATAACTGCTCGTCAATATTGGTAGCCAACATTGGCCCCAAGGTTTATCAAAAGAATCGGCCGATAATTGGTTCTCAATGTAGGCCCTCTATAGGTTACTTATATAGGCCAATAATCGTTTTAACGTATACTTTTTTGAATATTGTAAAAGTTGAAATATCCCTTTTTTTCATGCTTCGCATGTCTGCAAGAGATTATACTTGATATATTTCCACTTCCAAGAACTCTCAAAGCAGTCATACTCTGTCAAGGTATTGCCTAGGCATTTATTGACTGCGAAGTACGGAATACAAAAATAATATGCATCTTTCGCGAGAGTTACAGAACGTGTCATTTCGCATGCTCTTATATTGACGCCCGGGTACGTTTTCATTCGCAAGAACGAAACTTGGGTTGGCGTTATCTGATTGTTGGCTCAATGTTGGCGTCACATTGCCAAACCGACAATTGGCGAGTTGATGTTTGGCCGAGCTCTAGCCTAAAATCGACAGACCAAGAACCATTACATGCATGAACTCATAAACCTATGAGTTCGTGCATCAACAGACCAACCGTTGCCTAACCGATATTCGGCTGAACATTGGCCTAAAATCGGCAAACCTACGATTGGTTAGTTGAGATTCAGCCGAGAAAGGACCTTAAATCAGCGAACCAACAGTTGGCGTATTAATATTCGGCCAAGCATTTGGCAGAAATCGGCAACGTAACTATTACAGACTCAATGTTCGGTCGAACATTGGCCGAACGTTGGGGAGTCGACAATCACCACGCTGACACTAGCCCGATCGTTGGTTACGTCCGTTCAATCGGCAAAATTTACATGGGGTTATAAATGAAGTTAAGCTAAGAAGAAAAAAATCATAAATGAAAAAAGTTGTTACAAATATGATTGAGATGCTATAATTAATCACAGTAAGGTTTCCTTTGCCGTCAATAAAAATTACACCGCAGCTCGACCCTTCAAAAAACTGTTCATTTCAACGTAGATAGTTAGGTCAGCAGTTCGTGGAATAAAAATCCTGACCGATTGACTTGTGCACGTTAAAAACAACTCCCCTTAGGGCCCGAATTCCGCATCCCCATTTATAGCATCCACTCTGCCGGTGTGACCGAATATCGTTCGGTCGAACGCCCGCTTTGACGCAATGGAGTTGTGCATGCACATCTCTGATTTGGACAATTTATAGGGCAACAAAATCACTCTCGACGCTCGAATTAACAACGAGCAAGGAGGATAACGACGGTGCGTACACTGAGAGAAGGATCTCGCAAAAATTACTTTTCATGTGGTAAATTTCGTCCAGGCAACATAGTACACCAGCGCCACCACCGTCGATATGTGAAATTTTCACAGGGACCATAGCAACTTTTACTCAAGCCATACGGTAATTTTTTCCAGAGGGCAGGTTGGCAAAATTTTACGTTTCTGGCTGCTTATACTAACTTCGCTATTAAAGTTTTACATAAATGAAATGAGATTCAATCAATATGTAGTTTTGTGGACGGTATATAAATTAATCAATGTATTTTAGAATATTTTTATTTATTTCAACGATCTGAACCCTTAACTACACTCTAAAAATAATTTTTTATGATATAATTATATCCGCCGCTCAAGCGTACAACCCTGATAGACAAGCGGCACAAAAAGTAGCAGTTGGCGCAATAACTGCGACATGTGCCGCACATGTCGCAAATATCGCGCCAATATTGCTACTTTTCGTGGCGCTTGTCTATCAGGGAAGGTGGATAACATTTATACCAGAAAGTTGTTCGAGCGCCAAAAGTATAAAAATAAATAATATTCATAAGTGCATGGATTCACTACGCCACACTCTTGTGCTTAGTCAGTATTCTTTTATTAGTGTTTCATCGCAGCCTTACATTTTTTCTTACTGCGTAAACTCTCTTTTGCACTTACATTTTTACTACGTTCTGTTGTACTTGATCGATCTGAGTTTTTTTCTACTAATCTTGCTACGAACACCTACATTTTTTAGAATGTGTTAACAATCTTACTGATATTCTTGTTGCTAAAGTTGAGATTAACGTTAATATTTTTCCACTATCATCATGCTTCGCACCTTCTTATTTCTAATCCTGCGTAAATGATGATAATGGAAAAATATTGGCTTTAATCGCAACGTTAGTAACAAGAATACGACTAAGATTGTTAACACAGTGAAAAAAATCGTGCGTACCTGGCATGGCCGAACATTCTATATACTATGTATTGTTTAGAAAACAAGTACATATCTCTCTCTCTCTCTCTCTCTCTCTATATATATATATATATATATACTAGTGGGTTATTGTGGCTCGCGCGCTTCGCGCGCTCGCACCCATTTCTGGACGTAAACACTTGTTATTCCAAATACTTCAAAAGACGGGTTCAATACTTGGATGGGTGACCGCGTCCAAGTACTATCCCCCCCTCGATTCTTGACACGGCGGCGACAGCGGCGAAATCCTTTTATATTATAGAGAGATACATATATAAAAAAAAAGACTCACGCCCTTATTATTCTAAGTCTTTTACCCCCCTCATTATTCCAATCCCCTTATGCTAAATGGACTTAAACCCTTAGAATTCCAAGTCCCTTTAAGCTAAATGGACTTGGGCCCTTATAATTCCAAGGCCCTTTAAGGATGGACTTAGGCCCTTATAATTCCAAGGCCCTTTAAGGATGGACTTAGGCCCTTATAATTCCAAGGCCCTTTAAGGATGGACTTAGGCCCTTATAATTCCAAGGCCCTTTAAGGGAGGGCTTAGGCCCTTTAAGGATGGACTTAGGCCCTTATAATTCCAAGGCCCTTTAAGGATGGACTTAGGCCCTTATAATTCCAAGGCCCTTTAAGGATGGACTTAAGCCCTTATTATTCTACCCCCCCCCCCCCCCCCCCCCCCCCGCCCCCCCCTCGATTCTTGACACGGCGGCGACGGCGGCGGCGGCGGCGGCGACGGCGGCGGCGGCGGCGGCGACAGCGGCGAAATCTTTTTATATTATAGAGAGATATGTATATATAATGTATGTGAAGCAACGAGCATATAGAGATATCGAACGGTAAACCTATACAGAATCAATCAACAAAGCCAGATACGGGCAACCTCTGTGGATGCATACATTGGATACACGGACACACGGTACCCGACCGGTTATATCTACACCCAAGTGTACGCGTCACTCTCTCAGCTAAAGGCATATACATTGCTTTGGGGACAATTTACATGGGTATATATCCCTGGGTCGATATTGGAATTAACAACCAAGTGAGGAGAGGGGGAGGAGGGGGGGGGGGGCGGTGTGGTTGGGTCTCAGGCAGCAGCCGGTAACGATGTTCCGGGTACACGGGGTCCGACAAGGACAGGGATAAAAGGAAGACACGATGGTTACGAGCGTGCAGTGGCACAGTCTCCGGATCTGGTGGCTGACACGAGATCTGGTGGGTGACGAGGGAATGAGAGAGGGATGCCGACGGCAGGAGACTTGATGGAAAGCCTTCGATTTAGTGTCAATCTGCGGGAGCTAGACAACGGTTTAATCGATAGCCGAAACAGGAATTAGATAAGTTCGCAGTCGTTTCGAGAAGTTTGAGTGTGGGGAGGCGGATGGAAACGCAGGGTGAACGTTCGTCCTCCACCGGGAAAATAGGGGAAGTCTCCTGCTGCTGCCGGTTGGGAAAACCCCCTGAAGCGGAGGTCGAACCGTGAAGAGCTTCCGCGCCAGGAATAGACCTTTAAATCTCTCTGGCATTGACAAGGTGGCGACACCGCGAAAAGTAGATAAAAGGACAGAGTTTCGAGGGCGCGACCGCGACGGCACCGAGGCGGGTTCGAGAGATCTCTTATTCTTCTTCGTCCATCCCCTCCCCCAGCTGGCCCGTCTTCTTTCTTGCCCGTTGCTTCTATACCGAGGTGAGGAGGGTGCACGAGAAGTAGGAAGAGTAAAAGCAGCGAGGAAGGCTCGAGGAAGAAGGAGGAACAAGTGCGGTGACGAAGATCGCGGCTTGCGGCGTAACGAACGACGAGGGAAGACGAAAGAGAAGAATAGGACTGGTGAGGGGGCTGGCATGTGGGCCGGGGACCTTGGATATAAGGAGCGAGAGAGCTTCTCGATGAAAGATAAGTGATCCCATCTTCCCTCAATACCTTCCCGGTTTCTCATTCCATCCGAACCCATGGCCCACGCAGCTCCCGCGAACTGCCCCTCTTCCTCAATACGGATTCTTTGTACCCCCCCCCCCCCCCCCCCCCCCCCCCCCGACCCGTCGCTGCTCTTCCACTATTCCTCGTCGGCGTCTCTTTTTATTTCGAACCGGAGAAAAGCGAGCACCGGACTGAGAAGACGGGACTGAGAGAAGAGATTCTCGATTGTTGGCCACCGAATCTCGTGCCGAATCGCCGGCACAAAAGCAATCCTAAAGTTCGGGGATTTGAGGGTGGATTAAACGAAAATAAAAAAAATATCGCAAGTTACCGGGACGTATTACGAATAGAAAAAGAAGAGTCGAAAGCGGTGATCGTGGAGAGTTATGGGGTAATATTCGATGTAATGAGAGCAATCTGAAAGCGAGCGAGCAACGGCTGGTCTTCGCGGTAGGACGAGCCATGGCTGTGCCGGGGGAAGGGAAACAGGTAAATCAATTAATTTCGTTGTCTGCTGATAGCAATTTGAGCATGTCAATAACGCATGTGGCCTGCGCGTGATGCACACGTATATGCGCTCGCATATTATTAATCGCGCAAGCACCCCGGCAAATACCGGGTACAATGGAGAGATATTTCGAAATTTCCGAAAGGCTCTGTTCTTTTGCCAAAAATCGTTCGGCCATAATCCTAAATTAATAAATTTTAAATTATAATCCGCTTAAACAATAGCAAAGCATTTAATTAACTTGCCCTGTTCGTAATATGATAAATATATAAATAAATAAACGAATAAAGGAAACAATTGTACAGCGAAAAAAGAAAATATTTAGTCGGATGTCCGAACCCTGCCTCTTGCCGACTTCGGTTGATCAAAGTGAACAATCATTGTCCAAATGATATTCTGTATTTGGCCAATTATGGAATCCATTCGAATCTCTGCGAATGCAGCTGCTGCCTATGCGAATCATTTTTCTTTTCCCTGAGTGGGCGAATAAATTGGCGGTCGCGTACAATCGGACGATTGAATCGTTTCGTCCGACGAGCGCCAATAATACGAACGTTACAAGTTAATATGCGATCGATCAGAGATTAATCCCTGTGGCTGTTACAAATTTGGATGCATAACCTGTGTACAACGATCACGAGCGACCGAACATACATACGCCGTTGCGTCCAACCCATTCATTGTTGGTACTCGATACAGTGGCATCAAGCAGAGCTCATCGAGTGGCAATCGGAGCGTATCGAGTACCCGATACTCCCTCTCTCTGCGCGCACTCTACATCGTACCGTGCACCATAGCCAGTTACGGACTCAGGCGAAGCTTCGCCCGGGGAACAAGAGCGTGAGACACTCACACCGTATGTACATCGTCGTCCGGGGTCGGCGATGCTGCAACACACCGGGGAACAAACGCGAGGCTACGGAACAAGGGACTTGACGATCGATTACGTTATTGCTTGTTGGCATAATCCATAATTCAAATGAGCTCGGAGGAAGCTCAGAGCGGGCGCGTAATGCTGAAACAGCTATAAGGCCGATCCGGTGCGACCAAGCCAAAAGCCGGAGCAGCCAAGCCCCGGCAACGCTCCGGCTGTAATATCAAGACTCGCGTGTGCTTCTCTCCCGTGGAGTTTCGCAGTCCCGCGGAGAGATCGCTGGTGCGGGACGCCGCAGCTACCAGGCAGAGAGGCAGCCAGTAACCGGCAAACTTAGAAGCCACCACGCCAAGTGAAACGCCAGTAGGAGCTTTTGCACACAGTTCGCTTCAGCAATCCGTGGCATAGCCAGCTCTGCCGACAGAACCGAGTACAGCGTAGGGCGTGAGGGAGAAAGAGAGAGATGTATAAAGAGAGGAAAGTTAGAGAGGCAAAAGCGCGGAGACGAAGTGAGGACTATAAGAGTATTGCTCGACGAGGAAATAGCCGGTTCGTTACCTCGTCCGGAGATGGAACCGGAGAAAAGTTTAATTTTCAATTTACATACAGACCCGACGTAACGGGAGCGAGCGGGAGAGGACGCGAGACGCCCAGAGCAAAAAGAGCCTTTGGGGCTCACTCTCTCCTCTCCTCGTTTATATCGCTGTCCTCACGCAGATACGTCAACAGAGAACCTCGCGCACTTTGCGCGCACGCAAGCGATGCAAATCGCGTTATCAATTAAGAAGTATGCTTCAGCCGCTTCTTCTTCTCTTCGGCTGTGCTCTTGCCGAGCTGCGTCGTGCCAAAGTATACACGGGGGTAGAGATAGATTAAGGAACATCTTTCTTTCAACTCTTTCTCTCGAATCTCTTAGTTTCGCTGAAGATGGAAATTCGAGGGGAATGTGCGACGGGGTACTGACGTTTACATTCCACGTTCTCGTACTTTACTTCCGTGTATCCACGGAGTTATCGATACCGGGTGAGCGCGCCTCTCTTCTGGAGAGGGTCCGGAGGGTCTTCAACGTGCGAGGAGAAGCTGCGCGGAATGTTATACGCCAAGGCCAAATCAAACGACGCGGGCGAACCGGCTGATGAAATTTATGCTTATGAAGATTGAACCATGAAGTTTCTCGAGTCCGCGGCTCGCCTCTTGCCCCTTTCTCCGAAACCTCGAATCGAATATGGATGTGGCCCTGTGGATATGATTTCGCTATTCTCAACGGTGATCTTCACTGAACTCTATGCCGAGGGAAGGTTTTTTTGGTTATTCTGTGGGTAGAGCGGTTCGGCGAACGGCATGGACGTAGAGCCGCGAAGCAAAGTAAAATAGCATTCGGAATCGAGATTTTCTGTAACTTTTCTATTTTCCTTTCCATTTTTCGGTGAGATTTTCGGCAAGCAGTAAAATTAATTTCTTTCGGTGTCTTTTCGGTACGAGTAACCGAAACGGTTTTATCGACGCGCGGGTCTCGGTATCGTAAGATCCAGATAAACGTGGCCGAGATGGATTTAACCGGTATTTCTTTATGTCCCTTCCATCGATCTGTGTCGATCGACGAGTGTTGGCAGTTATCTAGCGCCGGGGACTCGGATAATTCTGGTTTTAGGGGCTGGATATGATTTCGCTATTCTCAACGGTGCACGAAGAAGCGCGGATCTTCGCTGAACTCTATGCCGAGGGAAGGTTTTTTGGTTATTCTGTGGGTAGAGCGGTTCGGCGAACGGCATGGACGTAGAGCCGCGAATGATAGTAATATAGCATTCGGAATCGAGATTTTCTGTAACTTTTCTATTTTCCTTTCCATTTTTCGGTGAGATTTTCGGCGAGCAGTAAAATTAATTTCTTTCGGTGTCTTTTCGGTACGAGTAACCGAAACGGTTTTATCGACGCGCGAGTCTCGGTATCGTAAGATCCAGATAAACGTGGCCGAGATGGATTTAACCGGTATTTCTTTATGTCCCTTCCATCGATCTGTGTCGATCGACGAGTGTTGGCAGTTATCTAGCGCCGGGGACTCGGATAATTCTGGTTTTAGGGGCTGGATATCATTCCGCTATTCTCAACGGTGCACGAAGAAGCGCGGATCTTCACTGAACTTATGCCGAAGGAAGGTTTTTTTGGTTATTCTGTGGGTAGAGCGGTTCGGCGAACGGCATGGACGTAGAGCCGCGAATGAAAGTAAAATAGCATTCGGAATCGAAATTTTCTGTAACTTTTCTATTTTCCTTTCCATTTTTCGGTGAGATTTTCGGCAAGCAGTAAAATTAATTTCTTTCGGTGTCTTTTCGGTACGAGTAACCGAAACGGTTTTATCGACGCGCGGGTCTCGGTATCGTAAGATCCAGATAAACGTGGCCGAGATGGATTTAACCGGTATTTCTTTATGTCCCTTCCATCGATCTGTGTCGATCGACGAGTGTTGGCAGTTATCTAGCGCCGGGGACTCGGATAATTCTGGTTTTAGGGGCTGGATATGATTTCGCTATTCTCAACGGTGCACGAAGAAGCGCGGATCTTCACTGAACTTATGCCGAAGGAAGGTTTTTTTGGTTATTCTGTGGGTAGAGCGGTTCGGCGAACGGCATGGACGTAGAGCCGCGAATGAAAGTAAAATAGCATTCGGAATCGAAATTTTCTGTAACTTTTCTATTTTCCTTTCCATTTTTCGGTGAGATTTTCGGCAAGCGGTAAAATTAATTTCTTTCGGTGTCTTTTCGGTACGAGCAACCGAAACGGTTTTATCGACGCGCGAGTCTCGGTATCGTAAGATCCAGATAAACGTGGCCGAGATGGATTTAACCGGTATTTCTTTATGTCCCTTCCATCGATCTATGTCGATCGACGAGTGTTGGCAGTTATCTAGCGTCGGGGACTCGGATAATTCTGGTTTTAATGGCTCAGCCTGTGCGGGGATAAACGATAGTGGCGTTGGATTGGGTGGTCAGGGGGTCTCGCCCGATGCCATAAACTTATAACTGGAGGATTTCTTGTCCACCCTCGTCGGACGAGGCCACAGCCGCGGCGAATCTCGAGCCACCCCTCGCTCTGATTATCAATTCCACCCCTTGGGCCTCACTCCGGCTTGAGCAACCACACACGTTCTCACGTATATTTTCTTGTAACAAACTCGAAAATTTAAAGCTTGACCCTCGTCACGTACTTCACCCGGAATACATAATACTGTCGTTTTTATCTATCGAATCAAGAACCGCTATACATAGCGGCACGCCCGCTTCTCCTCAATTTAATTTAAAAAATGTTGAACCCCAGGAAAGAGACTGAGGAAAAGGGAGAGCAGAGAAAAATAAGTAGTAAGAATTCGGTAATTTAGTTTGTAAAGAAAATTAAAGCCGATCAAATTTAGAGCTGATGTCCGGAAAAGATCCCATCAGGCACTGATGTAATCCTCCAAAAGTTCCATCAGAACGGCTATTCTTACCTAAACAGTACGACGAAGTATGAGTTACGAGAAATTTTCGAGATAATTTTACAATTACAAATTGTACGATCCAGATAAAGTGACGGATAACGTAAAGAATGCTAAAATATTATAATGTATTTTTCCCCGTGTGTGAGAGAAAGAGGGGGAAGTGAGGCTGCAAAGTGCGTTACCGTGCTTTAATACAACTTCACAGTTATTCAAATGAGTTTGTCAAAGGTGCGACGGAGAGGAGGTGGGAGGAGGACGAGAGAGAGGAATAGAGTTAATGCGTCAGGTGAAAGAGGTTGGTGTGTCCCGGAGTTTTAGGGGTCGCTCTGCGTTGTAGTCGCCCCCGGCGCTCGGCAGTAAGAGATATAATAGCATATTTCACGAGTCGTATGCTCTGTTACGCCGCGGGGAGTAAAATAGGCAGAGAGAGACAGGGGGCGAGAGGGGGGGGGGGGGGGAGGGATAGAGAGGGAGTGAGTGTGGGATCGCGGTAGTTTGGGACGAGATCTCGCGAGCATCCACCAACGCGGGACCGCCAGGAACGGGCAACGCTGCGGGCTGTGCTCGCCCGAAGAAAACACGGTTCGACCTGCGTGTTGTACAAATGGAGAACAGGGATATATGTACGAGGAAACAAGGTTTATACGATGTTCGGTGTACGTACTAAACTGAACACGATACAGCATAAACTAGGCGGCGAGAGTACGAGGTGCACACGCTGGCGCCCCTCTCGCCGCACACGATCGCACAGTGTGTCGTTCTTGCTCGCTGGCTGCTAATTCGGCTCGAGGTTTACTCCATTTCAATGACCGTTAACCCTCCCTCTAACATCCTTTGACGATAATTCCATGTCACGTGTCCGATAATTTAACAAATGGACGGAAAATAAGCCCATTGCGACTGGCTCAATGGCCGGCCAGGGTCATGCGGGAATCGGTAATCACTAATCAATCAACGATACATTGACCTGATATGAACTCAACGAAAATCCGTGGCGTTAATTACTTTCGTTCAATTATTATCATCGCGGTCAATTTGAAGTTGAATGTCGTTCGTTAAACGTGCGTTTCGATTATTTTCACAGACGTGAAGTTCTTTCTTTTCCCCCTTTTGCGATGCTATTTATTTTAGGTCGATGAGCGAGAATGTGGTTTACGAAAGTTCGGATGAATTGGTAATTGGATGTACAGGGTGTCACCTCAGAATATTTATGATTTTTCTCTGGCGTCAAGGGGATAAGAGGGTCGTCTCGAGGTGGGATCGAGGAAATCGATGGGGAAGACCTTCTCGCAGCCGTTGCTTAAGCTCGTTCGCCCGTCTTGCGTGCAGAGCGTTACTTCCCTACTTATACCTAATGCCATGAGCGCAAGCACCGCGTCCCTTGAGTCGCGATCTCCGACGAGACTCCTCTTATACCATCTCGCGAAATCCTCTCACCGGTCTTTCACGGCTCTTGCGCATCACACTAATAGGATCCAACGTCGAGTTTAATATCGATTCGTTATGGAGTCGCCGTCGCGTATTCAACCAGGCGTGGGGAGAATCGTAGCGCATGTATACGCAACGCACTGAAAAGAAGGATAGAGTTTCCTGCCGTAACGAACAGTTTCCTGCGAGAGCGTCTATAGATAGTTTCTGATAGTATATATTCAATCAGTTAAACTATAATTGTGGTTGCAACCATGATTCTTTGTCATTGTCGTAACTACAAAATGTAGACGTTCCCTTGAGAACTATTTTTTATGGTCGAAAGTTGTGACAGAATATTTTTCGACTATCTATTTCATATCTATTTCCCCAACTGGCGAGTCCTGGGTCAACGGCTCCCAGGGCTCCGGTTGACAATTTTAAGTATAAGAAATTTCTTTTGGGCGCCAGTTAGTTTAGGATAACTAACAAACCTTCCACAATTAAATTTCGGTCAGGGTTGACTATTAATAGAGACAATCACAGGGCGTATAGGATTGGAAGACGTGATACGTAATAATTGCGAAACCATATGAGAGAATTTACGCCAGAATTACGAATTTATTATATTTTAGCTTACGTCGATTCATGAATTTCGAGCAGCCAGACAAGTCCCCATTGAATGCAAAGTCCCTTCACATCGAAATCGGACATTTGAGTTTTGGTTTCGATGTAGGCGCTCCAGCTCGTGTTATAAGATCAGAATCCCTCAGTTTTACGTAAATACGCAAGACTCATGCGTTTCGAGCATTCAGACAAGCCCCCATTGAATGCAAAGTCACTTTATATCGAAATCGGACATTTGATTTTGCTTTCGCTGTAGGCGCTTCAGCTCGTATTATAAGATCAAAAACCCTTAGTTTTACGTAAATACGCAAGATTCATGCGTTTAATCCAATTGTATTCCAGAATACACAATTCACTTCGCTTTTGACAATTAATGATCGAACGCCAATCTATTTTATTGACGAATCGATAAAACAAAATATTTCCTTTGACAAACTATCGACGGGACTCCTCGAGGGCTGACCTTCCGCGCTCTAAGACGGTCGACGAACAAGTGCTGATTATTAGTCAATACCTCAGAAAGTGACCGATATTTTGGCACACGCGTGACGCGTCATAGGGCCGCCTTTTCTAATCCGCGAATCAGATGGGCCGCGTGGCTCAGCTCTTCCCTTCGACTCGTCGATACTTTGCCTGATTTCGACGAGAATAGAGATCTATACGATTACAATAAAGACATTTATATGGACGGCACAAAAGGAACAATCAAGATAAATAATTATATTTGACAAAACAGATTCCCTGCGTTAGCGCTCGAGGAGTTCAAACGAGCGCATTGACGTCGATGAACGTTTCATCTAATATTTTCTGTCACAAAGTCAGTATTGTTCCTTTCACTATGTAATTTTTTCTCAGTGCGTAAAACCGACCCCCGCCCGGCGAATGATGATGTCTCTTGGACAACCGAATTCACGGGACAAATAATTAATAAGAAGGTTTTTCTTTCAAGTAGAATGTATTGTTGCTGTTAAAGAGTCACACACACAATTATAAATCCGAATGAACCTTTCATTGAGGCGAAGCTGAGGATCGAAAAAAATGTCCATATTTTGCAACCCAGCCGATTTAGCTGCAAATCGCAAGTGAACAGCTTGCCCGCTCTCTCCTGCGCCAATAAAATTTTCATCAGTCGACAATATGCCGAACTTGACGATCGAAGTGCCAATTTGACGAAACGTTGGTTCAATGATGAAAATAAACGTGTATAAATTTATTCCGACATTTCTCATCAAAGTTTCGTCGGCGAATTTGCACCGGCGTGTCGCTCTCGAAATTCGGTGGGAAATTGCATCCCAATGTCGGCCTCACTTGAAATTCAGGAACGGACTCTATATAGCCGACTCGGCAGACTCGTCGGACGTGATAAAAACAACGAGTTAACAAGGGCCCTCGGTTCCTCAACGTAACCCGCACGTTTTCGAATCTTTCTCTTTCTCTCACATCCTCGCCCAAACTGCTCTCTCCCCGCCCGAACTGCTGCTCATCCCATTTCCTTGTCGCGTTGCTCGTGCTCGCGGCACTGCGCGGGCCTGTTCTCTCTGATGTCGCTGTTGCCGGAGCCGCTGCCGCCGCACGTCAACCGGAGAGAATGGAAGTTGGGAAAGCGCCGGTGAAACCAATTTCCCAGGGGTACTCGAAGATCGTAAGTGCCACCGAACGCGCGCGTGTGTGTGTGCGCGCGCGCGCGTGCGTGTGTGTGTGTGTGTGTGGGGGGGGGGGGGGGGGGGGGGGTGTCGTAGGCGCAGTTTTACGATACCCCATATCCAGCGGGCCTGACGTTTGCCAGCGGCGCCGCGGATAACGTTCGGGTCAAATTAATTGTTACAGCGGGCGAAACAACAAGTGCGCGAGGTCGTCAGGCAGCTGCTTCGCTGGCTCCGTTCGAGTTTTGCGAGGTTAGTCATTGGCTCCGCGCCAGTGATTGACATAATTGAAGGACACCTCGATTCGTGGAATTAGAGAGTAAGAAAGAATTTTCACCACTACGATACCGAGATGACCGCCGCACTGGCTGGTTGGGAATAATATGGAGACACGGACCACGAGCCAAGAAATTTCGGAAAATTATGGAGGCGATTTAAAAAAAAAAATTAACAACAGTCGACGAAATTTTCATTATATCGTCTCGGATATAATGGTACGGGGAACGTGTAAAAGAGCTCGTGGTAACGAGCCAAAAAGCTACTCCGCTCCGTGTATAAAGGCAGCGTGTAATGAAGCTGAATAAAAATGTGTCTCATTGGCACGAGCTCAACGAATACATTTTTTTTTTTTGTTGATCGTTAGAACCGGGTATCTCTTCGCACGGAAAAATACAATAAGACGAGCTGTTGGCGTCTCTGCACTTCCGGGATGCATTGAATACAAACGAGGCGAATTAATATGATGAATGTATCGAATAAATTAAAATGTCCCAATTTTGTATGTTATTTTTTTTTAACATTCTTCCATCATAATAACCATGAGAAAAATATTACATAGTAAAAGCAACAATGTTTCAACAACTATAGTTTCGACAATGACAAAAAATCATGGTTACACCCAGAAAAAAGATTTATTCAAATCAAATAAATTTCGATCTTCAAATGACGTTTATCAAGATAAAAGAAATGTTTCGTTGCCTTAACAAAATCTTTATTAGATTCAAATAACGGCTTTTCTTTACTTTCATTAAAAAAAAAAATGCATTAAAAAATTTATTCGGAGTGACTATATATTGATTTGTACTTTATAATAAATTTATATTCGACACAAAGAAATCGTATCATTGAAAATACGATTTTGAATAGATATTTATTCGCGCCAAAGAAATTATATATTTGGCACCAAGACAAAACACGGCTATTATCCGTCAACGCGCATTATAGAGTCGTGAACACGTGAATAAAAAGGATAATACTGTCAAACAAATAAATATATTAGAATTTAACAAATGCTCTATTAGGTTATGAACCAAATTAACATTTTTCTTCGTCCCTAATAAATTTTCTTTGATTGGAATAAACTTTTTTCTGGGTGTACAACTTATAACTATAGTTAAACCAATTGAATATATTCGATCAGAAACTATCTGTATAGACGTTCACCCGGGAAACTCTTCGTTATGGAAGGGAACACTATCCCTCTTCTCAGTTCACCTGTAATAATACTCGATACACGTGGTGCATCGTGCTTGTTCGACGAGAGTTAACACGGTGGCTCCGTGTAGCGCTGATGAACTTTTCCGCTACTATTGTAACAACCCGAATCCATAAATCCCGAAAGTTTTTCACTCGTAAAGCTCTCTGGTGGCCGACAAACCTTTCCCCACCTTTTATTCTCAACCAGTTTTCAATGAAACTTTAAAGGCGCTTGCGTGCAATGCCCTCACGTTGAAGAAGCGCTGTACGTCGTTCCCTACCGTGGCCGCTTTGAAAAGCAAGTTCATTACAGGCCTCTGGCTCGTTCCCTCTCTCGGTTGTGCGCGGCACGAAAAAGAGCAACCTTTGCCACGATTAGAATGCTTCCTTACAAGGTGGGGCTTGCGGTAAACCACCGGCGAGTCCGGCCACCCGCCAACGCCCGACGTTAATTGCTCAACACTTTATTATCAGATCGTCGTTACGCAAAGTGCACCACCCTACGCTCTTACCGCAATCGACCCACCAACATACTCTCCCCCGATCTCTTTCTCTCTAATTAGATAATTACACGCGTGGGCGGGAATGAAGAGTCCCTATAATTGGTTGAAATTGGTTATCGGCAACGGAGTATCCAGTGAACCGCGTGATATTATCGCGGAGCGTGAGAACGAGAAGTTCGATCTTACGAAGGTGGTGAGCTTTCGAATCGGCGGAATTGTACCGGTACAGCGAGAACGTGAGAAAATAGAGGTAGAGGGAGAAAACGAACGAAGGGAACATAGACTCAGCGAAACGGAACACATACCTTGTCATCCCTCTCTTGCGAACCTTCTTTCACACGAGCTCTCGACACCCCCTCTCCCTAGTTCACCCTCGGAATTAGCTTCGTTCCAAGATTCACACTCGATTTACTTCGTTATGGGATACTCCTCGCGTCTGAACCTTATATATCTCAAACTTTTGTACCCCACTTCTTTCATCGGGCGGACAAACTCCCGGCTCGATTCTCGCGACAATTTGGACAATGGACTGGCGCGGAACTGTTCCGCGGAAGCGTGATTCTCCGTACAGTAGAAATGCGCTTAAGATATGAGGATTGTTTGGTTTTTTTTTTTTTTTGATGTGATACAACGGCCAAAAACTATCGAGGACGATTTCGCACGCATACAATTTTAGTGATTTATATGCGGTTTTGACAAAACTTTTTCGCGGTGTATGCATGCATGGATGTTACAGACGATTTCTTCGATCAATGAATCGGGGTTGCCAAGCCCGGGATCTCTCGCGGCGCACTCTCGACCGAAATGACTTTCAAGAGCTTCGACGCTCGTCCGCACTACGGGATCCTCGCCGGCCACTTCAGTCTTAATTGAATCGAATTCCAATCGGAAGTCTCTCCCAAGTTTGTACGGCTGACTTCTTGCCCGTGCAAACCTAACAAACGATGAACATTCCGCCGTGTACACGGGTCGGAGAATCTCTTTGGTGAGTAAGGGAGACGAGGTATTATACTGTATGCTACGTTGTACCTCGTCTTTGCGTTTGATACGATCGCCGTTGTTAACCGCCGTGACGCGGCAAGTGGTCCTGCACACGGTTGGCGAATTCGCAGTGTGGAATGCGTTTCACACTGGGTTCATGTTTCAGGCTTACTCAAAGATAAATTAGCCTACATGATAGGGTGGAGTCTGGCGAAGGATGCGCCGCGTCGTCGTTGCGAAGGCCCCGAAGCGCGAGAAGGGTCACCATTAGCTGCCAAGGAATTAAGCTCAAAACACCGATAACTGGGTGTCAGGTCTGAGTGGAGGATGCATGGACGACCGCTCATTTCACCCTGAGCAATCCGTAACCTCCCCTCCTCCCCCACCCCAAAGCTACCGAGCTTTCAATGTCAGCGTGCATCGAAGATACCCGATCCGCTATTACCGACCGAAGGCTACCTGTACACCAAGAGAAAACATTTTTTTACAATAAATAATATTTATTTCGGGCAAATAAATTATCTTCTTTGTATATCTGGCTACTAGCATATTACTTGTATCGAGTATCGTTTTTTATTTAACCACATATTTATTATCTACACAGTGTATTTATTTGTACCTAATGCGATGTTGTCGTTGAAACAAATGCATTAATTATTTACAGGAATTTTTTTGTTTTCATTGAAAAAAAAAAGACTTCTCCATATTTCTCCACCTCTGGTTTTTTTTTTTTTTTTTTCTAGGCGAAAATCAAATAAGTAATACATTATTTAATTAACACATTTTTATTTTGAACTTTAAATTATACAGTCTTGGTCTTAATTACTTAAGGCCGTCGTCGGTCCAACATGAATGTCTTCTAGACCACGATGCATATAATATTGCTAGATTATTATTCGGCATAAGGATATATAGTAATTGATTAGGAATCCGCGGAGATGGAATGGGTGTCGAATCTGGCAAATTTGCTCCCGGTAGCTCTAAGACCGCATTGGTTAACAGCACTGTGTCTTCGTCCATTTTTCACACACGATATCCCGTAAATCGTTTTCACACCAACCATGGTTGCCACGAAATTCTGCAACTGGAATTCCCTGACTTTTCCCGGTTTTTAAGAGCAATGATTTAATTTTTCCAGTCTATCGATTAGGGTCGGAAATGACAATTGCAAATAACCTAAAATATGATATACAATGACTGTTAATATAGTAAACTCAGTTCACAATATTAAAAGTTCCCAACGAAAATAATATCACTACATAGTCGTATATATGCTGTATATAGTCGACAAGCTTGCTGAAACGGGAAATGTAGATGTCGTGCAGCATGGAATTAAACAAAAAAACATGAGATTCAAAAAAACTTCCAGGGTTAAAAAAAACGTCATGACTTTTCTCCCTGAATTTTCCAGCTCCCAACAAATCCCCTGACTTTTCCCGGTTTTCCAGGTCCGTGGCAACCATGACAACTGAAGCGAACGTGTCGAGGGCCGATATAGATGTATGATGACGTAGGCTAGCGGATGGAAATGCACGACGCGCCTGCTACCTAGTCTGTGAATTACCGACTTTCATAATTTGAATTTATTACCTATTCAATTCGGAACGCATGCTTACTTAAATTTTTTATTTTGAATATCGTGATTAGTCGATATTTAAAGAAGTTATTTTTGCATATACATCTATAGATAAACAAAATTATTCAGTTGAATGGAGTAACTCTCATAGGTGCACGTAAATACAAATTGACGTCGCACAAATAAAAAAAACATTCCATTTAAATAAACAAAATTCTAATGCATTGATTTATTTAAATGTGATAAACCATTTCTCTGGGTGTATCTCCGAATCCCCGGCGTGTTCCCGTCAAAAGCTTTCCGAGAACAGAGCTAAACCAAAAAAGCTCGATAAGGGATTCCTCGAAGGTTGCGATATAACATTAACGTTATATTGCAATCATGAAATACCAGATAAAAAAAAAAGGCAAACAGAAGTAGAATTATACATACATGTATAAAGGAAGTGAGAAACCGGTGAACGGGCGACAGGACGGAAGAGGGAACAGAACGAGAATATTCCTTAACGAGAAACGCATTAAAAAACCCCCAACAGCATTTCCGACAGAAGCATCAGACACGCGCCAGTTGCTTCGTAAAAACAGTTCAACGGATGAACCGATAAAAAGGCGGTCGAAGTTTTTATTTTTTTATTTTTTTGTTACTCACTAAGCCGGAAAAACGGGGAACTGAGAGTGCAAAGAATATGCTCGTGTGTATGCATCGGATTACGATCGAGGACAGATTCAACACATTTTTTATACCCGTTTTGTATATTTATATGAAACGGTCCGTTAGCAGAGTCTCTCCTAAAACATTGACCGGACCAGGATAATTCCGATATTACTGAATGTATACAATCGGGGTATTATTTAATAATGTGTCCACGGATCCTTCGCGCGAAACCTCTGTCACGATTGGTTTATTGATTTCGCAGTTATCGTCTAGAGAATACTCCGCAAATATATGTATATCGAGGTGGGGGGGGGGTCAGGGATGGCATAACGAGAAGGGGATTGGAGCAAAGCCGGTTGGATGGAGGTTCTCAATGTCAGCGTTATATTTGTTATGCGAGTGTCGGTGTTGGGCCAGTAGCTTCGACCGCTAATTAGCACACCCAGCGGTGGGGAAGTAAAGAGTAGGGTAACGCGCAGCGGCAGCGGTGATAGCGCGTGCGACCGAAAATTGCCCGGAACTAATGGCTCGCTTGCTCTCGATATACACGTTCGATAAGGGTTGCAAGGCTCTCTCTCACGCCCTCTCTCCTGCTGGTGCATCGGTGCACCACACTGCACTGCTGCTCCCGGTGCTGCTGCTGCTGCAGCACCGGCAGCCTCGTTAATTGTTATCTTCATTAATCTCGGGCCGTTCAACACTTTCCCTTGGCTCCCATAATGATACCTACCTCACTTTAGCACATTATGAGCGGGAGATACTAGAAAATATATATATATATATATATATATTATATATATATATATATAGGATGAACAATTTATCGAATCGAGGAAATCTGAAAGCTCGGTAAAAGCGACGGGCCAACGTGTCGAGGGTTGTAAAATAATAACGATGAAAAATTATCCCTCCAAGCTTCTCAGATTATTATTATCATTATGCCACAATTTACTTATTTTTTCTTTCTTGCTCTCGACTCGAGAGAACGCGGAATCTCGAAGATTGAAATAATGGTGAAAAATGATCGGACCGGTATTCTTCGGATTATCGTTACCATTGTTACGGCCCCGAAACGCTTTTCGATTCTTCGGAAGCTTCGTACATTAGTCGTAACGCGGAACGAGAAAGAGGGACAAGTAGTACGAGTGGAATCTCTCGTAAATTCATCGGGATCGTTTCTGGCGTTGGTGCACACCACTTTCAGTCCGCGTCCAGCCGTTGTCCGGGTGCATTGTTCGATTTCGCATAGCCTGCCTCCGATTCGCGGCCATCTATCACACGATCCCTTCCATTTGTGGACCCCCGGGCTAAAGCCCACCGTGGCCGGGCAGCCCGGTGTTCCTCTCGCTGCCGGTGCTGCATACGCGCGTCCCTCTTGCCGCGATTCGTTCGACTCGACGTTCGCTTCCCGTTTTCCAAATGTTTTCCTTCTACGAATATGAAATGCTTTATCCAGCCATCGGTATTTACGCGCTCGCTGTATTTCACTCGGGGATCATGCTGTCAAACGGCTCGCTGCTGTGTGCTGCTGCCTGAAGGTGAAAAAATACGAAAACAAAAAAAAAAAAAAAGAACCAAAGAAAAAGTACCGAATGCAATGTGCGAGGTCCCCGGTTACGGCTCTATCTCGAGTCGCGCCGTTCCACGCGCTCTGCTGGACGAGACCGGGAGAATTATAGCTCGCCGTGCTAGAATCAGCGCGAATAACCTTCCAACGTTTTATTTAGTCCGAGCGGCTTACACAACAGCTACACGCGATCGCAGCGGATGTGTATAAACGATGTCGCTGCGTCGAGTCAGAGTTTCACCTGGTCAAGCTGAATTTCCGACGAGCGAGGTCGTTTCTGCTCGATGGAGAAATCAAATTAAACTTTTCGCATCTGATGACGTGAGTTTCGTCGCAGCCTGCTGAGGTGCTCTCGGCGGAGAAGCATCGAGTGACCCCATCGCAATTTTTTGCTTCCTCATAGAGGAAGTTTTGTGATGGTGAAAAAAAAAAATTTCGACATTTTATTGAAAACGTGTTCAGAATGGTCCAAAACATCGAAAAGTCACATTTCAAAAAATTCAAAACGCTATAACTCGAGTACGCATCGATCGATCAAGGTGAAAATTGGCACACATCATTCGTGATCAATAGTCAACATATGGTCGAAATTTCGTCAAAAAATGTTCAGTTGTTTTTTTTGTACGCTATTTTCAATTTCGTCAAAAATGTCGGTTCGCGCTCTAGCACTCACAATTTTTTAGCTATCGGGCTAAAAACGCGTATACAGGTAGAATATCATCACCCAATGATCCCATTAAAATTTCAGGAAAATCGATCGAACCGTTTAAATTTTGTCATTTTGAATTTTTTGAATTTCATGATTTTTTTTTAGACGCATTTTTTTCGTATCAAATATTCATCTACGAATAAAATAAGTGTCAGATTCGTGATCAGCGTGAAAAAATACATGGAATTACAGTCCCGGAGCGACAACTAACGAAAAAGTTTGCCAGGCATTTTTATAGCCAAAATTGCAAAAATTAGTGATTTTAGATATTTTTAAACGACGATTTCTTTGCTTTCCGGTGGCATCGCGGAAAAACCCGGGTGCCTATCGTGATCTACAGCAAGACATACACAAGACTATGGATATGACGGGATCAAAAATCTAGATAAAGAGGTATCACTAGGAATTCCGGAATAAAAATCGAAAGGGCAAAAAAAAAATTCAGGAGCGTATTCCATGTATTTTTCCATGTATTCCATGTATTTTTTCGCGCCAAACGCAGATTCGACAAAGTGAAACGTGACGATGGAATATTTTTTTACGCGCTGAACCTGAATCGGTCAGCCGTGTTTTGCATAAAAGTCTAAGACGTTGACGTTGAAAAAAGTTGAAAATTGAAATTTTCATATCGCTTTCTCATAAAAGTTGAAAGTAGAAATTTTCATATCGCTTTCTCATAAGGTTCCTTTATTCGCGGAGCTTCCTCTATGAGGAAGTCGAAAATACAGACAATGCTTCCTCATAGAAGAAGCATTGTCTGTATTCTCATAAGGTTCCTTCGCGAATGAAGGAACCTTATGAGAAAGCGATATGAAAATTTCAACTTCCAACTTTTATGAGAAAGCGATATAAAAATTTCAATTTTCAACTTTTATGAAGAAGCGATATGAAGATTTCAATTTTCAGCTTTTATGAGGAAGCGATATGAAAATTCAATTTCAATTTTTTTTTTTAGAACTTGCGACCACTGTAACGCTTCTTTCGCTTCATGGCTTTTTGTCGGAGTACTTGAAGTAGTGCAACGGTCGCATTTTAAGACGTCAGTTTCAACTTAAGAACGCTCTTGAGGTCGAATTTAAGATCCCAGTTTGGCCCGAACTTCATTGCGTGCATAAGAATCTATCTTAAGTTCGAACTTAATATCGAACTTGATTTCATGCATAACTTTGATCTTAAGTTAGAACTTAAGACAGAACTCAAATTCGATTGTAGTTCGAGTTCGATCTTAAAAGCTGAAACTCAAGTTCGAAATTAAGATCAAACTTAACACCATGTTTGAACTGAGGTTCGATCTAGAGTTCGAACTTGGTAGATCTTAAGCTTAAACTTGGATCTCAAATGCAATCTCAAGAGCGGCCTTAACTTCGAACTAACCTCTTAAAATTCGCCCCTAGGTCCAGTCTTTTGATTGCAATGCAACCGAACAGGTAATATTGTGGTAACGAAAGTTTCGAACTGTTAATCGACGGTCCTTCCCAAAGAGATTCTCAGGGCTCAAGTATCAGTGCACAACGTCGCAGTCCCCGGGCCACGACGAGTACGCTATACATAGATCCAGACCCTGCAACGAGCGCTGCGTCCTGGGGGAAATTTCCTCAAAGTTTATCAGTCGAGTATCCCGCGAGTAAATACCGAACTGTCTTACATCCCCCTGTATAGTTTGTACCTTGTTAGACAGCACCTCGCTGACATTCCAATTTTGTTCACGTTCATTCCATCCCTTCGCGCCCACTCACAGATCCTCCCGTCCTTTGTTCACTCGTATCATCGAACCCCCTAGCAGATTTGGCGTGAACCGGGAATATCCATTCGACGGAATGTTTAATGAAGTATGAATTTTATAAAAAAAAAAAAAGTTTTCCGACAGATTTTACTATTGACTGCGGAACCGAAATATTTAAAAAGTTTCCCGGCGTGCGCGAGAAATCTACCAAACCGGAAGTAACGCCGAGACACATTAAATACACCAGCACCGCGCGCGAGTCGGAACGCGCGACACAAACACTTTCTCCAAGAATCTCCGCGTACATCTATAGCTGGTACGAAATACGTTTCGCGGTGTTTCCTTTTTTGTGATTTTTTTTTTTTTTTTTTTTCTTCACCGTTATGTCCGCACCGGCGAACCCCGAGGCTAGAAATCATCGATCCAGAAAACGCAACGGGGGGGAAAAAAATGTTCATCGGTTTCGCGGCTGGGGATTTTGTTCCGGAGGCAGGGGGAGAGGTGGGAGAGACGGTTGCCGCATAAAATCGAAGGCGAATTGCATTCTCTTGTCTGGATAATCTGCATGTAGAACGGCGCTCTTTTCTCTCGCTTTATCTTCCTCTCCTGCGTTCCTTTTTTCTTCTCCCTCCCCCCCCCCCCCCCTTTTTATCCTCGCTAGCTACCCTCTCGCGGTATTTCCTTTCCACGACTCGCTCTCGAACCGAACTGGCAATATGATAGGAGCATGTTTCAGGGTTCGTCGAACAACGTCGTGTCTCCTCGCGTTAGGCAACTCCGTCGACGTATTCCTGCGTTCTATCGGAATCCTGGATGTCGCGCAAGTCGATTGTTCATATGCGCTCGTCTCACTCCTCCTATGCACTTACTGGCACCGACGCAATCGGAGGCAGAGGAACCTCTGCACATGCGCCCGTGTGCGCCTTCCACGATATACACCGACACTGGATGAATTCCGCCACTGACGAGCGTACACGGTAGGAGCAGCCAGACGTAACGATGCGGTTACGGAAATACGTTCTGGTCACGAATGCACGAATGCATTGACCGAGGGTGACAATCTCTGTAGCTGATTGAATCATATTGGCATCCCAATGAGATATTTCGCAGCCGCTCGTACAATAGCGTCCGGGTACTTCATTAATTCTAAATTATACAAACAGCTCGCGTATTCGGCGGCTTTGTAAAGATCGGTTAATTAAATAAATTGTTTTGCGGACTGAGGAGAAAAAGTTTCCGATGCAGTTCGGAAACGCGAATGCATGGATTCAACAGGCATTCGCGCGGATCGTGAAGTCCTGGATTTTACGCAGACGGAAATAAGAGTTACTGCCGGAAGTCGCTTGCGTGAGGACTGTCGGACGTTCGCGGATAGTCACAGAGAAGCGATTAAGGGCGTGCATCAAACGCTGGGGTGATGAGAGCATTGAAACAGTTCCATCCGAGAGTCTGCGAACTCGACATGTATTCTGCATCTCCTAAGAATAAGAACCATGTATATATTGGCAGACTGTTCCCCAAATTGTCGTCTTCACTTTTATTTGTTTTTTCCGCATAATAATTTCTAACCCTTAGAGAATGGTATCCGAGACGGAACCACATCATTTCGCCGGAGCAAATCGTCGTATGGCTGAAAGTCATGGGTCCGAACGCGCTTCATCCGAATAGTCAAACATCCGAAATTTTATTTGTTCGAATCTTTGAATTACCGAATTGTCAAATTTTCAGAACTGTATTATTCCGAATCTTCATTTCAGCAAACGTAACTCTTCGGAAATAGTATTTGACCGAACGTCATTTCTCCGAACCGTCATTTAACCAAACGTCATTTCTTCGAACGGTCATTTAACCAAACGTCACTTTTCCGAATAGTAATTTCGCCGAATTTCATTTCCCCGAATCGTTCAATTTTAAAACGTCAAGTCGGCGATTCGGACGAATGACGATTCGTACGAATGACGATTCGTACGAATGACGATTCGTACGAATGACGATTCGTACGAATGACGATTCGTACGAATGACGATTCGTACGAATGACGATTCGTACGAATGACGATTCGTACGAATGACGATTCGTACGAATGACGATTCGTACGAATGACGATTCGTACGAATGACGATTCGTACGAATGACGATTCGTACGAATGACGATTCGTACGAATGACGATTCGTACGAATGACGATTCGTACGAATGACGATTCGTACGAATGACGATTCGTACGAATGACGATTCGTACGAATGACGATTCGTACGAATGACGATTCGTACGAATGACGATTCGTACGAATGACGATTCGTACGAATGACGATTCGTACGAATGACGATTCGTACGAATGACGATTCGTACGAATGACGATTCGGATGAATGACGATTCGGCGACTTGGCATTTAGAAGTTTAATAATTCGGGCAAAGGACGTTCGGTGAAATTATTATTCGGAAAAGGACGTTCGGTGAAATTATTATTCGGAAAATTACGTTCAGTTCAATGACGATTAGGAGAAATTACGTTCGGCCAATTACTATTTCCGAAGAGTAACGTTCGCGGAAATGAATATCCGGAATAATAAAGTTGCGAATGTTTGACTATTCGGACGAAGCGTGTTCGGACCAACGATTTTCGCCCATACGACGATTCGGCCGATTGTAGTTCAGCGAAATGATATGGCTCCAGCGGAGACTCTTTCCACTCTGCAAAATTATATCGTTTTCGTTATCGTTTTTCCACTCTGCAAAATTATATCTTTTTCGTTATCGTTTTTGCACTCTGCAAAATTATATCGTAGATCTTCGATTATACACGAGTCATTCGATGTATTACCTTCTCTGAACCTCCCCACCTCACCGTTGAAGATTCTACCGATCGCTATTAACTTTCTGTTCGGCAAGGTGAAAACAGGAAAGCTCTTGCCCACATATAAGTTCAATTAGTCTCCTCTAATGCTGAACTAGTGTCCCGCACACTCATCCAGTTCCGTGCGGCTGGCACTTTCTTCCGGGACTTCTTGCGGAATCCGAAGCATCCGGAGGGTGCGAGTCCGAGTGGAAGTGGTGGAATGAACAAGAATAAGAAGAAGCGGAATCGGAAGAACCGAGCAACCAGGAGTGAGGGGGTTCGCGTGACTCGAATTATAAAGGCGTTCGCGGATGTAGGGAGCGGGCTGGTGAGAATAGGGCGGTCGTGGAAAATCCCTTTTACCGTCCGATGGACCGAATGCTTCCCCGAGGAATTGTCGAGAGGGCCTCCGTAACGATTGTGTCGCCAAGTAAAAAAGTCCGTGCCATCGTCGAGGTAGCGAATTCGCTGGGCCTGTTCGTGGCACAACCCGCTTACTCGGTGAACGAGTCGGACAAGTGGTGGGTGGGTAGGTTGGTTGGTTATTCTACTTGTCTCTACGGCACGATTTTACCGACTTGCTCTCTCCCTCCTTCGCCCAGGCTGCGAACGGTCTCTGGTACGAAACTGCGGCCTAATTGGGTAACGCATTACTCACGGGTCAAGTGGCCATTCAAACGGCTTATGGGCGTGCAGTGGCCGGAACATGTCATAAACCCTTGGCGGTCAAGGGTGTAAAACGATGACCCGTCGCGACGAAGAAAGTTATAACGAAAACGGACCCAAGAGTGCGCACGGTCATGTACGTGAAGATTCGACCATCGACATGCGACCCACCTCAACCCGGTCGCTCAGCTTCCGGAACT
This sequence comes from Exephanes ischioxanthus, assembly GCA_958510785.1. NCBI lineage: Eukaryota > Metazoa > Arthropoda > Insecta > Hymenoptera > Ichneumonidae > Exephanes > Exephanes ischioxanthus. Next base: position 15,861,000 of record OY294019.1, read on the forward strand.
CTCCAATCTGTATCAACCCCTTTTCTCTCGTTTCGAGAAATTTACCAACCGACACTGCGTATCCAAACGCGTGCCCCAACAGCCTTTCACAGACTGCGGTGGATTTCACCGGAGACTCCTAACGATCTAAAGAGCTTCTCGACGACATGTCCTTAATGAGCGCATAAAGGCTCTGCCCGGGGGCGACCGAACACGGCCACGGAAGGTACACGCGTAACAGCGCAGAACTTCGCGGATGCGCCGATGCTTCTCAACGCCGAGTAAAAAAAACCGTGAGGCAATTAACGTAGAAAATTGCGAAAAAAAATATATATAAAGAGTCAGATATTATTTTACCTGGAGAGAAAGAATTAATGAAAGAGACGAAATAAAGATAAAAAAAAAATATTGACTGAAATTCATGAGTTTTCGAACTCTGAAGAATACCTAAGTGAGCGCATTTCTTGCGATCGAAATATCGTTGTCCACATATGAATAACGAAATATGAATGACGAAAGACTGAAGAAAAAACACCAAGAGAGAGCCGCGTGTTCGAGAATAGAGTCAACGAGGCCGAATCCATGGAAACTCGAGGGCTTATCCTCTCTGGCTTTTCTCCGCGACATGACGGGCTGCGCTACCGTTTACTTGCTCCACAGTTTCTCGTTTACCGCTGTACAAACTACGTGTATATTCGCATTATGCGGTTTCCGCATCTGCGGATCGTCGAGGGATTACGCGGGCATTCTCGGGTAAGCACGCATTAACGAATATCGTGTGCGTGCGATTCGCTGGTAGCGAAGTTAGCCCCAACGGCGAAGACGTCGGTGAGGTTGACTAGCGTGGTTCCCCGGAGCTGGTGTCTCCTGCGCTCTCCGAGCAACGCCACCGGTAATCAGAGTGCATAGTCGGCAGTTAGGTCCTCTCGTCCCCCTGGGTCGAAACAATCAAGCCATCGCCCATTGTATGTGTGATTTCGATGAGGTTAAGGATTGGGTCGCTATAGCGTGCAGTTGTCGCGTGGGTTTCCTCCGCCCCTCCGGTCACCAGAGAGTGAGGACGGAACGACAGAACGGGGTGTCTATTGACCAGCACTACCCGTGGTTCCAGGAGACGCTATCGCGCTCGGTGCGCGAACCCTGCGATCATTCTGGCGGGTATCCAACCCTGGGGGAGACCGGGCCAAAACGGCAGAGCGGGGCAAAACGGGACAGTGAGGGCAAAACTCAATTTTCCAATAATTTTTGGATGCCCCATTTCGTCCCAACGATACATCCGGCTTTTCAAACCCGTTTTGCCCCACGTACCACCGTCGCCACCATCCCAAAGTTATTGAATGATTGCACTGAGAACAATATAGTATTTCCCGCTATATCGAATAGTTCCCAGGGGAGACGTCTATATAGATAGTTTCTGATAGTGCATATTCAATTGGTCAAATCATACTCATGGTTGCAACCACGATTTTTTGTCATAGTCGTAACTGTAAAATGTAGACGTACCCCATGGGAACTATTTTTGACGGTAAAAAGTCAGTATTGTTGCTTTAACTATGTCATTTTTGCTCATTATCCCGTTTTGGCCGGTGGGCCATTTTTGCCCGTTTCTACCGATGGGCATCCTCCTCCAGGGAGAACCAACTCGCAAAGCTTCGATAACTGGGGGGAAGAAAGAAGGAGCACGATCGAGTTTCCCCACAGAGCAATCATCGTCGGGTATCCTAGATTCTTCATCTGTACGGTCGCTCGTGTATGTCGTTTATCTCATTTCTCATGTCGAACTCTGCCTCGACATACGTATCGCCGTGTCAACGTTTACATCCGTCTCTCGGATCTTTGCACACACAAAGTGTTTGCAAACGCTCGTTCGAAAGGGAATGAACATTTTTATTTTTATTTTGTACAAGCAGAAACGTTGAGCGTACTCGGTGAGCGAGGGATGAATAGGGATGGCGAAAGGAGAAAAAAAAAAAACTCGTTACCGATAGGTGAGAGATAGGCTGTTGAGAGTACAGCTATCGTCGAGCTTCACTGCTACCCGTTATCGATGCCAATCGCTTCCCAATCGTTTTCTACCGACGGGGAGAGTGGTTCTCTTCGCACCCAGACCACCATTTCCGCCCCCTGTACCGGGGGCTTGTAACCTGTATCGCACAAGCTGCGTCACTGAACACGGGGTATCTCGTCTGCGTCAATTGCCGCGTATATAGCAAATATATACATATATGTATGTAAGGGAAACCGGGGAAAATGGGGAACGCTGTACACGAGGCGAATTTTTTTTTTTTTTTTTTTTTTACTCTTTAAGCTAAGTACACAATGAGTTTGATGGTTCTATGTAAATCCAATGGAAATCTGTATAAGTAATCAATTTAGTCCAAGACTCGATAGATAATTGAGTGAATATGCATAGAAACAAAAAAATAAAGGAAATGCTTTCGATTAGAATCGTTTAATCCCCCATTATTGAATTTCCTCGATCATGCATCTCAATCTGAATAGTAATGGGAGATAAGAGTGCGCCGGTAGGTAGGAGTGGCGAGGGTGAAAACCGGTGAGAAATTCAGCGTGAGATGGAAGTACGTTTACTCGGTATTTTTATATGCAAAACCTGCATTATAATGCGGCTTGATTATTATTCACGAGCAATATTGAATTATTCACACGTATCTCTCACCTGCATCAACGAGACGGGAAGAGCAAGCCCGTATGTCGACGGGGATGCTCCCGAGCCGAGAGCGGCGAATTATTCAGATATCACTTCATTCGGGTGATGCTACCGGCTACTGCCTAAATATACTACTGCGCTGGCGAGTAGTGCACAACTCGAACCAGGGAACCGAACCAGGTTTCACCATTTTATATATATGTATATATATGTATATATATGTATATATATGTATAAATATATATGTTCCCTGTATGCGATGGATGGAACGCGGGTATTTAATGATACTTGTGACTGCTACTTCGAATCGAGTGACGCGGTAGAGTTGCTTTCGCTCTTCCTGCATCGGACCAAAACCCTCTTGCTCTCTCACGATCCCCTTCCCTCCCCCAGTTATATACGTTGCACTTCGCAAATTCGACTAAACATCGGTATCGGATTTTTTTTTTTTGTCCCTCGTCCCGTCAGGACAGCCAATCAAACTCGCGGCCGCGCAGTCTATCGCGTTCACGGGGGATCCCGAGTGCGGGAGGGAGTTCGCTCGCCCACGAAGCCAGAGACTGGAAACTGGCGTTACCAATGCGTACACGTTTGTACATACTAGTATCGACATCGGGTAGTGCGGCAGTGACAGCAACGGCGAGAGCTCACGACGGACATGATTGATTTTAACTTTTACTGTCGAAACACATGCACACTTAGCAACTTCAACAGCAACTTTGCTGCTGCTGAGTGCGGAGAAATAACAATCGTGAGGATCCGATTATACCATCTGAAAATGTTTTAATTTTTTTATAATCTTCAAATATCGAAACTGAAGTACATGTTCTCCCTAATATATATATACTGTACGGTGGTCCTTGAATTGAAACTTTTTGAATTTTTCTGGGGATGCGATGAACAAGAGTACGCTTTTTTCAGTTGTTGGAGAAAATTTGGTAAATAAAATATTTCGTTCGTTCGTCGATAGAGATATTTTATACTCTTTGACCATTGCAGGAATTTGTCGACTCCTTTTACCAGAAACGACAAATCTTTAGTTTTTTTTTTTTTTTTTAATTATTTAACTTTTGTTACAACAAACATATCTTTCCGAATGAAATATTCGGTTATATATTCACCTTCTACAAAATTTTGTAACTATTAGCTACAATAGTCGGAAAGTTTGTTTTACCATAAATACGAAGTGGCCCTCAGAAAATTCAAAGATGTTCAATTTAAGGACCACCCTAATGTACCGTAACGAATATGTAGCGGACTATTCGTTAAGCCACACGGTATTAGCCCCAAGCCAAAAACGCGCGTTATTCATTCGCTCGGTCGTTACAATACAAAAAAAAAAAGAATATAAAAGTGTTCGATCATTGACGGAATCATCAGATATGTGTGTACCAAAAATCGATATGGATTGACAAAACCCAATTTCGTGTAATTCAAGAGACGCCCAGTACAAACGTGCGCACACGCAAGAACGGGGAGGCGGGGGGGAGGGGGGGGAGCGTTGATGGTAACTATAGGATATATTTCTGTATCCTCGGTAACGCCGATGAAATGGTCAATACCGGAGGGCGTTTGGCAAAGCAAATATCGATATAGAGGCTGAACGAATGCACTCCGTTTGATAGGTACGCGTATTGCGGAGGGAGGTACAGAGCGTAACAGTAACATAGGTCCAGAAAGCTCGCGGACCGGTAGAAATAGTGGCGGTGGCCCGGTACCGGTACCAACACAGGAGTTTCTGTTTTCATCCAGCCGGCTTTTTTTTTTTTTTGTGTGTGTTCCCTCTGTCCCCGGCTCTTTCGCGCTTGCATCCTCCTACTCCCTTGCCTCCTGCTCCTCTATATCTCCGGTTTTTCCTCGAAAAAATATGTCCTCCACGAGGCAATCCCATATAAAACCGTACCTCCCAGCTGTGGAAACGCCGGAGGGACTCCCGGGCTCTCCTCTCTCTCTCTCCATCTCTCGCTATCTGGGAAGGTAAAACATTTCAACGGACGACCGAGTAAGCTCGCCGGTGCTACGAGAAAGAGACGGAGACGGGGAGTGGAGAGAAAATTTAAAAGGAACACCGGGTAGAGAATGAGAGAGTGAGAGAAAGCTCGCGACGTTGAAACTGGCAGACTTTTACTAATATATACGACGTCACTCTCGTTCCCTCTCTCTCACTCACTTTCCGAGCGAGTATTTCAAAGGTGCCGAGGAAAAAAGGGGCAAAAAAGTATGACGGGGGTTGAAGCGCGAGAAAGAGGAGGGGAGGGAGCTCCTCGTTGCCGAAAGAGCATGGAGGAGGGAGAGAACGCGGAGGATGGACGACGAGACTCTCTCTCTCTCACTTCGACCCGGTGGATCGCGTTCCGGCACTATGTGGAAGAGCGAAAACACCAGAAACAGAGAGCCCGAGCGAATCCGGCAAAAGCAGGCTCTCACTGAGCGACGACGGCGGGTTATTCGCGGCGAAATAATAAAAACCGCGAAACCACCCCCGGCGTACTCGCGGATGGGGTGGGGGAGGGGGGGGGGGGGGGGGGCGCGGGTTACGGCAAGGGAAAACCCTAGCTCCGACGCCACCGCCGTCGTCGTCGTCATCGTCGCGCCATGGTTCTCTGTGCACTATACTGTATACCCTACCGAGACCGCATTACGTAGCATTATCTCACAGAAAACCTTTATTCGCCATCACATTCGTAGGAGATTATCCCTGCGTTCAACCGACTCGTATAGAAACGACACAGGGATTTTCTTGAATAGAGGGGTAAATTATTTAACCGGGAAGCGAGGGAACGAGCTCGGGCACATCGAAAGCCTTGTCGCTGTATTATTATTATTATTATTATTATTATTATTATTATTATTATTATTATTATTATTATTATTATTATTATTATTATTATTATTATTATTATTATTATTATTATTATTATTATTATTATTATTATTATTATTATTATTATTATTATTATTATTATTATTATTATTATTATTATTGTTATTATTATTATTTTCGTTTATTTATGTATCATTCCGTGCGACCTTTTCTTACCACCTTGCTCTGCACTTTCTTCCCTCGTTTTCGCTCCCTCAGATTCGTTTCAGCCATCTCAGCTTGATTTTGGCCATTGCTGGTTCACACCAATGTGTCCTTTTGCTGGGCTTTCTTATGCCCTGTGTGCGTCAAGTGTGTGTACACCTACGACGGATCGAGGGATATGAAGGTTTTCCGCGACACCAGCAAAACAAAAAGCAACGGATGAAACGTGCAAGGCGACCCACCCGGGAACTCCGTCCCGTCGGTCATTCGATACTCCTGCGCTTACACAGTGTTTCATCTCCGATAACTGTGTTACGTAGCCCTCTCGTGTGCTTCAGAGGAGACAGAAAAGAAGAGGTAATATCTTTTTGTCATTATTAACGACGGCGAAAGCTTTGAACGCCAAGACAGCGGCGCCTTTTTTTGTATTTTTTTTTTTTTTTTTTTTAAATAAAGAAAAAAGCATGGAAAATTTTTTGATCGATAAATCTGCTCGAACGAAATCACGGTACACACACGCTCCGTGGCGCGAGATGGGAGAAGCTAACGGGCCTTTGAGATATGACAATGGTGCGAGTGGAACGAAATTTTTATGAAATAACCGCAGAACAACCCAATTCGATAAGAGATATGGGTTCTTTTGTCGTTCTTTTTTTTTTTTTTCTTTTTTACCCTTCTTACGACATCGGACCTTTTCCTTTGAGCGCCAGAGAGGCGAGCGTGGGCGACGTGCACTTATCTCTGATTTCGAAGCTCTTACAACCCTAGAGAGCCAACGGCACACGGGAGGTCATCCCTGGATGGTGACGAAAAGTAACGAGATTCAGCGACGTCTCGATTCTTTGTCGCGCGTTTTCGTCCGTTAACGCTCGCGAAGGAAGTCTCGAAGGCACATACATCCGAGCTTCGCGCCAGGGGGTGATAAAGGGACCTCGCCTCACTCGCAACCACTGTGCGGCGCGTTCAATCATTTCCGATGAAAAATATTCGAATACAAAATGTAATTCCCGAAGAGATGGCTATAAACGGAGTGGGACATGTATTTACGATATAAACTATGATACTGTATTAAGATATGAAAAAAAAATTATAATAAAAAATGGTACCACTCGGTAACGCACAAGAGGACACGAGCTCGCATCAATTCACTTGACTCCGCATTGTAATTTTCGGTGGGTTGGTTGTGGAGTAATCGTAACATTGAACGCGCTCCCTGCCTTGAAAAGCAGGACCGCGAAAATCTCTTCTACGCTGTTATATATGCCCCGGTAGTGTGAGGTCGGGGTTAAACGAGAGAGGGTTTGAAGCACGACCGCATGCGAGAACGAACCCCATGGTTCTCGACTGCGTGTACGACACAAATACGTCCGAAGCCCTTTTTTTCCTACCATTACACGTGGACAGGATTTATCCTCGTTCACATATTCGCATGATTTTTTACGGGATGCGTGCCTGTATATGTGTGTGTGTGTGTATGCGTGCACGTGTGAGTGAGTGTGTGTGTGTCAAAGAGCAATGCCGCGATGAAATTTGTGTGGCGAGTACGCAAAACTGAGCAGCGAACTAAATTGAGAGTGGCCGTGTCCCCCCAAGCGTAGTTTTTATTTTCGGGAACACAGTATTTTTTTAAACGCTTGATACAGCAAATAGCGCGAGAGTAAACAACGAAAAAATATCATGGATACTGCCGGAGGGAGAAGAGAAATTCGATGCGGCGATTGATGGAGTAAACTTGCGTAATATAGTTCGAAGGGGAGGACAGAAACGGAGCCGAGTGCTTTTCAGCCATAAAACGTAATCCAACGGAGGGGAGATCCGCCGAAGCTGAAGGTAGGAAGGAAGAAAAGGAAGCCTCTTTGCACGGATGTAATAAAATAATCGAAGTTAATAGAATTCGCGGACTCTCGAGAAAACTGGGCTTACCAAGCTGCGATAAAATTAACAAACCCAATATTTTTATACATATATATATATGTATATATATTGTAACGACCGAGCCAATGAATAACGCGCGTATTTAGTTTGGGGGCGGATATTATTAGTACAATCGTTTCTAAGTATCCCGAGCACGAGCTGTCACACGTCTGTTCGTTCAGACGTGTCAGTCCAGACTGTTTTACATGACGATCGATCTTGTATCGATCGTTCGTTCGTCCGTCTATTGTCAATCCTAACTAATATCGTGTGTCTCAACGAATAGTCAGCTACATATTCGTTACAATATTGTGACGCCGTATTTTTGGCACGTCACAAAAGTTTGACCAACTGACGAGAGAGAATCGGCATGCGCCCTCACGGCGCCCTGTTCGCCTTTCTCGGGCAAATTCGCAAGGGCTCAGTAGCGTTAATAAAATAGAGTATTAATTTACGTCGAATATTTTCATGTATTCTCCGTCGACGGCGAGGCTTGAGGGTTGAGCGACATTCAAGGTCATCCCATACCGGTAGACGAAATCTCCGATATACCGACAAAAAGGACCGTGTCAACTCTCTCTGGACGCCACAAGGAGGATCGTTCTCCGTCCATGTATTGGCTGTCCATCTCCCGGAAGTTCAACTGGCCAGCTGTCGTCTGCCAGCGCACAGCTTCTTCGTCGCCGTGTCCGCCACCATGCGTCGGTGGCGGACAGGTTAAGGATTATTATCCTTAAATTGATGTAGAAGATTTCCTTGGAATTATTACATTTAACTTTTGCACTAGGCAACTCTTTCCGACGGTCTACTGAGTAGCCGCCGGGACTCTATTAGGGACGATTATACCGGGTAGCGTGTAAGCTTTGTATGGATTTGAAAGGAGAACGAGAGACTGTGATTCTTGTTGTTTTAATAATTTTGGCCAGTTTGGCATAAGTTTGATTTTGGTTCAATAAACAATTATAGTGGCTCTCCTAAGGTATTGTTAGCATAATTGATTTCAATTGATTTCAATTGTAAAACTCACCTCGAATTCACCGAACTGCCCCTCTGCCATTTCCCCAGGGCTGCTTGCTAGCCGACCGTAACCTTATCCTTCTCGTCAACATTGCCGATCGGGTCGCACACCGTGTGCGGATGACGCCCATTTTTTTAAATAAAATATAAATCGATCGAGGGACGGGGTTTTGTGACGTTTTTACCGGTACTGGAGGGTTCCGACGAATTTGCGCTCCACCCGGAAATTCCTCTCACAATATATATAAATGGACTTAGGCCCTTATTATTCTAAGTCTTTACCCCCCCCCCCCCCCCCCCCCCCTCTCGATTCTTGACACGGCGGCGACGGCGGCGGCGACAGCGGCGAAATCTTTTTATATTATAGAGATATATATATATATATATAAGAAAAAAAGAGATGTATAAATCGCACATGCAATAGTGCGGTAATAAAATTGGCCGGTCCGAAATATCCGTCGGGCTTGTCTGCGTACGCGGAAACTATCCATAGGCACCGGTGCAGAATCATCGGTGGTAGTAACGTGGTAGGTGAGAGGATGACAAACGCCGATGCCGCAAGAACCACTTTTCAGCGGTCACACTGGACATTTTTTTTCCTACCCTATATTTGTTTGTTTATTCTTTTTTTCCTCTATTTTTTATTTTATTTTCGGTAGCGCAACCACGAGCATTCTACCCCTTCCTGATTTACTGTACCGCAACTTTATAGGCTCTATCAATAGTAGGGTTGACATGAAAACGGCGCGCGGTCGGCGGAACCTGCGGGGCGCGAGCTAGGCTCGGAAAATTCAGCAGCCAGAAGCCAGAAGCCCGATAGAATTGGGGAGCTCCAGCTCCTATATAACCCCGTTGCCTTTCTATACAGGACTCATACATACAGGACTCTGTGTGCAGTCTCCTATCTGACCCGCTTCCTCTCATTCGCTTCCTCACTTTAACGCCCCACTTGGCCAACTCTCGCCCATCGGACAGGTAGATATAACCGGGCAGCAACGTACTGCGGTATTACGTAGTATAATAGGGATTGGAACAGTTGGACAAGAGCCTACTGTAGTACCTTCGACCGTATTACACGCTCAACTGATCCTATTGCTGTGCGGCGCTTCCTCATCCTCCTCGTGGTCGTCGTCGTCGTCGCTTCCGGCCATCGGCGCGGAATCTCTCCTTCCAGTCGGGATAAGAAGGTTCAAAGGGTTTTTCGTACAGAAGACTAGAAGATTACTCGAATCCACTCGATATTCGTGCGGAAAATCTAGTTGTCTCGACGAAGTATACCACCGTCCATCGCCTCGACTGATTCTCCGGAGAGCTAAACCGCCTCGTCACGGTTTCGCAGCTGGGAGGGAAACACCGCAATCGGTTCAGCCTCCTGCATTTAACTTCGCCGAGCATTGTTCCCCGATGCGAGAGTTAACCGCTTCCTCGACCAAACATCAATCCTAAGGAATCCTCCCTCGAGGAGTTCGTCAATCCACAACTTCGATTAAGATTACGAATTGTATTGGACAATGAATACCGCGTACAACTACTGCAGCCGCGAATTCAATACGCTGTTCCGGTCCGATTTCACAGGACGCAATTTGCTGCAACGACGTTCGGCTTGCCTACTTCGGGGATTCCGTTTATGTTTAAATTTAATGTAAGAAAAAGACAAGTTTACCTGGCCAGTTTGTAAGATGCGAGAAAAATAAGTCAGAATTTCGCGCTCTCAGAGAACGACGAGCGACAACTCCGCGACAATCGATGAGCGATCCATACACCGAGAGAAGAATCTAGTAAAAATTACCGGTCATCTAAGAAAAATTGCCATAGCACATAGTAGTAGGGCGCCAGGGCGCCACCTAGGGCAGAAAGTCTCAGATTTCCAAGAATTTTTACCACAATATCTAAGAAAAATTCTTAGAAGTCCGGTACTTCCTACCATAAGTAGCGGACTAGCGCCCTACTACTATGTGCTATGGTAATATTTCTCAATCGATATAGTCATTTTTATTAGATCCTTATCTCAGTGTAGGGGAGAGCGGGGCAAAATGGGACAGTGGGGCAAAACGGGACAGTGAGAGCAAAACTCAATTTTCCAATAATTTTTGGATGTCCCATTTTGTCCCAACGATACATTCGGATTTTCAACACCGTTTTGCCCCACTTACCATCACCGTCACTAGCCAAAAGTTATTGGAAAATTGCGTTTTGTCCCATTATCCCGTCTCGCCCACTGTCCCATTTTGTCCCAACGATACATTCGGATTTTCAACACCGTTTTGCCCCACTTACCATCACCGTCACTAGCCAAAAGTTATTGGAAAATTGCGTTTTGTCCCATTATCCCGTCTCGCCCACTGTCCCATTTTGCCCCGTTCTCCCCTATTTATCGAAGTCAAAAGAAAGACGGAGTGAAAACTGTTTTGTTGACTAAAAAATAATATTATTTACATGATTTTATATTTATTGAAAACGTGCCTAGAATTTATGACTGTCTATTTGATCGAATGTGGAGAGGAATTTGATGGTTTATATTTACGGAATTTTGAATAGAATTTATGCGTGTCATATTCTACTGTTTGTCTCATTTTATCGGCTAATTTTTTATTAATCGGAATAGAATGTTCGCTACGACCAGCGAACAGTTTAATAAAAAGATGTGCTAGCCGATAATGGACATTCTCGTTAATTTTCAGTAATAATTTGTGAGCCTCTACATTATTTCTATGCATCGAATTATATTTTAATATAATTCTTTAGCCTTTTAACTCCACAAATATTTTATTGATTCTCTACCTTCATTGCCTTCACACGTTCCAGCTACTAATTTTTTATTTCTTTTAAATATTCAACAATAACATACCTTCGGTAAAATTTCGTTCGACTCGCAGCTTCGAACATCCGACTCGGTGCAGAACCGTCATGCGGCGAATTTTTATTTTTATTTTTTGCTCGTAAAAATTTAATTTCTTAATCGCGGTAGTTGTTGCATAAATTATGTATCGTCAAACAGGCCGCGCGTGCAAGTCGCGGGGGAGGTAGAGCGAGACACGGAAGAAAAAAAAAAAATTAATTTTCTTTTTGCACCCTTACGACGCGGAGGGTACATGCGGCAAGTGAACAACAGGCAAGGGACCTAGGCGGGTGGTTGTTACGCTCGTAAAGTAATTATTTTTCGGAAAGGAAAAGTGGCGTCTGGGTTAGCGGTGTAGCGCGCTGTTGTTGCCCGTTGCCCGCGCTGAAAGTACAGTCGATCCCGTGGGACTGCGGCCGCGGGAGTGCCGGAGAAAATTTATTATTTTTTTCGCGGTGAGTTTCAGCTCGGGCTATTCCCCCGGAGCGTAGAACGCAGGAGAGCACGGAGTGGCAGAACTGGCACGGCCATGTGACTGCGACCCGGTGCAGGACTCGCCGGGCGTCGATGGATCGGTGGATTACCGATATTTCATTCAACAAATCTCTTTTTCGCCTCTCAAATTTATTCGACGTTCCTCCGTCAGACTATTTCGATCGTCTCTCTCGGGCGAAGAAACAAAAACGAAAAAAATTTATTTAACCGCATGATCGACTTTACCCGGAAAATTGTAATGGACCAGCGCGCATCAGGCACTTGCAATGGATCTTGTTAGTAATAAAATGTTCTTTCGTAATCGCAATTACATCCCGTGCAATTGCAATTCACGTAATTACGAGAGATGATCAAAGGAGAATATTGGCGGTGCATTTATGCCCGTGAGATTCGGTCGCGGTGCGCATTGTAATCTGCGGTAATTTTAGAGGTAAATTATAGCGAGTCGTGCCGGGCATAGATCGCGCTGCTAATCATAAAATCGGATTGCGATGCTAAACAGCTCCGGGTAGCTCACGATATCAATACTAAACGGGTAAAATCGATGAGTCTATCGTCGGTTGAACCCGTCTGGTACCGAAATTACCACCACCGACATCCACGACTCTGGTCGGAACACTATATCGCTGTGTAAGACCAGTTATTGAGTTTCGAATATTATCCAACTCTATCCGTCTCTCGATGCGGGATAAAGCCTGTTAGAGAACCTTTTTTTTGTCCCCTTTGGGCAACTTAACATTTTGCTGCAATCTTACAAAGCTCGAAGTTCTCTCGGCTCTTCACAGCGGCGGAGAAAACTTCTTCGAGAGAAAAAAAGGGGGGAGAGGAAAAACATTTTTCCTCGGAACCTGCAGCGGACATGAAAGAGAAAAGGGGAAAAAAAAACGTAATTTTGCCATTGTTTAAAAGTTGAAGCGTTCCTAACGAATTCACTGTTCCTGTAATAATTCGCGAAGTTGCGCTACCCGTATCACCTGCCTTCCGCAAGTAATGTAACGTTGCATCAATGGAGGGGGATCTTTCTACATGCGAATTAGCTGTTATAAATTTGAAACTCTTGGAAAATGTTCCTGTGACTGAAAAAGCGTCTCATATTGCACATCATGCCCGAGATAACGGGTAAACGCATCAGCGTAAATTTTCATATATACAGCATAATCCATTACATGGACGCCGCAATAAATTTTTTTTTATAATAAAACTCGCGTGCTTCGGATGAAATAAAAGAAAATAAAGGATTCGACAATATTCTTGAAACGTAAGAAATACGAGAGTCCGGGGCAGAATGGGATGCCTGCTAGACTTTCAGAAACCTTCGTTGAGACAAGTAGGAGCAGATGTAAGCGCATTTACTGACATATAGCTACAAAGAGTATACACAGCAAGTGATTGATTGGGTGACGTGAACAATCGTCATAACATGAAATGCCAGTGAGCCATGGACCGGGGTCCTTCGGTTCGTGTTCTTGTTATTCTGTGTTAGCTATTATTGTTTAAATGGAATGGTAATGGTTTAATTCCAATCCTTCTAGGCAAGTTCTTACTAAGATTTCGTATGTAGTATGTGCGGGAAATTTGTGTCTGGGGATGTTGAACTGTACTCGCCATATAGGGGAGAGCGGGGCAAAATGGCACAGAGGGGCAAAACGGGATTATGAGACAAAACGCAATTTTCCAATAACTTCTGGATATTGGCAATGGTCGGCCGTGGAGCAAAACAGGGTTGAAAATCCGGATGTATCATTGGGACAAAATGGAGCATTAAAAAATCATTGAAACATTCTGTAGGTTCTAGATAATTGTAAATAGTTTGGTGAGATTTTCTATTCCATTTGTCATCGGTCCATCTATTACACGTATGTCGCATTGTAAGAACAATGCCCAGTTTTGACGCTTTGTAAGAACAATGCCCAGTTTTTTATTTTTAACCTTTCGGAAATCTATTCAGGGATCGGCTGAGAATGCATGCCAAAATAATATACGTCGATTATCACCACGAAGTGTTTACTATGGCTCGGTATTGAATTCTACTCGGTGCGTACTACGATATTTACTACGTCGAACTAATATGATACTCTGAATGACCCTGGCATGCAAAGGAAGTTAGCGGAAGATGACGGCAGATGGCGTGGAAGATTCTCGGGTGGTTCGGCCGGTACAATCGGCGTTACAGCATGGTAACAGCTAACTACTGGGCAGCAAGGAAGAGCTGCAATGGTAGTGAAAGGCTCGAGGAAAAGGAACGGCGGAATTGACGACAATGGTCAGAATAAGGAAGCGGAATGGCGGAACGTTAGCCTTCGGAAAAGTTAATTAAAACGTGAAGAATAGACATCGGACTAAGTGGAAATGTTGGTGACGGAAAGGGTTGATTGAGAAAGGAATGTTTTGAACATCTCGTGTTGGCGAGCCCCGGAGAGGTTAATCCAGGGAACAAGATGGTGGATCGGCATGGAAAGTGGAAGAAACTGGCGACAGGAGTGCAAGATTGCAGTGATGCAAAGGAAGTTGGCGGAAGAGGACGGTAGATGGCGTGGAAGAGGACTGACAATGGGCGGAATACGGGAGCAGAATGACGGAACGTTAAAAGTTAAAAACCAGTGACGAAAGGCAACTTTACATTATACCGAGCTTTGTTAAAATAAGCCGGTGTTTTGTGAAGAAAGGGATATCAGAGACAATTATGTATATGGATTATTAGTTGGAATGTGATGGAATATTGTGTTTGAAATACCTGGAAATGGTTATATGTTCTTTACATGTATATTATTTTCTGGGATTTTTGGAATGGATTTATTATAAGGGCTGGGGTATGTAAAAACCCGACAAGGTACATGGAAATAAAACTACTACTACTACAAGAGTCTTTATAAAGTAAGGGATGTCAACTCTCTGTACAGCCGTACAAGCTGCAAACTCTAACTGACAGAGAGTGTCCCCTAAAATGTAGAGACTAAAGCCCTTTAGGCTACTCTAGCCTGGAGACAGCTGGGGTATCGATGCTCATTTCCCTCAATTTATATACGGGTCGCGGTCCAGAGGCATCCGCGGAAAGCAGGTCTGTGGGCACAAGCGTCGTGCCCACGTAGCGAAGCTTCGTGCCCAACAACGGTCCCTCTGAGCGGTTTGCGACGCGTTTAATGGCTTCGCGGGCAATAAAAGGGGTGCGTAGTGGCATTTAAACACGTTCGACTACTGATGCGCACGTAATCGTTCGTGCGCATCACCTTAATGGACGAAATTGTCCCAACGGCGCGTGGTACGAAGTTATTGTATGATCAGATTAATATATTAGTTAAGGAATTGATTATTAATATTGGGGATTACATGAGATGTAACAATTGTGATCGGCGCTATTTGTTTAAACAATCGGGAAGTAAATCCAGAGAATCCGGTAAAATGGGGAAATTAAAAAATGTCAAGTCACTCGGTCAGCAAGAAGCAATTTTTCTCGGATATACGAAATAATAATTGGTAATTTAATTCTGCATTCTTTGTTATTAAGCGTTCGTCTTATATATAGCTCTGGACCCATCCAGAAAGCCTTTATTTCTTAGTGTCCCGGTTTTGCCCAGGACTCCCCTGGCAACTTCATACATGCACTCGTGGGTCTGTCGGGTGTTGAAAACTTTCGGCTGCACCTGCTGCCGCTACTCTGTCTGGAAAAGCTCATAAAAGCTACGATTCGCACAGCTCATGCGTCTATCACGGAAAACGTGTCTAATTAAATTCAAAGCCGCGGGTCAGCGACACATGGAGGCGTGTGTAATGTTCGCCAGTTCTCGCTGATCCTTAATAACGCACGATTCAGGAGGTCCTACCCGGCACTGAGAAAAAAAATCGATTGAGTCAACAAAATGAGCGCTTACGGGTGGCGAAACAAATTTTTAGTTGATCGAACGAAATAATTGTTGTATTAAGTAAAGAAAAATTTGAATCGACGGCCTGTTAGTTCGATCAACGAGGTATTCCTTTCGATCAACCAAACATTTGTTTCGCCACCCGTAAGCGCACATTTTGTTGACTCAATTGATTTTTTTTTCTCTGTGTGTGTTCTAATTCTGTATATAATGCCAAAACCGTGGAGAACTAAAACCTCCGATGGGGAACATGAGCGCGAAAAGCCCGCGAACACTGCCAACCTTAGACTCAACGAATTTTTAGTTAAAATTTTTTTTTTTTTAAGTAGGTGCGTTTACGCATTGCCGCTCGTCCGTTCGTTAGTGTACCTTTATTTCGAGCCAACCGGCCACGATGTTGTTCGCTTAGTTCGACCGGAATATATTTCCCGAGCTTTCTACTTTTTCGTTAATTTATTATCATCATTATTATTTTATTTTCATTTTATTTTCACCAAATATAACGAAGAATTATCTTCGTTATGAGGTCGTTTCCACATCTCAACGGTAATGAGGCTGTGAGTAGAAACAAAAAAAAAGAAGCAAGAAAATGATACCAGATCATTTTCAACGGAGTCCCGTTTTATTTTTATATTTATGAAGAGCTAATTAAACAATATGTAGAACGAAACTTCGCGCTCTATATATTCGAGTTCCGGTAATTAATAAGTTTGATTGCCTGGCGGATGCCTCTTTCGTTTTCGCTCCGGCGAAATTCTTGCATCCACGATCTCGGGAGTTCGTCGGATCCACGGTGATAGAAATTTCACCTCGGTAATGTAAATTCCAGCCGTCCGGTGAAACAGGCTTTTGGCGACTTGGCATCGCCGACCTATTCATTAATTCCCATTCAATTCTGGCCCGTGATTCACCGTCCGGTCCCTTAACAAATTATCGAATTTCGCCGATTAACTGTCCGCGCTCCAGCATCCCTCATCTCTGTGGTAGAGATTACTTTGGAAATCGGAACGGAGCTTAACGCACGTATTATTTCATCCCGATGTGTTTTGCGTCTAGGGTAAAAGTGGTGAATATGGCCCACCTCGATTAACGCGTAAATCAATGATATATGGACCGGGCCATATTCCCCACTTTTACCCTATTAACACTCCGAACGCTCCCGATTTTTCAAACATTTCGCTGCTGAATTAAATACCCCTATTAACCAGTGTTTCAACGGATTTATATTTGAACTAAAGTCTTTTGATATCGCCCATTAATTTTTTTTCATCGAGATTTTTTGAACTCCACACTTTTTTTTTGACATAGATAACTTAAGAGGATGAAGCATAAAATCGTATATCGGATTATCGACAAACGGAGGGCCAGAGGAGTGATGCCAGATTGGAGGGGAATTTCCCTCGGAGGGAATTTTTTTAACACGGTATGAGATAGGCGAGGGAGAAAAAGAGTGGGGGAATCTGGCATCATTGGGCCAGAGATAGAAAGTAAAAATATATGGGAATTATGTGTTAACAAGGGCCGGAGAGGTTGAAATTAATGCGCACTGGAAAGCCGTCGGGGAATGCAAAGCTATTTACATTTTCGTAGTTCGCTACGTATACGATATAGCTATAGAATACAACGGTGCAAACCAAGCAGAAACGAAGCTTCAGCACTTCTCGTTCTCCCGTCACTTTTTGTTTCTGACCTCAAAGTTTTAATGACAGAATATTTGCAAAGTGTAATACCCGTGTACACGCCGAGTTTGATGAATGAAAATTCCACGAGTTTCGCAACGCCTTCCCCCCCCCCCCCCCCCCCCTACGCCGACCCATCTCAAACATCTCTCACGGGCTATGTCGCTTTATTTTCTCGATCCTACAGTAAACACGCTGTTCAACCGCGAATACCCCGCGACCGGGGAGGAATGTCCGGCGGAAATCTTGCCCTCATTTGCGTCGTCGAATGTCCGTTTACTTTGCATCGGATGCGTTTCAGCACCGTGTTTGTAATTGCGAAATTTTCAAAAGCTCGGAGACACGATGATATTATCACGAGAGCCTCTCACAATTCATTACGCGGGAGGAAGGGGAGGGAGGCTCGAACGAACTCGTAATTACTCGAGCTAATTGACGCGGCGATTAAGCTTTGGTGAAATGAAATGGAGGCGTAATTTCATCCAGTCAAATTTTTATTACTTTTTTTTTTTTAGAAACTCAACCCGCGGATGGATCCGTTATCGGGAGATTATTAACTTACGCGAATCCTTTTTGATACTGTTTATTTTTTACGAATAAGAACAGGTTGAAATAAGTACAAGGTTGAAATAATACATGAAAAATACCTATGAGTACACTGAGAAAAAAAATTGGTTGGATTAACCGAAAGACGCGGTGACATACGTTCGAAGCTGTAATTTGTTTGGTACAAATAAAGCATTGTTTTGTTAAACGATTATTTGCTTCAATTTATCCAAAATTTGTTGATTGAAATAAACATATGTGTTGTACCAACAAAATACACCTTTGAACGTATGTCACCGCGCATTTGCTTAATCCGACCATTTCTTTTTCTCAGTGTATCAAGGAATATGTAGCTCTTGCCCTTTGAGGGAGGGACTCGCAGCCATGCAATTGTAGGGAGCACAGAAGACCCAGTGATGGAACGTGGTACAGACACTGAAAAGAAATATCAATGACTCAAGTAAAATTTGCTTGAGGGTGGCCAAAGGAAAAAAAATGGTTGTTTTCAATTCTACTTTTAATTCTTACAATTCCAGACAGGATTGAAACGACAACGCGCCACCTTGACAGTCTTGCCGTCGTTGTTTCAATATGATGTCGAATTATAAGAATTGAAAGTAGAATTGAATTACATTTTCTTCCTGACTACGGTAAAAACGTCCCATTTCATGCCTGCAACGGGGTTGGAAAGTGACCCATTCTTGACGAGCGGGAGGAAAAGTGATTTAGCGGGAGGAAAAGTTTCACTTTTCCTAAATGACTTATCCCCCCGCTCGTCAAGAATCGTCCACTTTTCATCTCGTTGCAGGCATAGAAATATGGCCACTTCTTAGCATAGTCGGGGATAAAAATGAAGTGCCTTTTCCCCTCGTGTGAACTTCTGCACTCGCTTCGCTCGAGCATCAAACTTCACACGAGGTGAAAAGACGCACTTTTCTCCCTTGTGGCATAATATGCTATTTTTACTTTGGTGTATTTTTTTTTAGTACAGTAGCTTTGAATTGTTGAAAAGGGCATTAACCCCGTCTATTTTCTCCATATCAGTGGATCGTGTTACGGGGACAACGGTATGTTGCCATGAAAAAAAAAAAAAACACCCCCACTGCGTGACTTACGCGAATCCCGACTGTAGGAAAATCCGTATTCGACCGGGAGTCGGTGGGGATAACGATAAAATTGGAGAAACTCCGCGGTGGCTGTAGGTGAGGTGAGAGACGTTGTTGTTACCGGTGGAACATTGTTTCACTTACACAAATCTCGTCCCGAAACTGTAACTAGATTCTGGGACCGAAACGCGCCCTACCATCCACGCGAAGGGGTTGCTATTCCTTCTACTCCGGTGCTGAGGGTGCTGCTTCTGTAGCTCCCAGTGGTGTATCCGCTTCCTCTCTTTCTCTGCTCAGCCGCACCTTACTTTCAAAACTCCCACCCTCCCGACTCTCCACCAGAGCCATACATTTCTCTCTAAGTGCGCGGCTAACGGTTAACGATAAATCACCCTGGGCGGCCCCCACCGAGCTTGTGCTCACTTCGCGGGAGAGCGAGAGCCCAGTCGATACACCTCCAGATAACTGTAGCCAGCAGTTAAATAAATAGGACTGTTAAAATCATAATGGACTCTTGGCGTTGGAGAACGCGGTGATTGATTCACTTGAAATTTTGCCAACTACTGCACTTTAGCGCTATGCTTTCTCGAGTTCCGTGCGCTTTTCATTGATAGAGATAGAGAGAGGGGGAAGGGAGGGGGGGGGGGGGGGGTGAAAAGGGTACGTGGGAGAAAATTCACGGTGATAAATAATCCATTCAACTCCTGTAGAAAATTCACATATCGCACCGTTACAAACTGTTAGACGTTGTTCGGGGGATTGTAGTAACTGGCAGGTTGCAACTGAGCCACGGAAATTTTTCGTTTTCTACTTTAAAAACAAAAAATATTTACTTTCTTTTTTATGGCGATCAACAATCCTTTTGAAACGGTTGTACGATTGCACGGATATTTTTCGTTTTCTACTTTAAAAACAAAATATATTTACTTTCTTTTTTATGGCAATCAAAAATCCTTTTGAAACGGTTGTACGATCCGTGAAAAAAAAAAATTGAATCCGCGCGCTCAACGCCTCCCGAATTATCTGTGTACATAGTTTTGCAACTCTGTTATCCCAGCCAATTTACGTTGTTCAAATTTTGTTTTCATTTTTTTTTTTTTTGTTTTTTTCCTCCTTTTTTCACCTCGACGTTGCACGCATCGCGATGAACGCGGCCCGGGTTTGTGCGAAGCTACGAAAAACGAATCATCGACGAGTGAACACCCATAAAATTCGTATTGTTATCGAGTCGACTCATCGACCCTGTAGATAAATTGAATGTTGTGCTCGGCATGAAGCGGAAAAAAAATTCAAGAGTGCACGGCTCAAACTGCATCACGAGTGAGAACAAAAATTCTAAATAAAAGGAAAATATACTCGATCGCTCGTATGCAAGATACTCGCGAATTTTGATATTTTTTTACGGGGATTTTGCGCTGTCGTTTAAAATGTTATTGAAAATAGAGACGCGTTCGTTATACGCGAGTTTCGAGCCCCGGGACGTTCGAGCCTCGAGGATGGGACACAGTAACGATGCGAAGCCGGCACAAGCGCTCATATCCTTGTTGTGCTTTCAGCGTTTATCGCGGACTAAATTAGCGGCGACATATTTTATGGGCACGTCGATGACAACGTGCTAGTTTATAGTGCCCGATGTGCCACGCGGTTTACTGTAATTTACTATACTATACTATAGCGCAGCGCAGTAAAGTATACCGCACTATATAGCTACATACATACATATATATAATATACATACATGATATATATATATATATATATATATATATATATATATATATATATATATATATATATATATATATATATATATACACATATATATATACATACACATTTTAGGTACATGAGGGAAAATCGGCCTGCAAGTTAACTACTATGACGCGTAATACTGCCGGCAGGCACCGCATGATGCGCGATGCAACTACCCGCGCGCGTTACAAGCTTCGGCTAACAAGCTCATTTACGTTACGCCGCTGATTTCGCGACAGCTTTAAAAATCAACGAAAGAGAACGAGCTCACCGGGTCGAGCGATGCTTTTAAAAGCAACGTTGAACAGCCATTTAACCCAACCGGGCCAGCGTTAATAATGCAAGTTAAAAAAAAAAAAGGAGAAATGAAATATATCGTCATCTTTATTCGATAGTACAGAAATATAGCCTGGCGCGGAATATTCGTACAGCTCGACGAGCGTTTCGAACTCTAAGGTGAAAAAAAAAAAAATGTTATCCAACGATCTTTATGCATGTTTTCCCATACATTTTCCTCATTTTTTTCATCTCCGTCTCTTCCTCTGTATGAAGCAATATAAATGCTAAAAAAAAAAGGAGTCGACTCGCTTTTTTTCTACATATTCATAGCCGAAGCGCATTTTTTCCAGGCAAGGGAGCGAAATGAGGTAGCGAGTGTGGGCGATGAATGAGAAATGAACGGATAAAAATATGATGAATGAGTGAACGAGCGTGACCGTTCAGCCCGAGCTCCTCGAAATTATTCAGTGGGTTTTATCAGATGGTAACGCGGAGCGTGCATCTTCTTTCAATCTCCATAATATATATGTGACGTCACATTGCACTCCAGCCCTTTCCTCTCTTCGCGCATTCTTTTGTATTTGATCGGACGCATCGCGAGACGACTGTGGCGCGGAGAGTATAATCGCTCATCAAAAAGACAGAGTACTCACCGATCTCCTGATTGGTTATCCTCCCGTGGCACGGCTTGACGAGTCCTCCTGCCAGGCACGCAACACCGACGAGAAGACGAAAAAGCGTCGTTCTCGGGAGGCCGCCCGGTGCGGCGAGGGGTGAACCCACCATCTCTTCAGCGGGCGTCCCGACGCCTCGACGTCACGTCACGTCAACGACGGGCTCGCTGCACCCTCCCGGATCGCCGTCTGTTACTCCAGCCGCGACCCAACTACCCTTCCTCTTCTTCCTCTTCTTCTCCTCTTCTTCACTGCTTCTCACTTCTCTCACTAACCCGCGTCACTAACACGTTCGCCCAACAGTTCCTCCCAACCCCCCCTCTTTCACTCCGC
Source organism: Exephanes ischioxanthus (assembly GCA_958510785.1). Classification (NCBI taxonomy): domain Eukaryota; kingdom Metazoa; phylum Arthropoda; class Insecta; order Hymenoptera; family Ichneumonidae; genus Exephanes; species Exephanes ischioxanthus. Next base: position 15,883,169 of record OY294019.1, read on the forward strand.
CGCGTCCCCTTCAGAGGCACAACTCTCGGCTTTCTATTTTCTCCCTCGCCGGTGCAACCTGGCCAGTTCTCTAGCTCCAGGCGGTGCACAGCTACCGTCTCGCACCTCACCCTCGGCTACTCCTCCATCCACTTTCACTCTGCCCTCTCAGACTCTCATCTGCCAATTTCTTCACTACCACTCCTCCAACTCTCCTTTTAACCCCTTTCCCCGTCCCTCATTCGGCCCACCCTCTTTACCGACTGACACCACACTTTTATGTTCTACCGCGGCTCGTTTCTGTTTCTACTCTCTCAGTCTCTCCCCGTCTCTCCTTCTGCTTTACTCTCGCTATATTTCCATCGACAGCGCCTTCCCGTTCCTCATAATTCTCATTTCCTCGCTACAAACTTCCTCTGCTTATTCGTCCATGCTTCCCTCTTTCCCGCTCCGTTCCTCACCGCGCGAGGCACTTCGTTCCCGGGGCGAATTCGTCGAGTTGCCGTCACACGCGCTCCGCACAGACGTCCCCTTGACGACGTTCGACTTAATTGTAGGACCCGGGGAGCCGCCCTCGCGATACTCCGAATAATTCGCGCCTCTTCTTCGCCTCCACCTTGTTTTCCCTCCTGGTTCGCCAACCCGGCGGGCTCTCTCGACGCTTCCGACTCACAGAGACCACTTCTTTTTGCTGGTTGCTGGCTGCTGCTGCGGGGGAGACAGAAAAAAGAGAAATGAAAACGCTAGACGAGTCTCACGTTCTTCTCCGCGACGCACGCGAGCGCCTCCTCTTTTCGGCCACTCGACGAAGGGAAGCCACTCGGGCAAAGATGCGGGGTTGGCACCAACGCGGTGCGACGACCACTGACGACGGCGACGCCACTCTCCCGATCTGAAAACAAATGTGGGTTTAAGTGCGTGACTCAGTGTTGCGGAGTAGCGTGTTACTATAACTATCGTGCATGTGTCTACTGTGAGACACCATGCGTCACACTTGACATCGGCGCGGCGCTAATTACGAGTGGATGTCTTTTGTCATTGCCAAACGGCGGAAATACTACTGCACAAAAAAATAAAATAAAATGGGATGATAGTTGAAATACTATTAAATACCCTATTCGGCGTAGGAGACGAAGCGAACCCATCTCTCGCGCGGCGCCGAATCTGTTTACTAGACTTGACGCTCCGCAGTAGCTATATCCCTAGTCAGAATGTACACAGTACACCCAGAAAAATAATTTATTTGACGGCCATCGTTTATTTGGTTCAAGTAACATATTTATTTGATTTAAATAAATATTTATTTGATTTAAATAAATATTTATTTGATTTAAATAAATATTTATGTCATTTAAATAAATATAGATTTCATTTAAATAAATATTTTACTTAAACCAAAAAAACGGTGGCCGTCAAATAATTTTTCTTTCTGGGTGTAAAAAAAGTTTGTACTTTTTACAACAACGTATTGCCCAAAAGCGTCCAGAATTTTTTATTTGTTGATTTTCCGATAGTACCGTCCGGTTAGTTTTACAAACAAAAGTGCAAACTCAAATCGTTAATGACGCGGGAAATAAAAGGACAGGTTTTTATATTCAAAGGTGAACAAACGAGTTCGTCACTTTTTAACAGAATAATTTTTACGAAACGTTGTATTTCGATTTTAATACGAAATTATTTTTTACTGCAAGCCACCGTGCTGAGGGCTACATCGCACCGACGTATGGTGTATCGTAACGTCTGCATAGTAAAAAAAAGTTTGTACTTTTTACAACTTATTGTCCACAAACGTCCAGAATTTTTTATTTTTTGATTTTCCGATCGGACCATCCGACTCCAGTTTCACAAACAAAAGTACAAACTAAAATTGTTAATGACACGGAAAATAAAAGGACAGGTTGGTATAATCAAATCTGAACAACCGAATTTGTCACTTGTTTAAATTAAAAATTTAAGTGAGCGTTTCTTCCACTCAAATAGATACTAAATTTGAATTATGGAAGTCCCTAATTCACAGACTAGGCAGCAGGAGCGTTGTGAATTTCCATCCGCTAGCCTACGTCATACATCTATATCGGCCCTCGACACGTTCGCGTCGGTTGTTGTTAAAACGATTTACGTGATATCGTGTGTGAAAGATGGACGAAGAAACGGTGCTGTTAATCAGCGCGGACTTAGAGCTACCGAGAGCAAATTTGCCAGATTCGACACCCTTACATCCCCGCAGATTCCTAAACAACAGTTACTATATATCCTCATGCCGTATAATAATTTAGCAATATTATATACATTGTATATTAGACGACATGCAAGTTGGACAAACGGCCTTAAGTAATTAAGACCAAGTCTGTATAATTTAAAGGTCAACATAAAAATGTGTTAATTAGATAATTCATTATTTATTTGATTTTAGCATAAAACAACAAAACCAAAGGTGGAGAAATATGGCGAAGTTCATTTTTTTCAATGAACAAAATTATACTTGATACAAGTGATATGCTAGTAGGCAGATATACAAAGAAGATAATTTATTTGTCCGAAATAAATTTTATTTGTTATAAAGAAATGTTTTCTCTGGGTGTAGTTCATTGGCTAACCAAAACCGTCCAAATGTGCCCAATTATTGATTGTCATTCAAAGGCTATAAATAGAAGCCTGAATAAATATCGTTGTTCCTATCAGTGCAACCCTCGATACAAAGTTGCGCCCATTAGTGGCAACTCGATGTACCTATTAGTGGCGACCGATATTTACATAACCACTATTCCTGTCATTGAAATAGATTGCATCGGGAAAGGTAATTCACTGGCTAACCGAAAACCCCCAATATGTACCATTATCTATTTTTGAATACAAAATTATGAATAAAAGGGTGAATACATTTTTTTGTTCCTGTTCGAGGCCATCGATGTACCTATCAATAGCCTCCTTCCTCGAGTCGATTCAGAATTTCGTCAATAAAAAAGCATATCACGTTTTTATTGAGATAGTAATAATATAAGTTAAATAGTAGGGGAGACCGGGGCAAAATGGCACAGCGGGGCAAAACGGGACAGTGAGGGCAAAACTCAATTTTCCAATAATTTTTGGATGCTCCATTTTGTCCCAATGATACATCCGGATTTTCAAAACCCGTTTTGCCCCACGTGCCACCATCGCCACCATTCAAAAGTTATTGGAAAATTGCGATTTGTCTCATTATCCCGTTTTGCCCCGATGTGCCATTTTGCCCCGCTCTCCCCTAATCTAAATGAAGAATTCATGGGGAACATTTTGGGTATTGAAAACTGCAGCTGGAACGTCGATAAGAACTGCTATTAACCATAGCGTAATAAACCTGCCACTAACAGAAGCACTGCCACGAATCAAGAGACGCGGTAGCGTTTCGACGCCAAGTATAGGAGCATTTACATAGCGCAGGAAGGGCCGACGCAACTCGATACTCAGCTCAGATAATCGAACATTTCTCTAAGAAATACTCGGTGACGATACTTTTCTAGGATATGTATAGAATCGTTGAAGTGCAGCCAAAATGTTGGTGTTTTTTTTTAAATCTATCTGAACGACAAAGCCGACCAGCTTGCAATGAAGAAGGCGACGCTTAGTACGACATGACTCCATCGTAGAATCGCGCAGAAGTCCCTAGATGTTCAATACTTATTGTTGCGTCGAAGTGCCCGGTAACCGACCCTCTACCTTTACAGATATCGCGGCATGCACTGTAACTGTAGCAGATAAAACATTCAGCTACTAATCTAATGTCATTGGTAACGAGACGCCCCCCTTAAACGGGGCTCTGAGGAGGCTGACTGCGATCCCTAGCATAGCTACACTGAGAGAAGCATCTAGTAAATATGACTGTATCGCTTGAGAGATATTACCATAGCACATATTAGTAGGGAACTAGGACGCCATCTATTGTAGGAGGCACCGGATTTATAAGAATTTTTTGTAGATATTATGGTAAAAATTCTTGGAAAATCTGAGAATTTCCGCCATAGGTGGCGCTCTAGTTCCCTACTACCATGTGCTATGGTAATGTTTTCTTAGATGATCGGTAGTATTTACTAGATCATTCTCTCAGTGTACAGGTGAGGATGCTGGGTGCAGGGGATTCACTGAAGACACCCTGAGCAACCGGTAATCCTGAGAAAGATGCCAAGTCGCAGAAGTAGGTCCGAAAATTAAAAGACATGAAAGGGGGAGAACATCAATAGTGCCTGTCGGTTGTGTTCCGAGTCTGAGGAACACAACGTGGACAATCAGGGCAGGAGTACACAATGGACATACAGGAGTATGTCCATTAAGGGGTGTCCTTAAAGGGGTACACTGTCACTTAGGCCACAGGCCTAAGTGACAGTGGAGCGCAAGGGAACCTGAAAAACATTATACAATTATATAAAACACTATTGACTAGTTTGTCTCGGAGATCCGCGACAATACGATAAGCAAAAGTTACCGGAGATAGGACGATGAGTGGCCAAATTATCCCGAGGTTGGGATTACACGAGTAGGGTTTCCCGATTAAAAAAAAATGGGACTTAGCCATATCTCGCGCACGGGACTATCAGTGGCTGAACTATGATAAGCCAAGAAAGTTTCGAGGGCATCCAGCACGCCTCGAGGATGAGATTATAACGAAACCTCATTCGAGATATTTTCTTCTCTGGCACGCGGACGCTCGCACACATACAGATTCGGAAGAAGCTTCAGTAGTTCAGGCAAAAGCGAAGATACAGGTATATCAGCGGGGAAACTAGCTCGGCTATGGCAGTCGCAACGGGAGAAGAAATAGGGCGGCAATAGGAAAGAGGAAACAGAAAGATCGAGGATGAGACTGGAAGAAGCGGATCTCGCGCCACTTCACCGCGAACGTGAAGGAAGTGAATCTTTTCTTCGGGACTTTAGCCACTTCTCGAACTCTCGATTCTGGCAGTTTTTTTTTTTTTTTTTTTTTTGTTCTCCTTTTTTTCTAGCTGACCTTCTTTCCCTTTCACTCGCTTTATCGGGTATTTGCCTTAGCGCCAACAAACTCATTGCAGATAGCTTTTTTTGCGTCGGTGCTTCATGCGAGGGCTCGGAGGGCTATGCGGGCTAGGAGAACGGACTGAGTGGACTGGAGGGTCCGAAGCAATTCGAGAAACGTGTAAAATGCACGGGAGAAAAGCTCGCAACACTCTGCCCGGGAGCCCTCCCGAAATCTCTGTATCCCAACTCCGCATCCTTATTTTCCTTCCTCTAGGGGCTCCTCGGGGGAAAATCCCTACTCGACTGAGCTAATACAAAAATATTTTATAACTACGCGAAGCCATTGCCACGCACGAATCGCGAGGCGTGACTTTGTACACTATCGGCGGATAAAAAAAAATCGTCAATAACAACAACATAGAGATAATAAAACGGTTTGGGCGGAGAGAAAAAAATGAAAATTCGTTCACCCTCTGGGAAAGGCAAAATATTAAGCATTTCAGGAAACCTATTATGTTTTTTTTTTTTGCCGATGCTGAGCCGATTCGGCAAATCTTAACCATTCTCTTCCGCCTTCGTGTCTTTTATTCTCGCTTTTTTTTTCTCGCCACGCGGCATCCCCTCACTTCGGGGTGGCATTTTTTTGCCTACTTTGCTTCCTCTTTTTTCTTCATTTTCTCAAGACGTTAAACGGTTCTCACGGTCAGCGAGTCAGCGTTACTTCCCCCGGACAATATTCGCCGGTTCCGAAAGTGGCTGGCGTGGAGGGTGAGAGTGGACATTTACTCTTTCGCGCTATCTCGGCATCGCGAACGAAACTCAAATACCCAAGGAAACTTCGAGGCAGAAGCCTCGCGGGCTTCTCGAAAACTACCGAGCTACGACCGAAAGGAAGATATTTTGATGGAAACTTTTTGAAATTCGCCGCCACCTTCTCTGAAAGTCGGAATGGAAAGTTTTCCGAGCAATTCGCGAGACTTTCTGTGGAACTCGGCAAGTCTTGAGTAAGGTCAACAGGGAAGCAACGATGTGTGGCTCAGGCTTGCATTGCCACACCGTACCTTCGTGTTTCGCAAATAAATACAATTGATTTATCCGTTTCGACTTCGAAGATTGTTTTTCCCAAAAGCCAACCTTCACGATCCATTCATTTCGATTTTTTTTTTTTTTCGATATGCATTCGATGTTTCAACTACACCCAAAGAAATGGTTAACTACATTTAAATAAATCAATGCATTAGAATTCTCTTCATCCAAATGGAATGTTTTTTTATTTGTGCGAAATAACTTTGTATTTATGTGCACCTATGAGAGTTACTCCATTCAACAAAATAATTTCATTTATCTATAGATGTATATGCAAAAATAACTTCTTTAAATATCGACTAATCACGATATTCAGAATTTTTAATTTAAGTAAGCGTTTCTTCCGAATTGAATAGGTACTAAATTCAAATGATGAAAGTCGGTAATTCACAGCCTAGGTAGCCGACGCGTTGTGCATTTCCGTTCGCTAGCCTACGTCATACATCTATATCGGCCCTCGACACGTTCGCGTCAGTTGTTGTGAAAACGATTTACGGGATATCTTGTGTGAAAAATGGACGAAGTAACAGTGCTGTTAAATGATGGAGTGAACATACATGAGCGCTTGAACCAACCGAATACGGTTGACTCAACGACGATTTAAGTGGCTCAACGACCGAGACGTTGAGTTAACGACATAAGCTTGACTCAACCTCTCGGTGAGGTTAATTACGGCGAAACTGATGGTGAACTTGAACCGATCGACTTCATTGGTGTTGAGTCAACCTCAATGAATCAATCAACCTCATTGACGTTGGCTCAGCCTCGATGACATCTATTGATTCAAGTTCACCATGAGTTTTGCCGTATTTAACTTCACCGAGAGGTTGAGCCACCTAAATTGTCATTGAGCCAACCATATTCGACCAAGTCTGTATAGTTTAAAGTTCAAAATAAAAATGTGTTAATTAGATAATGTATTATTTATTTGATTCTGGCCGAAAATAAAAAAAAAAAAAACAGAGGTGGAGAAATATGGAGAAGTAACTTTTTTTCAATGAAAAAAAAATGTACTGATAATCAATAATGCATTTGTTTCAACTACAACATCGCAGTAGATACAAATAAATACACTGCCTGGATAATACATATGTAGTTAAATAAAAAATTATACTGGATACAAGTAATGTGCTAGTAGGCAGATATACAAAGAAGATAATTTATTTGTCCGAAATAAATTTTATTTGTCCGAAATAAATTTTATTTGTCCGAAATAAATTTTATTTGTCCGAAATAAATTTTATTTGTCCGAAATAAATTTTATTTGTTACAAATAAATAATTTGTAACAAATAATTGTAATAAATTTTATTACAATTATATTACAATTTTATTACAATTTTATTACAATTTTATTACAATTTTATTACAATTTTATTACAATTTTATTACAATTTTATTACAATTTTATTACAATTTTATTACAATTTTATTACAATTTTATTACAATTTTATTACAATTTTATACAAATTTATAAATTTAAATTTTATACAAATTTTATACAAATTTATAAATTTAAATTTTATACAAATTTTATACAAATTTATAAATTTAAATTTTATACAAATTTTATACAAATTTATAAATTTAAATTTTTATACATTTTATTACAATTTTATTACAAATAATTGTAATACATTTTATTTGTTACAAATGTTGTCTCTGTGTGTATATCGTCCAATGTGTAATATAAATTCGAAAAGTTGTTGCGTCGGGAAAAACGGTGGAACGGTTCTGAGAAGCGAGCGAGGGCGCGCTACGCTAAAAAAAAGCGCGAAACAGGCAAGATCGCACCGTTGGGCGGGCGCGTCGGCGTGTCTATATTCTCGCGAAGTTGCTGAAAAATCCATTTTTCCCGGGGGTCCAGTAATACGCAATTTTCCCCGACGTCATTCGATTATGCATCAATTCCCTCCAGGGAGCGAAAACGGCGCGTGCGTTCGCCCTCCACCCTTCCCTTATATAGAGCATACTCTCGCGATCGTCGGACCGACGATCGGCAGAGATTGGTCGCGCGGGAGGCTGATGCAGTCACCGTAGCCCGGTTTTCCTCATCGCCGAGTCTGCCTATACACCGTCTATCACGCCTGCCGGGCTGACGTGCAGCAACCCGCTGCGGCTGCTGCTGCTCTCTCTTCACTTACCCGTGTCAATATGCCTTCACTTTGAACTAAGGGGAGAAAACATTTTTCTCATAAATCCGACCTCCTGCTCGTCACACTGGCTGACGAAAACTACCAATTTTAGTTTTCTTCTTCTCTTTTTTTTTTTCATCAGACTATAAATCACTTCGATCCTCAATTACAAGCCACTTTGGCACTTTCCCGAAGGTTCAGACATTGTCAAGCCGGGAGGATGCTATAATTAGAGCGAGTCTGCATTTTTTTTTTTTTTCTTTAAAGGTCGTCGCTATCCGGCGCCTTATAACGACTTTTATAATACAGGGAGTAATTACGTGATGTCGAATTTATCGGAAATTTAGTGGGCGTAGACAAGTTTCGTGACGAGAATGCTCTCGTCGATGTAAATTTAGCGGTGCTCAAAGTCGGATATAAAAAAAAAAAATAATAATAATAATAAATGTATGTAGTGGAAGAGTCTGCGAGAGTCGAGACGCGCTGGAATCGTGCGCGCGTCGAGCGATAGTCAATCATAGCTTTCGATCATTTCCTTGTCGGCGTTTCAATTAAACAGCTATTTCCATGGGCGATGGAAATGGACGATTGGTCTTCGTGCTTTTTTTCAATGTTTTTTTTTTTTTTTTTTTTTTTTTTTGTTCGTTCCTCTATTTCCACCCTCTCGTCCGTCGCGAATGAAAATACGAAACGTCGCGGCACGAGAAACCAATTTGAAGTGACGTACGGGTTGAGTGATAAAATAAAACCGTGGGACGGAATGGAGGTTTTGGGGGGATTCGTCCACGTCACCGTGACTCGACCCGACGTACATGCCCAGTACTTTTATTCGCGTATGCGAGCCAACGCACTCGGTGCCCGACAAATTTATCGGCTTTTCCTTCTCAAATGAACCATCATCGAGAGTCGAAAGCGGGTGCGTCGTATCGTCGATACTTGTCAATGCGCCGCGCCCGAGAAACAAGATTTTCACGTAAACGCTCAGGATTTTCACGTAAATTCGCTTCCCGACTGATTTTACTTTACTCGCAAACACCCAGAAAAAAAAATGTATTTGACGGCCACCGTTTATTTGGTTCAAGTAAAATATTTATTTCATTTAAATAAATATTTTTTTTTATTAAGTAAATAGTTATTTGAATGAAATAAATAGTTATTTAAATCAAATAACCGGTGGCCGTCAAATTAATTTATTTTTCTGGGTGAAGCTTCCTCTACGGTAGAGCCGAATAATCTCAGAAAATGCTCCGTGACAAAAGATTTTTTTTTTATATATATTTTTTTTTTAATTATATTTTATTTTATTCATAAAAAATTTTATTCATGAGGGATACTACGATAAGAAATGATACGATGTGATATTAATTGTTAATTATTCTCAAAGACTATTTTCATTATCTTGTTTAGTAAACTATACCAAAAACATATTCATATACATAAAAAAAAAATCATTATGACTTTAATTTTGATATCATACTGTTACGATATTATATTATCTGAATTATTTTATGTAAAAGGGCTCGTCCCGTAAATGAATAAATAAATAAATAAAGTAAATAAAAGTGAATCACACGATTACTCGATGATAAAGAGCAACTTCGCAGAGTAGTTTGTTTCTCATTCATTAAATTGATTTTAAAAAAGTGCTCCCTCGAGAATTTGTACTACAGCTCGGACCATTAAATCATCGAGCGTCTTTCTTTCCGTTCGAAAATTTATCTACGCGTCTGTATGGACGAAAAAAGCGTCGCGGCGCCTCCGTATGTATTTCTTTTTGCGGCCTTAATACATTGATAGACCGGAGACGCAGCGCCGGGAGGGCGGGCGGGGAGACTCAGACATATATCTCTTGAGACGGAAAAGATGGGCGAGGGATGCCCTCTCGTCCCTCGTTCTCGCCGCCCAGCATCAACTACTTAAGTAGAGCGTGTTATACACGAGAGACAAACAAGCTATCCGTACATCTTAGCCACTTGAAGAAGAACGCACTTGAGAACGATATGTTGAGACGAGGAGCCGAACATCACGTGTGTGTGCATACATATATATATATATATATATATATATATATATATATATATATATGTATATATACACACACACATGTATATATAAACCACATATACACGAGACAGTAGGGCAATTTTTCAATCGTTTTATATGTTCCATACGTATGTAGGGTCTGTCTTAGAACTTTCTCATCTCGCCCAAAATCCCTCCCCGAAGAGTGGTCGACGCTGGTCCACTTCGAAAAAATTGATATAATATCTCACGGAAGCAAAAATTATTGTACCGCCCAGTTATTATTATAAATCAATGATTATACTTAATTAATGGCTCCACGGTGTTTGATAGCCTGGACAGGAAACTTTTTCTTCTTGTCTTTTTTAATACATTTTATTTTTTCTTCCTTTTTCATCCCAGGCCCGAGATTGAATCTGTCGGTGAGATCATAAAAAATAAATAATCACTCCGGCGTAACTTGGCTCCACGGGGATACACGCGGTATAGGTAACTGTATAGATGCGGGCTGTGCACATAGTGCAGTTTGTACGGTGGCAAGATCGCGGGGCTCCGGGAGCATCATCAGTATCGCGGAGCACGTTCGCCTCGCACAGAGGCAGACGACGAAGTAATCGACTTTTTTCGATCTCCGTTCTCTTGTAACCAGCCCCGCGCGCGCGCGCACACACACAGACTCGCGCCCGGGCGAATCCGTTGGGCGGCAGGTGAAAGATGCACAGGTCGGTCGAATGAGGGAGATAACAAAAAAAATTAAATAATGTAAAACTTAAAAAACTACTCTGAAACGTGCAGCGACGCGAGCGCGTGGGTGTTTGTATGGGCGAAAGATCCGAATCGTGCCTAGTCAATGTTTAACCATCTCGGCTTAGATAAATCGTATTTGACCCTTTGAAGCATACATGTTTATTAGGGTGGGCTTTAAATCGACAATGTTTGAATTTTCTGCGGGCCACTCCTTATTATCGCGAGGTATAAAATAAAAATGCGATGTGCAAAGGGTCCCGAAATTAATGCATTTTTAGAGGTCGCTACCGGCTATTTAAACAAATTAAAAACTTCGGAATATCTAAATTTAATGTCAAAATGAAAAATTGTAGACTGTCCTTGGAGCCAACCCGCGCTTCCAAAGTGCAACGTATAAGAGAAAACTCTGCGTAATCCCTATGAAATCGAAGCATTTTTGGAGGTCGCTACCGAGGGTTAAAAAACAAAGTTTTCGACAATTATAGCTAATAGTTACAAAATGTTGTAGAAGACGAAAATCCGCCGCGGAAAAATAACGGAATATTTTATTTGAAAAGCTGTTTGTTACAAAAATGTTTGTAACAAAAGTTAAATGAAAAAAACCGAAGGTTTGTCGTTTCTGGTAAAGAGACTCGATAAATTCCTGCAATGGTCAAAAGGTATAATATATCTCTATCGACGATCGAACGAAACATTTCATGTACGTTATTCTCTTCAACAGCTGAAAAAAGAGTACTCACGTTTCAGCTGTTGAAGATAATCAGGTAAATACTAACATTTTTCGCTCGTTCGTCGATAAAGATATTTTATACCTCTTGACCATTGCAGGAATTCGTCGACTCCCTTTACGCCTCCCCCCCCCCTTCCCTCCCTTTTTTTTATTCAACTTTTGTTGCAACAAACATATGTTTTCAAATAAAATATTCGGTTATTTTTCCCCGAGGATTTTCACCTTTTACAACATTTAGTAACTGTTACCTATAATTGTCGAAAACATTGTTTTTTGACCCTCGGTAGCGACCTCCAAAAATCATTCGATTTCATAGGGACTTCGCAAAGTTTTTTCTTATACGTTACACTTCCGAAGTGCGGGGTGGCTCCAAGCGAATTTCGAATTCTCTATTTATATAAATATCTTTTAATTATCAATTACCATTTTATAATACATTTTATAACTATTAGCTATATTGTCGAAAACTTTGTGTTTTTTTTTTAACTCTCGGTACCGACCTTTAAAAATGCTTCGATGTCATAGGAATTTCGCAGTTTTTTCTTATACGTTATACTTCGGAAGTGCGGGGGCGGCTCTAAGAGAATCTCAAATTCTCTATATATATAAATATGTTTTAATTATCAATTATCCGAACCATGACTCCGTTGTGAACGCACGGTTAACGGAACGATAGCGCGAAACATTATACATTGTGGCTCGCAGCGGCAAGAGTCGGGCCCGTGTTCAAGCGCGTTGAAGTGCTCTTTTCCTCTTCCAGCGTCAATCCGCTCGCACACTGACTTTCTCGAGCAGTTTTACCCACCCCAACAGAGTCGGACAGCGCGCATTAGAGACTAGTTTTAATATGAAATTGTTTCAATCGCCTTACACACATAACACACACCGAACAGACTTCGGGATTTCGCTGCTCAAAAGCGCGTGGCTAGCGCGCTTTAAAAGTGGCAATTGAAAACGGACGACGCGATTTCACAGAGCCCTTGAGATAAGAGTTTTATGCCGAAAATATGTTAAAAAAATATGTTTTGAAGTTTAATATACACTGCTATTTCATTTCTATATGTGTTATTTATATACGTGCTACAATGGCGAGAAAAAAAAATGTGCGTTTCGATAATCTGACCTTCTGATTATGCGAACTGGACCCGGTTTCGACGGGTTCGGATAATCGAGGTTCCACTCTTTACAAGTTTTAAGTACATCGGTTGGTTATTAATGCACTTTTTCTGAATTCAAAGAGGTGTATCGCCTGTTTTGCGATACACCGTGCTCCAAAGGGTTAAAAGGTAAACATGATGCATGGCGTGTACGAGTTTTTGTAAGAAATTCTTTAAAAAAAAAAAAAAAACCCCCATTCCGTGAAGGTTTACATACGTGTTATAATGACGAGAAAAAAATGTGCCTTTCGATAATCTGATCTTTTGATTATCCGAACTGGATCCGGTCTCGACGGGTTCGGATAATCGAGGTTCTGCTCTATGAAGTTTTAAGTACATCGGTTGGTTATTAAGGTAGCACTAGCGGACAGCCTGAGCCCAATTGAGTTCAGCGAGAATTGAGAGAGAATTGCGAACACTTCTCGACGGGATAAAAATCTTTAAAAGATCAAGCATATGGAAGGTACTGAAAAGATTGATTATGCATAACAATAATTCCAAAATGTTATTAAAAAATGAATGAAAAAAAAAATTGTTCAACAAATCCCCCGGCAACATAACTTTTTGTTCACATAAAAACAATTTGTTAATCTTTTTAAACACGTATGAATTTTTTCCGAATTTTGTGTAATTTTTGAAAAGGCCGTTTTTTATTAACTAAAAACGCGACTTTCAAAAATTACACGAAATTCTGAAAAAATTCATACGTATTCAGAAAAATTTACAAATCGTTTTCATAAAAAAAAAAAAAAAGTTAGGTTGCCGGGTGATTTGTTGGGAAATTTTTTTTTTGTTAATTTGTTAATAATATCTTGGAATTATTGTTATGCGAAATGAATCTTTTCAGTACATTCCATGTGGTTGATTTTTTTCAGATTTTTATCTCATCCAGAAGTGTCCGCAATTCCTCTCTTAATTCTCTCTGAATTCACGTGGGCTCAGGCTGTCCGCTAGTACTGCCTTAATGTACTTTTCCTGAATTCAAAGAGGTGTATCACTTGCGACACACCGTGCTTCAAAGGGTTAAGGTAGACATGTTGCATGGCGTGTACAAGATTTTAAGGAGTTGTTGAGGGCAAAAAGAAAATCTCATTCCGTGAAGGTACTTGCCTTAAAGGTAGGGTTAGATACATTTAGCGCGGAGCAACACGGAAACTCGAACACGAAAGGAGAGTCTCACACGAGAGACTACAGAGTCTCAAGGGTTGCCAAACTAATAAGCTCAGCGGTCTAGGCGGTTCAATTCTGCGGTATGCCATCGCGTGAGGTTAATGTTTGCGTTAAGGCCTTTCCTGAGCTTCGTCTATGCTAGTACTGCTTTTACGAAGGGAACAGAGCAAAGATCAATATGTGTACACCGTACAGAGAGGAGGTTAACGGTAACTCTCTTCTTCCTATTCTCAACCCTTTTCGTCGCTCGACGACTCCGTTCATCGTGCTTTACAACTTCCGTGTACCGCACTAACGTTACAACAGTTTCGACACTTGCTAATTCTCTTGGCTTTAGCTCCCCCCCCCCCCCTCCATCTTTCGCGGTCGTTCGTCTTTGGCGAGAGAAGCTTTAACGAAGGGATATCGAAATTGTCGACATACTTTATAAATAAAAAATGTTACTCTGTGCAGGAAACAACACCGACGCGTAATCACAATTAATAATCGAAATTCCTCCCCCCCTCCCCCCCCCCCTCTCACCCGACGTTCTCTCTCGGTCCTTCTTCTTCGGCGAGAGAAGCTTTAGCGGACCGATATTGAAATTTTCGGCATAGTTCATGAATGGAAAAGGTTAATCTGTGCATGAAGGAAAACCAACGCGTAATTAAAACTAATAATCAACATTTTTTTCTCCCTCCCCCCACCGAGCCCCATCGTTCCCGGCGAGAGAAGCTTTAGTGAAGGGATATTGAAATTTTCGACAGAGTTGATGAATAAAAATGTTTCTCTATTGATGAAGGAAAATCGACGCGTAATTACAGTTAATAATCGAAATTTTTCTCCTCCCCTTCGCTCCGCCCCTCCTCTCGCGGTCCTGCGTTTTCAGCGAGAGAAGCTTTAGCGGACGCATATCGAAATTTTCGACACAGTTGATGAAAATGGTACTCTGCGCACGAAGGAAAACCCATGCGTGATTGCAATTAATTATAGGAATTTCCCTTCCTGCCCCCCCCCCCCCCCCCCCCTCCCCGCCATTCGAACTCCACAGAAGGGACTAATTAATCTAGGGACGCGGCGGCAAAGTTTTGCGGTTGCTAATACCTATGTGTGTCTTAACAAGTACCCGTGTTGCGAATAACTACCGTAAGGTTACCTTTACGTTGTACCTTCGATGATACAATTAAACGGTATTATCCGGGGCCGAGTGGATTATCCGGTGTTCGGTAAGGGTGGTCGGTAACGCGCGAGTGAGTCTGACGCTTTGTAACTCGAGAGATCCACGAAAACCGGACTAGTCTCCCGGACCCGGTCGTATACAGTAGAAAATAATTTCGTTAAATCGAAATACGAAGTTTAGTAAACATTATTTTGTTATATAAGTTACAAAGTCGTTTGTCAAAGTTTGAAAATACAAATCTGTCCTTTATTTCCACGTGTCATTAACAATGTTGGTTTGTACTTTTGTTTGTAAAACTAGAACCAGATGGTGGGATCGGAAAACTAACAAATAAAAAATGGTGTAAGTTTGTGGACAATAAGATGTTTTAAAGAGTACAAACTTTTTTTACTGTGTACACGGAGAAAAAAAAATGGTTGGGACATGAAGAATTTTGTTACCATAACTCATTTACCTGTTTAACATAGGGACAACAAAATATTTTTCTGTGGCAGCAAATATTTTTGCTGCCACAACGATAAATTATTAACGATCTCCATTTTGTTAGAGAAACAGAACCATTTTTCTCTGTGCATAACTCGTTGTAAAAAATAATAAAATTTTTGCGAAGTACTAAAATAAATAAATACACGATGTTAATAGTGCTTCCCAATATTAATTACGTCAATGCAAACCTGTATTACACTCAGGAGTAGATAAATGTTGAATTTCCCGACCGTTTAGAAATTACATTATTCTCACTTCTATAAACTAATTCGTTAAATGAAACAAAATTGTCTTTTTTTATTAAAAAGTAAAAAAATAATATAATGTAAAAAAAATGTGATCGCAAGTAATGTGCATTTGATAATCTTGATCTTGTCGAATAAGAGAGTACATTTGTGCGCCGCTCCGTCCGAATCATTTCGTGGCTTGATTAGCCGGTGTTTGACACGGAGAAAAATAGTTCTGTTTCTCTAACAAAATGTAGATCGTTAATAATTTATTGTTGTAACAGCAATATATTTGTTGCCACAGCAAAATATTTGCTGCCACAGCAAAATATTTGTTGCCACAGCAAAATATTTGCTGCTACAGCAAAGTATTTTGTTGTCCCTGTGTTAGCCTTGATCTTGATCTTGATCTTGTCGAATAAGAGAATATATTTGTGCGCCGCTCCGTCCGAATCATTTCGTGGCTTGATTAGCCGGTGTTTGGCACGGAGAAAAATAGTTCTGTTTCTCTAACAAAATGTAGATCGTTAATAATTTATTATTGTGGCAGCAAAATATTTGTTGCTACAGCAAAATATTTGCTGCCACAGCAAAATATTTTATTGTCCCTTTGTTAGCCAGGTAAATCAGTTATGGTAACAAAATTCTTGTTGTCCCAACAATTTTTTTTTCTTTGTGGGCAAGGGTGGACGGAAACGCGCAAGTGGGTCCGATCCGGTGTATCTCGAGAGATCGCGAAAACCGGAGTAGTCCCCCGGCACCGGTTACATAACTCGTGGTAAAATATAATGAAAATTTTGCGGAGTAAGTACTATGTATTTGTTCGGGGGTTGACCGAACAACCCATTCGCACGGCCGGCACCAGGACCAGCAGCATCATTTCTCTTTCACACTTTCTGGTTTGTCGAGTTTCGTTCGGCAAACCAGCAGCCGTGTGGCCGATCCGCACCTTTTCCCATATTTTCACAAAACCTCCCCTTCTACCAACTCCAACGCCAAACCGGAACCCGCGAAAGCCCCTCCGCCCCCGCAACGCTTTACGGTCCGCGTTAAAATCGCTGGAACCGAAGTTCGTTCTAGCGTACACGCGATCCACCGTATATTTTCATTATAGCCCGACCGACTCTGTTGTGCAGCTATAATTTTCGCGACAACGAGATAATTAATCTGCGTTAATTTATCAATACTGTATATCTTCGGGCAACGCTGGTACATACCGTTATGCGGATATGATAATGAAAAAGAGGTCGATATAGTATTTTTTATTTTTAGTGCCGCATTACGTATATAAGACTATCGGGAGAATCGGTCCTCGAGCTTTCTCCGTGAGAAAGCGACAATATATATATATATATATATTATTTTTAAATCTGTGGAAAGTGCATGTTAATTTGAGTTGAATGACGCGACGATAATTATCAGTCTTCCAAATAAGTAATAAATGTTTTGTAAATAATGTAACAAATTGAGATCGGTTCGTATAACGCACAATGGGCCGCGGATGAGAATTCCGTAATAACGCTTGACATGAGATTCGTATTTGCACGAGTGATACTCGACGTATTTAATAAAAATTTGATAACAGCGTATCATTTACGACTAATAATTATCTGTGTGCGGCACGCATTCGCGGGAACGTTTCAACGAAAAAATATACGAGTTCTGCATTACCGTATATGAAGCGAAGCGAATATAGATAGATAGATAGATAAATAAGTTCATTGTGTCCTGGGATAAATCCCCTAAGGACCAAGCATTACAGATAGACGGTATAAAGTAAAGCCAAGTGAGTACAGAAAGCATAGGATAAAATAGAACAATAGTTTACAATGTAATTAGATGCACATAGAAGGGTAATAATAATAGCAACAAAGCAGAAAGAAAAGAAAGAGCACTGAAAGATTAAAAACGCTTAATAATTCGTGAAGTATAGTATAAAGTATGGTCGCTACCTCACTCCCCCACAACATCCTGCTCAAGGGATACAATGTTGTAGGAGACGCGCCTTAAGGTAGTCCTTGCGGACGGCCTGAGCCCACGTGAGTTCAGAGCGAATTGAGAGTGGAATTGCGAATACTTCGCGATGAGATAAAGATCTGAAAAAAATCAACCATATGGAAGGTACTGAAAAGATTGATTTTGCA
This sequence comes from Exephanes ischioxanthus, assembly GCA_958510785.1. NCBI lineage: Eukaryota > Metazoa > Arthropoda > Insecta > Hymenoptera > Ichneumonidae > Exephanes > Exephanes ischioxanthus. The sequence goes on from OY294019.1 coordinate 15,901,179, forward strand.
TAATAATAATTCCAAAATGTTATTAACAAATGAATGAAAAAAAAATTGTTCAACAAATCTTCCGGCAACTTAACTTTTTGTTCACATAAAAACAATAAGTTAATCTTTTTGAATACGTATGAATTTTTTCAGAATTTTGTCTAGTTTTTGAAAATTGCGTTTTTAGTTAATAAAAAAACGTGATTTTCAAAAATTAGATAAAATTCTGAAAAAATTCATACGTATTCAAAAAGATTAACAAATTGTTTTTATATGAACAAAAAGTTAAGTTGCCGGGGAATTTGTTGAACAATTTTTTTTTTATGCATTTGTTAGTAATATTTTGGAGTTATTATTATGTAAAATCAATCTTATCAGCTCCTTCGATATGCTTGATTTTTTTCGAATTTTTATCCCATCGAGAAGTGTTCGCAATTCTCTCTCAATTCTCTGTGAACTCATGGGGGCTCAAGCTGTCCGCTAGGACTCTTAAAGGACTCGAGCGAGGGGGGCAGTGACTACACAGTAAAAAAAAAATTGTGCATTTAACAAACCTTTTTTTGTCCACAAACGTCCACAATTATTTTGTTGTTAATTGTACAAAAATATTCGCCAAATTGACAGACATTTTTGTAAAATGAACAAGCCCTTTTTGTAATATTAACAAGAAAAGAATTGTGGACGTTTGTGGACAAGAAACGTTGGTACCTCTTTTACTGTGTATATATATTGTAACGAAATCAATTAATTTAATGACTCATTTATCGATCGACGCGAGCACAAGGGAACGGAAATGGATCCGCTCGCACCGATCTGGCAATTGAACGTACGATACGAGACTTCGCAACGATCGTAGTTTGATTAACAGTCTTGACTAAGACCTCGAACCGAACGGACGTACCAGGAGAACTTGTTTGGTCATTAAATACCGCCCTTGTTTCTTTTATAATTATTGGTGGTACATTAAATCGCTCGCCTGTAACAATATATAAATGCATCGAACGTACATGTTGATTTAAATTGAATTACACGACAATGGTTATCAGTCTCCCAAATAAATAATAAATGTAATAATGTAACTTGTAAATAATGTAACGAATTTACATCGGATCGCATAACACAAGATTGAGCCGCGAATGAGAATTCCGTATTGACACTCGACATGAGGTCGCTCCTATTTGCAACGAGTAATACTTGACGTACTTCATAAAATATAATAATAGCCTATCGTTTCCGACTACTAATAATTATGTGTATTCGGCACGCATTCGCGGGAACGTTTCAACGAAAAGAAGTTACGAGTTCCGCATTTCGACGGATAAGTGGATTGCAAAACAATTCCGTGGATACTCGAACGTTCGACATGCGAGTATCACTCAACGTTACCTAAATTATAATTTCGCATTTCTAGTAGCACTCTCGTGTCTGTACCGCGGCTTATTTGTAAACCCTCCACCGCCTGGCCACAGGCTGCTCCGACTCCTCGTAGATTTCGTGTTAATTTTTTTTTTCTCTCAAAGCCTAGAAACAGCCTCTCGAAAACGTTCCCCTTGAGTCACATAAACAGTCACTATCTAAACAAATGTAAAAAAAAGCGTCTAACTTTTTTTTTAAACCTATCTCTCGTTGTATAGAGCATGGTCGAAAAATACTTTACATGAACAATATGTCGTGTTATCGTATCGTATCTGATACGAATTAAAGAAATGGTATTTAATTATGTCCATGCTCCATAGAAACAGCCTTTCGAAAACGTTCCCTTTGACTCACATAAACAGTCACTATCCGAGTACATGTAAAAAAAAATCTTCCCACTTTTTTTACCTATCTCTCGTTATAGAGCATAGTCGAAAAATTTTATACGAACAATATGTCATGTTATCGTATCGTATCTGATACGAATTAAAGAAATGGCATTTAATTATGTCTATGCTCCATAGAAACAGCATTTCGAAAACGTTCCCCTTGACTCACACAAACAGTTACTATCCAAATAAATGTAAAAACAAATCTTCCCACTTTTTTTTTACCTATTTCTCGTTATAGAGCATCGTCGAAAAATTTTACATGAATAAATTGTCATGTTATCGTATCGTTTCTGATACGAATTAAATAGATGGTATTTAATTATATCTATGCTTCATAGAAACAGCATTTCGAAAACGTTCCCCTTGACTCACACAAACAGTTACTATCCAAATAAATGTAAAAACAAATCTTCCCACTTTTTTAAACCTATTTCTCGTTGTAGAGCATCGTCGAAAAATTTTACATGAATAAATTGTCATGTTATCGTATCGTTTCTGATACGAATTAAATAGATGGTATTTAATTATGTCTATGCTTCATAGAAACAGCATTTCGAAAACGTTCCCCTTGACTCACACAAACAGTTACTATCCAAATAAATGTAAAAACAAATCTTCCCACTTTTTTTTTACCTATTTCTCGTTATAGAGCATCGTCGAAAAATTTTACATGAATAAATTGTCATGTTATCGTATCGTTTCTGATACGAATTAAATAGATGGTATTTAATTATATCTATGCTTCATAGAAACAGCATTTCGAAAACGTTCCCCTTGACTCACACAAACAGTTACTATCCAAATAAATGTAAAAACAAATCTTCCCACTTTTTTTAACCTATTTCTCGTTATAGAGCATCGTCGAAAAATGTTACATGAATAAATTGTCATGTTATCGTATCGTTTCTGATACGAATTAAATAGATGGTATTTAATTATATCTATGCTTCATAGAAACAGCATTTCGAAAACGTTCCCCTTGACTCACAGAAACAGTTACTATCCAAATAAATGTAAAAACAAATCTTCCCACTTTTTTTTACCTATTTCTCGTTATAGAGCATCGTCGAAAAATTTTACATGAATAAATTGTCATGTTATCGTATCGTTTCTGATACGAATTAAATAGATGGTATTTAATTATGTCTATGCTTCATAGAAACAGCATTTCGAAAACGTTCCCCTTGACTCACACAAACAGTTACTATCTAAATAAATGTAAAAACAAATCTTCCCACTTTTTTTTACCTATCTCTCGTTATAGAGCATAGTCGAAAAATTTTACACGAACAATATGTCATGTTATCGTATCGTATCTGATACGAATTAAATAGATGGTATTTAATTATATCTATGCTTCATAGAAACAGCATTTCGAAAACGTTCCCCTTGACTCACACAAACAGTTACTATCCAAATAAATGTAAAAACAAATCTTCCCACTTTTTTTTTACCTATTTCTCGTTGTAGAGCATCGTCGAAAAATTTTACATGAATAAATTGTCATGTTATCGTATCGTTTCTGATACGAATTAAATAGATGGTATTTAATTATGTCTATGCTCCATAGAAACAGCATTTCGAAAACGTTCCCCTTGACTCACAGAAACAGTTACTATCCAAATAAATGTAAAAACAAATCTTCCCACTTTTTTTTACCTATTTCTCGTTATAGAGCATCGTCGAAAAATTTTACATGAATAAATTGTCATGTTATCGTATCGTTTCTGATACGAATTAAATAGATGGTATTTAATTATATCTATGCTTCATAGAAACAGCATTTCGAAAACGTTCCCCTTGACTCACATAAACAGTCACTATCCAAGTACATGTAAAAAATAATCTTCCCACTTTTTTTCACCTATCTCTCATTATACAGCATAGTCGAAATTTTTTACATGAACACGCATCCGACACCCGGCAAATCCGCTACTTAATCCTAGAAATACTCTCCTCTCCAAACTTTCAGACGTTACTCCTATAAAAATCAGAACACAGGAACTATCCAGAAGATTCGCTGAGATGCAAATAGACAATATAAAACCGCTTTGTTTACAACTCGAACAAAATGTACCACCTAGATTTAAATATCCCATAGATACAACGTACCGACAATTAGAAATAATAAACAATGAAATAGACAACTAAACATTTACTCTTACAAATCAGAAAGAGTTGCATTCACGCAAGCTATGAAACGTCAAAACAACTTTGTAATATTCGTGGCTGAAGGACTGCGGTCGATGGCCAATTGGCAATATGCAATATAGGTAAAAAGAAAAAAGTTTGCAAGGTATAAAAAAAAACTGTCACATGTGATCTATTGTTAATGAACTCACTACTACTACTACTTTTACATGAACAATATGTCGTGTTATCGTATCGTATCTGATACGAATTAAATAGACGGTATTTAATTATGTCTATGCTCCAGAAGTATGCTCACGATAGTGGTGAAAAATGTTCGACGTGAAAAAAAAAAAAAAAATTCCTACGAGTTTTTATTCGTGTTGGAAAAAAGGAACAAAAGGAATTAGAAGATGAATATACGTCAAGTTAATCGGTGAAAAGAATCAAAGGAGGTGGAGATCCGTGGCCCGGAGTGAGACGAAATAATAACGCTGTATCTGAAGCAGCAACCTTTGCCTCTGGGCGGTTCTACCGATACAGAGGTAGTTGCGCGCTCGCGGTGAAGAACGCACTCCTCAATCATCCCGGTAGTGGCCGCGATACGAATCTAAATTCAAAACTTATTCATGGAATTGTTTCAATAATGGGTTTTATCAAGCGTTCCGCCGGAGAGCTTTGTTCTGTAGGTTTCACGCGGGCTCGAATGTGTCGCACTGTGCTGCCCGATAAAAGCGACAACCACGCATTACAGTAGCCTCTCAGTGTGTGCTGCGGGAGAGTAAAAAGGATATTCCCTATTTTCTCGCGAAACGGGAGAGGGCAAGCTATCGTGCGGGTTTTCTTTTCCGGTCGCTTTACACATTTTTTATTTTTTTTTTATTTTTTTTTTTTACTTCTTCATCCCTTTGCTATCGTTATCTCGCATCTTTGTGTCGCACTAAGGCTATACACGAGAAAGAAGACAAGCGGGTGCGAGAGAGGAAAAAAAAAGCTATGAATTATGCAGAGGGAATACAAAGGGCTGCTCGAGAGAAGAGAAAATCCAACGGATCTCGTGTGACATGGAAACTTAATTTGGTCGAGTGCAAGCTGGTGTTCATTTGCAACGCTATACTCGCTATTTAAAAATTACATTACTCTCACTACTATTGATTGAATTCGTTAAATGGAACATTTTCTATTTTTATATTTTTTACAAACTATATATGCATAAAATAAAATGAATTAAAAAATGGGAAGTAATGTGCATTGTCGGTGTTGAAAATTTTTATTCGATGAGATAAAATTTACCGAGCAACGAAGTAAATTTGTGCGCCACTCCGTCCGAATCATTTCGAGGCTTGTGCATTTAATTGCGTGAATTTATTTACACGCATTCGATTACTTCTCGGTATAATAAATGAAGAATTATAATATGACGGAATCGGGTCTATTGCCATTGCCGGCAAAATTTATGCACTGTACTCGCAACAGAAATTAATTGTTTTCGACTTTTCATCGAACACCGCTACCTCGTAGCGTGAAAAAAAAAATGAAAAAGAAAGCTGTCCAAATAAATAACCAAACGATGTTAACACCGCTTCCCGATATTACGGCGTAAATTCAAACGTGTATTATCCCATTCGGATAACTTTTTCGGATCAGATGTCTTTTTGCTACTTGGGTGCTTAAAAATTACATTATTTTCACTTCTATTGATTAATTCCTTAAACGATTCAACATTTCCAATTAAAAAAAACTAATAATAATATAAAATGAAAAAATGGTAAGTAATGGGCATTATCAGCGTCGAAAATTTGAATTCCAAAAGATAAAATTTAGGGAGCAGCAGAGTAAATTTGTACGCCACACCGTCCGAATCATTTCGTGGCTTGCCCATTTAATCGCGCGAATTTATTTACACGCATTCGATTACTTCTCGGTATAATAAATAAAATAGTATAATATGACGGAATTGATTCCATTGCCATTGCCGGCAACATTTATGCTCTGTACTGGCAACAGAAATTAATTGCATTCTATTTTTCATCGAACATCTCGAAAAGAAAAAACAAACAAAGACCAGACGATGTTAACACCGCTCGCCGATATTATGGCGTCAATTCAGACGTCAATTATATTCAGGAGTAAAGTAAATATTGATTTTCTCGGCTCTACCTCATTTAAATGTTCGCTGCGAACATGATATTGCGTCCCGTCGGAGCATTCGAACAAATAATCATTCGTCTCGTGCATCCGCAGTGAATTAATTAGCGAAATCTCCGCCCAACCCAGCCCTGTCCTTTCGTCGCTAAAGTTAATAATGAAAATTGTTCGAAAACAAAAAAAAAAAAAGGTCTCACCTTTATAATCCCGCCGATCCGACACGAGCGTTGTTTTCTGTTGCGTTATCGCGTTTTATCCCACAAACACACACACGAACACAAAATACCCGTCGAAAAGCGGATCTCTGCGTTCTCGTCTTTTCAAAAATATTTGCTAACGATCGAACGAGCGTGTCAACACTCGGTCCCAATTGTCCGACATGGGATTTAACGAACGAATATTTTGGCTTCGCGAGTCACTCGCAATGTCGAAAACCAGTTTTAACGTATCCACGTACACGGATAACTCGACGAAAGCTCGCACTGCGATTCTATTTTTCCCATTGATCAGCCAATCTGCATACAGCTAAACACAAAAAAAAAAAACGTTTCCCATGTCTACATTCATCGTCGCACTTAACTTTTTCACCCTCGTATTATCTTTTCGCCTCTTCTATTATTATCGTTATTATTATTGTTTAAAATAATGATCATCACTCCTCAAAAAAGTAATGATTAAAGTTTTTCACCTCCTCGTTATTTTTTTAAAAATGCTTTATTTTAGTCCTCACTGTTAAAATTATTGTTTAAAGCAACAATTGTCCCTCCTCGAAAAAGTCACCATTAAAGTTTTTCACCACGTCGTTATTTTTTAAAATTATCTATTTTAGTCCTCTCTGTTAAAATTATTCTTTGAAATAATAATTGTCGCTCCTCGAAAAAGTCTCCATTAAAGTTTTTCACCTCCTCGTTTTTTTTTTTAAATTATTTTTTTAGTCTCTTGCTTCGATAAGTATATAACTGTTTAGGCGGGAGTTTTTTTTATCGTCGAAGCCACGAGTCGCCGCGCTCGATTTCCGGTTTTTCCGTGCGGCCGGAGCGATTCACTTGCCGTCAGTGTGCAGAAAAGCAGCAAAGGCCTTATCCGACGTCACCCGTCGACCAGCGTTTCCTGGCTAATGCGGTTCTCTGGTAACACGCGCGCAACCCTTTCCGCGATCGGCCTCTCTCCCTCCCTTGCTCTCTTTTCGTCTCTCGCACCGATAGAATTCGGGAATAGAGTGCACTCAACTCGGCAGCCCCCCCGGACGGTTTGATGAATTCATTCACAGAGCCGCAAGTCTCGCGAACCAAACACACATATATATATGTTTATCGATGAAAACGATTGAGAGCGATCGTTCTTTAATTCACAACGATACAGCGGTACAGTTCGTTGGTTTCCTCTTTTTGTATGGAATTATCCGTTACATCATAAAGCCAAACGCGCACTGAACCGAGAAGCAAGAATCGTTCGGGTTTTGGTTTTATTTTTCAATCGATCGCAAGCGATAAATCGTCGTAACGATTGCATGAAATTTTCCAGTAGCTCGCTCGAAGCTTCCGCCCGTCGAAACTATGTTATTATTATTGTCCTCCTTCCCGATCGCCTCATTTGCATTAACGAACTGATCAATCAACAATCTCCTCGACATTCCTCTTTCGATAATTCATTCTTCATTGATTTTTGTAAGAGAAAAACAAAAATGTTGTCCTTTAGTTTTACGACAATTTATCGGGCTGCCGGATATGTCGAAACTCACGGGGATATTCTTCGAGAGTCAGAGAGATAGGCGCACCAGCCGGTGCACCTGCGGTGTGTATATACGTTTACGAGCTCTCACCAACTTGTCCCGGGCTGGGATATGTGGCGCTAAAGGATTTCCCTAAATCTTCGCAGGGCCGCTGTGGGGTGTATCGTTGAGCCGGTAGAGACTGCGGTGTAGTATTTCTACGTGCAATGTCTGTCTGTGTGTGTGTGTTTCTGTGTGTGCTCGAGGTGTAATCTCGTTGGCAATGCGCACTTCTCTCCCTTCGGTGCAGCGAGCTTGACTATACGAGTCTCATTAACCGTGCTTCGGCGGCGAAGCCCTCGAAACAATTAAATTCATGCCACTCTCGTATTCCCCGACTCATCGCATGAGCGAGCACGCAGCCTGCGAAGAGTTTTTCATCTTTGAATATTTCTGCATTTTTTTGCTTCTCTTTGTCCTTACATCACGACTGTGTTGGAAGCAACGAAAGCCCCTCGTCGCAGGTTCTTTCTTTGAACTTCTATGCTCGGTCACTAATGGTTAATTTGTTATTTTTTTTTTTTGGTTTTTTTATTGATAGGATTTATAAGTGAGATAGTGTAACACTGTCGACGAGTGCGAACTCTCGTGAGGGATCCATTCGGTAAGAGGGTTGTCACAGCTCTCGTGTCTCTGTCGGCTGTTTTATTTTAGTTTTGATTAAGTCTCTACTTTGATCTCGCTATGGAGAGAAACCCACCCCGGCAGTCTCCGTGTCGACGCATGTACGTCCAACCGTGACGGCTGCTCGGCAACTACTGACGCGTTTACGGCGCCTCGAGGCGCGCGCGCGCGCCCGCCTACCGCCGCTGAGCCACCGCAGCGACCTCTCGCGGCCGGCCGGGGAATCTCCCGCAGCGTGCCGGAACGCGCGCCGGGACACGCCGAGTGTCGCCGAGTCGGACCGAGCGCACGACGCGAGATCACGTAGAGGATGACTGCTCGAGCCGAACGTTAACGGGGGGGGGGGGGGGGGGGGGGGGGCAGGACGAGATGGTTTTATACTCGTGCCCTCTCTGAAACTGAAGACCGAGAGGCTCCCTCGACGAACGGAAAAGACCGAGATCGAACGGATCAACCGGCTTCGATTTAACACGGCCGATCCTTCGGGCCTCTGTTATGTATTCCATTAAACTTCCACCGAGCCTGTCTCTATCGTGAATAGTCAAAGCGTAAGCGAGACGACTGTTTGTTATTCAAGCGGCTCGGCCTTTGCAGACTGGAAAATTATTTAAACCGATAAATAATAGAACTGAAACAGCGACGCGGTAGTTTTCGCGTTCGGCTGCGGAACGGGGAGAGAATTTTCACGATAGTTTCATTTATTATTTTCCCTCGGTCAATGAAACCAAAAAATAAAGAAACAAAAAACGTAACGTGAAAAATTGAATCGTTCAAAGGCCCGCTAATTACTCAAAGCGACGACCTAATCGACGAGGATTTATTCGAGGTCTCCTCCCATCGAGTTTATCGGGAATCGATTATTCCTTTCTTCGATAATCTAAAAGTCAAAGCGTGAAAAAAAAAAAAAACATCGTTAAAAATTGGATGTGTGAAGCGACATGTAATTTGGTTACTGAGTGGAGAATCTCGCCGGTTCCGGGTATAGAATTTCGGATGGAAGGGTATATTATCGTGGCGATCGCAGTCCCGGCTTCTTCCCGTTCCAATCGTCGAGTAACCATCGGTGAATCGGGGAGGCGCGCTCGTAAGGTAAACGTCCCAATGGCCGAACAAAGCGTGCGTGCAAGAGAGACGGTGATACGATTTTTCACGCATGTCCGGGGACTGGGACTGCTTACGTGTCCGGCCATTCGTACTTTTGCCTTACAACGTAGGAGGATAGGACGGCCAGACCTCCGGACCCGGACCTTGCCCGATGGATTTAATGGGAATGAATGTCATTATCTCCTTTTGTGCACCCAGAACCAGCGCGGACAGGCAGCCGGGTACAGCCTCGCGCGACCGGCCGCTACAACGCGGTGGGGAAGGAGAAGCCCTAGAGTAGGCGGAGCTCATTCACGCGCGGGACGTCGCTCGTTCGCTTTTGCGGTGTGCACGGTTAAAGATTCCGAGACCGGCCCGGGGAGGGGAACCGATCTCTCGAGTACGCTACAGAGAAAAGAGACTGGCGCGGAGCGGGACCGAAAAGGAATCCCGAGACCAAAAACCCTCTTTATTTCCGTGGATGCTGCGCGGCACGCGGCCCCTCGAATGATTTTTGTACTCTTTCACACAGGTGCACCGCGGCGAGGGAAAGGGGGGGGGGGGGGCGGCTTAATCAAAAGAGCGGACGCGGGAAGACAGTTGGCGAACGGGGCGCAAACCGAGAATGAAGCAACGGCGAGGGACGGCCGGGCTTCTTCACGGTCCCGGAATGAATTTAATGAGAATAGAATGTCATTATATTCCTCGCGGGCGCGTTGTGCGCTTTACGGGACCGGCTCTTAATCGGGGACTCTCCGAGCGCAAGACAACGAGGACGGGAATAGACTCGCAGCGCAAATAATCCGAGATTTCTGTTGCCGGGGACTTGACTTACGTAAAAATTTGACGAATCTCTAAATTAGACTCATTTAAAATTAAAAAAAAATTCATTTCAATTATTTGTCATTGTCGACAACACTGAGTACTAGGCGAGAAGCAAATTTGATCGCGCAGCGTGAAAAGTTACGTTGTTCCACGTAATGCCGAGTTTTCTTTTCGCCGCGCGGCGCATGAATTCTCTTTTCTCCCTTCGTCGTGTTAACGATTTTAGTGTTTCATTTCAAACCACATTCGAGGATATTTTTTTCCCGTTACATTATCACCTCACACTTCTCCTCGTGCACGTGACGTGCATGTTCTGTTATGCACAATCGTTGAAAGAAAAAAGAAAATAAAGAAAGAGAAAAAATTGAAAACGTTCGAACGAGCAGACTCTCGAGAAATTTTTATTTCCACCCGTTGAACACGCCGTCGGTATAATTGACGAGGGTAGCTTGAACCCCATCGCTTACAGCGGTCGTCTCGATCCGTGTAACCCGCACGTACGTAGCCTCGCTCCTTCGATGTACGATTATTCTTCCACCGGACCTTTTCTTCCATGTCTCGCTCGTCGCCGCGAACAAATCCTACTTCCGAGAAGCGTAAGGGCGTATCTCGCCGCTCCTAGCGAGCGGCACGGCTCATCCGTACGCCCTCGCTTTCGCGGACAGTCGATTTACGGAGGAATTTAACGGCGAAGAATACGATCGTCGAGTTTCGCTTTCCGCGTCCAGAATTAAGACGGAGGGCACGAGAAATAAATATAACCGAGACAGGACCCTCGAGATGTATATCACGCGAGGACAGAGCCGGAGTGAGCGAACGAGTTTTCCTTACAGCGCTTATTCGAGGGTGCAGGAGCTCGGCGAAGGGACGAAGGGAAATGCGAGACTCGATTGTTATTAGACGTCTCCATAGGTTCGCCGCCGCCGCTCGCCGGAGCAGCACATACATAGCCCCGGTGTACACTGCGACGGTGTTCCAGTAGCAGTTATATGCCCGGGGATTAAGTTTATATCAGATGATACGAGACTCGACCCCGACTCTTCAACCCACCCCCCCCCTCTCACCCCCGCCCACGCCACCCTCACCTTTCGCTCTCGCCATTCCCGACCCGACGTCGCGCGCCCCTCTGCAGCGCTGCGCTCCACCCTGGAATTGAATGTAGCCGGAGATACTATCGTGTCCCAGGATTGTTACCTCCTCGCTTCTTCTGCGGACCCTGCATCGAACCTCTCCGACCTTACCCCGTTCTTCTCCCATGTATATGTATATGTATATGTATATGTATATGTATATGTATATGTATATGTATATGTATATGTATATGTATATGTATATGTATATGTATATGTATATGTATATGTATATGTATATGTATATGTATATGTATATGTATATGTATATGTATATGTATATGTATATGTATATGTATATGTATATGTATATGTATATGTATATGTATATGTATATGTATATGTATATGTATATGTATATGTATATGTATATGTATATGTATATGTATATGTATATGTATATGTATATGTATATGTATATGTATATGTATATGTAGGAGCGGGGTAAAATGGGAGAGTGGGGCAAAAAGGGGGCATTCGAAAATGATTGAAAAATTAAGTTTTGGCCCACAGTTCCATTTTGCCCCGCTCTCTCCTACAGCAGAAGCTCGATTAACCGGGATGCTCGGGACCGAAGAGTCTCCGGATAATCGAAATCCCGGTTAATTCGAACTACACAGGGAAAGTATACAAGTCAATGATGGCTAATGATACAACTTTATTTCGACTAGTTACAATGACATTTAGTACAACTTGCACTTAATTGTTAAAGTATGAACTAGAATGTAAAACTTTTGACCTTTTTTTTCATTAATAGTACGTAAGCTAGTATTTTTTTGGAAGTACTCAGTACTTTGATTTGCTCCGTACATAAAAAAAAAGAAAAAAAAAATCCTAGGAAGACGCACGGTTAATCCGGTTTCTACTGTATATGTATATATATGTATGTACATCGCTACACACTTCGGAAGACCGTACCGGTATCGGCGATAGTGGGTGAAAGATACAGCGACGACGAATGAAAATCTTCCGCAATCAAGAGATACGTGCAGTGGAATGTATGGGAGGGTGTTAGCTTCGTGGACAACGACGGGGAGCCTGTTAATACAATTCCGGAACGCACTTCTCTCGGTTTCGCGAATCGACGGGAAACACACTCTGGAGATAATGTAAGCCCGAGATGGTGTACTCTTGCCCCCCCCCCCCCCCCCCCCCCCCCCCATATCCGCCTTCTGATCCGATACACCACGAGAGATTGTGGAGAAATTGTAGCTCCGGGTCTACTGTATCGATGACTTTGTGCTGGACCCGTTATATCTTATGTACACCATCGGACAACACTGGCCGAAAATCCTTTGAGATACAATCAGGGTGCGATAGGGTTATTCGACGACCTCTTGGGGCGAATAAAAAGGCACGGTGGATAGTGGGCGAGTTTGGGAGATACAATAGAGAACCTTAAGGGAGGGGTCCTGCTTTACAAGTTCTCAAAAAAGCGTTTTTCAAGCATTTTTTTTTAGGAGCAAAACAAGTGAGCCCTGTGAATTTAGAGGTATGTTTTAATGTATATAATGTATATTTGAACAGTACGAAGAAATTTGTTTTATCACAAAACGAAAAAGTACTGCATAGTTATTGGTCTAGTGCATAGTTATTGGTTATCATTTTTCTAAATTGGCGGCAGTGATAACAAAAAAAAACTAAACGACGTCGACTTAAACCAAAGCTCATTTTTTTCAGTACTATATTCTCTTCTATGTGAACCTATAGTTAAAGTTGTTTGTTCTTTCTCAAAAACATATTTTTTATTGAATCCTGAATGAAATTATGATTTTTCGATTTTTTTTTGTTTTCCCAAGGTTCGCGTAGAAGAAAAATATGTAACAATTGAAAATGTATTTGATTTTTTGTTTCGGTCAAGAATTACGAGCTGCATCTTTCCCGCCAATTCAAAACTACAGTGCAGTAAATCAGCCAATAACTATGCAGTAATTCTTTGTTTTGGGTTAAATCATTTTTTGTGTTAAACCCCTTTTGTCGTACAGTTTAGATATACATTAAAATACATCTCTAAGCTCACTGAGCTCACTTGTATTTTCCCTCCTAAAAAAATTTCTGAAAAAGCTTTTTTAGGCCTTGAAGAACGGGAACCCCTCCTCTCCCCCCCCCCCCCCCCCCTTAAGGCGGTACACGACTGTCAGTAGCATATGGTGGGAATTTTGATTCGTTGACTCTTTGACGCACGACTTGTCACAGGTGATACACCTCTTTGAATTCAGAAAAAATGCATTAATAACCAACTGACGTATTTGAAACTTAATATTAAAAAAAAAAAAATGTATGCTTCAAAGAGGTAATAAATGGGTGCAAGGTAATTTTGAAAAATGTTATTACGCCATGTTTTTATACCCTACATTGTTTAAACAACGCTATAAAAAATAAAGGGACAAAGAAGTCCACAGTTTTTGATTAAAAAAAAGTGATTACGTTTCACCGAACAATTTCGTCCTTTTTGGAGGTTTGGAATTGGCGACGCGTAACAATTTATATTTAACAGGAAAAGAAAACATGCATTCGGAAAATTAATTTGCCTGACGGATTCCATCGCGAGTAAATATTTATTTGAATAAAATAAATATCAATTTGCGGAACGAGTGACGAATGAAAAAAATTTCGAATTTTAATCAAATTCTTATTTATTTGGTGAACGAGCGTTGAATGAAAAAAAAAATCCGATTGTGTAAATCGCACGACGCTTTTTGATTGTTACTTTTCCTGTGTGTACCGTCGAAATGCAACGGTCAACAAATCTCAACGAGTCATACAAAGGTATACTATAAACGACTCTATCGATAATCGATTAAAGATAAATCAGTGAAAAAAAAAAAGAAAAAAGAAAGAAAAATACGCGTCGAGCTCAAATTACCGTTAAAGGAGCGACAAAAGTAAAGAGCGTGTGCATTCTCGTGCATAAATCGAGAAAAACAATCGCGAGAATTCGTTCGAAATGGCGATCATTCTCATAGCATCCAATATCTCTTAGATTCCCCGATATACGGCAGAGAGCGATCGGGTCTGGCCTCATCGAGTTTGTTCACTCCGTCGAGAAAATTCCAGCTGCATTGCTGCAAAACGTAAATCGCCAAGTATCTCAAAACGCGACGCGGCGCCTCAAAAGAGAGATTGGACAGATCGAGTGGTTCGTATAACGTCAGGTGCCACTCGGCACGGAATCTGACTCCTTTACGCGGTGCGCTATATGCATTTCCATCATCCGTTCGCTTTGCGAGAGCCGAGTGAGTAGAGTAAAAAAGAAAAAAAAACTGCTGGCTCGCCGAGTGAGGAGGAAGCGCGCCAAAAGTAGGCGGCGAAGTGTGCATCTCCCGAGACGCCCCTGCCGCTATTCTGTTGACGTCGTAAACAAGGGACATCAAAGAGTAAGTGTAATAAATGCACTCCGTGCACCCCGCGCATGCGCGAGCTTCGCGTTACCTTCTTCGCTCGCCAGCCCGGCCAGAGACGCGCCCTTCGTCCTCTTCCACCTTCGTGCCCGCTTCCTTTACCCTTCGTTCCCTTCAACCCGCGCGCATTTCCACACGACCCTTCGTCATTCGTATAACTAATCGCAGCCCGGCGCGTCTTTTCGCGACACTCACAATCTTTTTATCGCCCTCCCACCCTCCGCGCGGGCTCGAAGGCTGCGCGACTGACTTTTCTTCACCGCGAGAAAGTTGACGACGGATTCACCGCAACTTGCGAGCTTTATCTATAGCGCCTCGGTTGAAATGCTCGCAGCTGCTCGGGCGTTCGAGACGATCTCGTTCGGGCCGACTTGGCTTATGCTAGTTACGTACGTGCCACGCGAGGAGAGACCGACCAACCCGGACCGCTCCCTCCGCGGTGCTGAGAGAAACTTTTACGAAGCGCAAATCCTAACAACCCGGTTCGTTCGTTCATCACTCGACGACGAGGCTCCTTACCCGGAATATCAAAGTTCGTTTACACGCGGGGAGGAGAGGCGTTTCGCATGGATTCTGCAAAGAGAGGCTGGAGAGGGGGTTCCCTCATGCGTAGGGTAATAGCGGTAAATATGGACCACCTCGAGCAGCACGTGAATTAATTATGTATCGTCATATTCGCCACTTTCGCCCTGTCGTCTTGCGCTGAGGCCTGACGAGGCCCCGACAAGGTCTTTTCAGAACTTTATCACTTCTAGAGCGGTAAATATAGACAACCTCGATCAGCACGTAAATTAATTATGTATCGTCATATTCGCCACTTTCGCCCTGTCGTCTTGCGATGGCACCTGACGAGGCCCTGACAAGGTCTTTTCAGAACTTTATCGCTTCTAGAGCGGTAAATATGGACCACCTCGATCAGCACGTAAATTAATTATGTATCGTCATATTCGCCACTTTCGCCCTATCGTCTTGCGTTGAGGCACGACGAGGTCCTGACAAGGTCTTTTCAGAACTTTATCGCTTCTAGAGCGGTAAATATGGACCACCTCGAGCAGCACGTGAATTAATTATGTATCGTCATATTCGCCACTTTCGCCCTGTCGTCTTGCGTTGAGGCCTGACGAGGCCCCGACAAGGTCTTTTCAGAACTTTATCGCTTCTAGAGAGGTAAATATAGGCCACCTCGATCAGCACGTGAATTAATTATGTATCGTCATATTCGCCACTTTCGCCCTGTCGTCTTGCGTTGAGGCCTGACGAGGCCCCGATAAGGTCCTTTCAGGACATCATCACTTCGAGAGCGGTCAATATGGACCACCTCGATCAGCACGTGAATCAATTATGTATCGCCATATTCGCCACTTTCGCCCTGTCGTCTTGCGTTGAGGCCTGACGAGGCCCCGACATGGTCTTTTCAGAACTTTATCGCTTCTAGAGAGGTAAATATAGGCCACCTCGATCAGCACGTGAATTAATTATGTATCGTCATATTCGCCACTTTCGCCCTGTCGTATTGCGTCGGACCCTGACGAGGCCCTGACAAGGTCTTTTCAGGACTTTATCGCTTCGAAAGCAGTAAATATGGACCACCTCGATCAGCACGTGAATTAATTATGTATCGTCATATTCGCCACTTTCGCCCTATCGTCTTGCGTTGAGGCCTGACGAGGCCCCGACAAGGTCTTTTCAGAACTTTATCGCTTCTAGAGCGGTAAATATGGACCACCTCGATCAGCACGTGAATCAATTATGTATCGTCATATTCGCCACTTTCGCCCCATCGTCTTGCGTTGAGGCCTGATGAGGCCCTGACAAGGTCTTTTCAGGACTTTATCGCTTCTAGAGCGGTAAATATGGACCACCTCGATCGGCACGTAAATTAATTATGTATCGTCATATTCGCCACTTTCGCCCTATCGTCTTGCGTTGAGGCACGACGAGGTCCTGACAAGGTCTTTTCAGAACTTTATCGCTTCTAGAGCGGTAAATATGGACCACCTCGAGCAGCACGTGAATTAATTATGTATCGTCATATTCGCCACTTTCGCCCTGTCGTCTTGCGCTGAGGCCTGACGAGGCCCTGACAGAGTCTTTTCAGAACCATATCACTTTTAATTGTCTAGGGTGCAAGCCTCGATCGTAGCACAGTGCGAGGCCGAATGCACGCGGGAATCAAAGCGGCACTGGGATTAAATTCATAGCGTGACGAAACGCTCGACGAATGACATATCGTTCCGGCGAATCGCGGCTAGAATGATCGCTGATCAGTAACGACGGGTGCTTCGAATATCGATCACAGGACCGCCCGCGCACGATGACCGATTCGCCTGTGCGAGAAACTACGATAGCATCGACGGTTCATCCATGTTATCGAAGCTCGGGACGCCCGTGGCCTTCGCCGGTTGCGCGGATGCAAAGTCATGGCGGATATTTAGCATTGGACCAAATACGGGAAACAGCCAGAAACACGATGCCCATAAATGTGTAATTCTAATTAAATGGCAATTTGAACTGCCAGCATTGCGAGATCGGGGAGAAACAGCTGGGCGAAACTGTACAGGTCTACCGATGTAATTAGAGGATATTTCGACGTTGAAACGGTTGCGCGGATTATACGGTAATAGTTGTTATTAAAATTTTCGATGCTTTACCCCGAATCGGCATGAAGGACGGTAGTTCAGTAATCATGTGTAGGCCACTCGCGCGAGCTGCAGACGCGTTAATTGCAGCGGATATAACACCATCGGTTGAACCTATTTGTTCATCGAATCGTGATCGCTCCATTAACGCGGTAAGGCCGCTCACGCATTATAAGGGCGAAAAAAAATGTAGCGAAGGCAATGTAGTGAAGTATCCAAGGTTGCTTGGATCTGAAGCTCGAGGCCGTTTCACGAACAACGACTCTTCGTTGTTCGTGAAACGGCCTCGAGCCTCTTTTCTTTTTCTCTCTAGAAAAAGAAAGGAGTTATTGTGTTCACGAAAATTTGTGGTCCGGAACAATTTTTCGTATCCTTTGTTTTCGCAAAATGGAAACTTTTTTGCCCACTCATGACGAATCGGCCGCTTATTTTTCTCTCAACTCGGTATGTACCCCGCGAAAACCATCGACACCACATGATTTTTGTTATTTCAGGAATGATCCATGTATTCGGGCGTTCTGATTGATTAGTACTAAACCTATACACACACACACACACACACATATATATATATATATATATATATATATATATATATATATATATATATATAATACAGATCTATGTAGTTTCTCGGGAGTATTGAATGGCGAAGTTTTTTGCCTCTTGGATACGCAAGGTACATGATTGAATGATCCCCGTAGTGAACAAACGACGTCAGAGTTGAATTTTCGATGAGACATGGGGGAGGGCGAGGTGAGAGCGAGGAGGGCGGGAAATATACCAAATCACGATGTTATATCCGAAATAAATATCACCGATGGAGTTGTTACGGCGGTACATGGAGGGGATGGTTACATAGGGAAAAGAGAGTGTTGCTGCTCGATGGATGAATCGTTTGGGAGGGCATGGTACATAATATATATTTATATATATGCAATATATATATGTACACAGACGGGTACATATTTCAGAATGCATAACACCGTATACGAATCGAGCGAAGCGACTCTCTGCCTGGGCAAATCATAAATCACATTCCCATCGTAAATCGCACTCCGCTGATCTCTCGCATTGACCTGCCGTTACATCCTTCCTATCATTTTCCGCTTTTGATGTATGCATTCCAGAGCTAGAGGCGAGTCGAACGAAACCCCTTCACGACTATCCGAACAGTTCGACATTGGACACCCCCCCCCCCCCCCCCCCCCCCCCACTATCCCGCACTCTCGTTTCGTACAGCACGTTTGTACTTTACCGCCAAAGTTTACCAAGTTAAAATCTCGGCGCCCGCGATATCCACTTTGGTATAATAGATAGAGAAAAGAGGAGAACCGTCCCATCGATTCCCTTCTTTCTTTTTCTTGACAAAACAAGCAGTTCATTCATTCATTTTCTGTGACGAAAAACAAAAGTTGAACATAAAAATTTTCGTATCGCTTCCTCGTCATATCACTTTATTCGCAAAGCTAGTTCTATGAGAGAGAATTTTCTGTATTTTTCACATCGGCATAGAGGAAGCTTTGCGAATAAAGGGATTTTATGCAGAAGCGATATGAAAATTTCAATTTTCAACTTTTTTTAACGTCAACGTGTCGTGCTTGACTTTTAGGCAAAACGACTGTCCCATTCAGGTACAGCGCGAAAAAATAAGTGGAAAAAATATGCCAACGTCGCTCTTGACTTTTGGTCAAAATTCATGTCAAAATCTATGCTCGACGCGAACAAATACGCTTCGGATGTTTTTTTCATGCGCTTCGGATGTTTTTTTAACGTTCGATTTTTTTATTCAAGAAATCGGTTCCGTTTTATCTACTTTTTTCAACCCCGTCATATCCATCACGCTCTATACTTCCTGCCGTAGAACACGATAGGCAACAGGATTTTTCCGCGACGCCATCGGGAAGCAGAGAGAAAATTCGCAAAATCACTAATTTTTTTGCAACATCAGTTAAAAAAAATTCCCGTTAAACTTTTTTCGTTAGTCGTCATTCCACGCCAAGTTCTTCACGCTGATCACGAATCTACCACTTATTTTGTTTATAGATGAATACGTAATACGAAAACTTGCGTCGAATGTGAAGATTGCATTTTTCGTAACATTTTAAAAAATTAAAAATTACATAAAATTTAAACGGTTCGATCGATTTTTCCCAAATTTAATAGGGCTCATCCGGCGATCATATTTCATCTGTGTACACATTTTTTGCCGGATAGCTAAAAACATTGTAAAAGTCAGAGCGCGGACGGAGATTTGAAAAAACTAAAAATCGCTAACAAAAAAAAACTGCAAATTTTTTATGAAATTTTGCAGAAATATTAACTATTAACCATACATATTATATGTGAAATTACCGTTTGATCGGTCGACGCATTCTCGAATTATAGCGGTTTGAGTCTGTCATGTCTGATTCATACACAACCACACACACAAACATACATCCAGACAGTTTGTCTAAATGCAAACATTCTGAACACGTTTTCATTGAAATCTCGAAAAAAGTGTTTTTCACAAAAACAAAACTTCGTCTGTGAAGAAGCAAAAACTATGTTTTTTGTTGCGAAAAGTGTTTTTCCCCATCTTAAATGTCGATGATAAAAATCACGGTCGCAAGGGATTGGGAATTATGCGCGGACCCTCTCTATACGTTTGACCGAGATATTTTTCAATAAAACGCATAACTGGCTCGAACAGTATCGGTTGGAAGCAGCCGCATTCCGGGCCCACGAGTTTCCTCGGATGAAACCCCTGCCGCTTGTTTCTCATCCCTTATCAAAGTCCGACGAGTTTCGCCTTTGAAATTTCACGTGGAACGCCGGCTCCAAGACAGGACTATCGATCCGTCTCCCTCAATACTATTATATATATTATATATACGTTTGTATATATATATATATATATCTCCGATCGTCACTGTACACGTATGCTACAAGATAATCGTTCGACATGAAAGTCCACGGACAACTGGTTAGCGATATGAGGCAGTTTGGATCGGAAGATCGAATTTCCACGGCCCGGAAGATCACTGCCGCGGAGCTACAATCTCCGGTTAATGTCAATGTTACCTTATCCTCCCATCCGTATGTTATCCTCGCATGCCGCGAACAGAGTTCGAACGACGCCGAGCGCCGGGAGGTAAGGGCGCGCTGGCACACAGATTAATGCATCGATACCGCAGGCCCTTAGTGATGTACCTGTCGGAGCGTTTAATTAAGGGACCATTAAGAGTAGATATCAATCCGGGAGTGTATACATGTATATATATATATAGGGGAAACCGGGGCAAAACGGAGACATGGGGCAAAATGAGGACATGAAATGTCATATCGACGTGGGGCAAAATAGGGTAATAATGAAGCTAATAAAAGTTTGCTGCAAGTCAAATCGAAGGATATCCCGTTTTGCCCCAGATGGTTTTTTTAATATCCTTTCAAAACCGATGCCAGTACAATTTTGGTGTGAAAAACAATGGATCTATGTTTTCGGTATCGTTCACTGAGAAAAACTTATATAGTAAATAGTTCCCAGAGGGGACGTCTAAATTTTATGGTAACGACAATGCCCAAAAATTATAGTTGTAACTATAATTATAGTTTAATCGATTGAGTATATACTATCACAAACTATCTATATAGACGTCCCCTCTGGGAACTATTCCGTATAGTAGGAAATAGCATCCTTTTTCTCAGTGTTGTAGCAGGTTTTATTGTTTGGCATCCTATATATGTACGGAAGAGCAGGGTAAAATGGGACAGTGGGCCAAAACGGGACGGTGTGGCAAAACGCAATATTCCAATAATTTTTGGTTAGGAGAGTGGGACAAAATGGGGCAGAAAATTCGGCTGTATCGATGGGGCAGAATGGGGCATCCGCAAATGATTGAAAAATTGCGTTTTGGCCCACTGTTCCATATTGCCCCGCTCCCCCCTACATACATGCTTATACGATATCCCGGACTATACATACTCATCTTACCTACCCGATCGCGCCTCGTCGATCCCGACGAGATATCTCAGAGCCGCGACAAGTGCAGACGCTGCCGCAGCTCTGCGAAGGAAACCCAACGTCGATCGATCGATCGAGGATGAACACGGGACTCGAAACGAGACGTCGGATTATCTTTTGACTCCGACCGGCAGTCCCCTCCTCGCGAGTCTCTACGGTCCAAAACTAATTTTGGTACTGAATCGCTACGTAGAGCGTCCGAAGAAAAATCGTAATTTTCCTCAAAATTTACTCGTCCATAACAGTGGACGCAGCCGTAGGTTAATATTTCTCGGTATCGCAATAGCTGCAACTCGACCGAGACGGTTCTCGGCGGTTTCGAGGCTTCGATACAATGCCCGCAACTGGAAGACTGAGGGGGCGTGCGGCGGTGCGGAGGAGGGAGCGCGATGGCGAACATAATCGGGGTGAAGAGCACGAACGATGGAAGGCGAGGAACACCGGGGAAACTCGCGCTCGCGGCTACTAGATTGTTTGAATTTGTTCCCGATGAGCACACCGAGTTAAAGCGCCACTGCCCGCTCCTGTGCGACAAGCACACCGGGCGGCCGGAGAGCCCCGAACTGCACTGAACACCGTGAGCTCTCTTCCCCAGGTATCAATTAAGGCTCCCTCACGCATGAGGTACCGTAAAGTCCGGTGTGCCTGCGGTACTATCCGCTGAACCACCTCGTTCGTTCGTTCCCGGGACACCGAGCAGAGAAGAGGCAATGGGATCCGGTCAGTCGGATTCCCCGGACAACGTGTAATTCCCGAAAACGCGGTCGGGGAAAACGCGAGTCGCGGGTCGTCGGGTCACCGCCGCCGTAATACTCGTGATTTGCCACGACCTCGACCAAATTGTTATATTCGCGAGCACATACGCGATACCTGTTCACGAAACGGGGGGAACTACGTTTCTCCTGAGTTTGATCTATAATCACTGAAAACTCCTATCGAGCCCGTATTCTCTTTCGTAAGGGAATTTACATCCGATATAGATATTCCCTTTACCCACGCGATCCACCTTAGAGTTACGGACTAAAAAAATAATAATAATAATTCCAAACAATTACAATTTTTTCAATAGTTCTAGAACTGAAGAGCGAAGACACCGAATTGCTCGCTTCACGATTAAACGCACGACACTCATGGTTTTCTGTTGAGTCTTTGGACTAAATCGCTCCGCGTGTTCCGTCGAGGGATTGACTCCGAAATTGATAATGTACTGTAATCATAGTGATAATAATTACACAACGTGCTCGACGCTGCGAGGGGTGACGAGAGGCAGGGATTGCGGTTTCCTATCGTCTCCGGCCAGACAATACCACTTATGGTGTAATTGCATTAACGAAGCCAATGCAAATTTACAGTGTGATCGGCGGAGGTGCACAAGGGGCGGAAAGGGAGCGGCGAACGTTGTCGCGACACAGAGAGGGCCCCGACGAGGGAAGCGTGAGCTACGCACGGGGAGAGGGTACCGCGGGGGGGGGGGGGGGGGGGCGAGAGGAATCTGAATATGGGTACATAGGTCCGGGTAATATCCTCGACGAGACTGTGATGTATCCGTGAGAGAGGAACGTCCGCCGTGGCGTAAGGTGTCGATATCGGGTATCGCTGCCGTCCTCCGGTTGTGGGGACTGGAACAACCCCTCCGGGCGTGTACACTAGCCCGAGCCTCACTGGTACGAACTCTGTGCAATGCCCGATCGGCCTACGGTACAGTGTCGAGGCCCTCGGCGTATTATACCAGAATGATGTCAGGAGGTTCAGTTAATCAATACACTTACGCAACAAGGGGTTCTGTATTCGTCATTGTGTAACGGTACACAAACTGCCAGCGGTCGAAGTGAGGATTGGCGAAGCAGAGATTCGAAAATGTCATGCTCTAAAATACTTTTTTGTAACACGTGCACGAAAAGTTCCACTTTTCGTGCCTGTAAAGTGTGGCGAAAGTGGCGCTTTCTAGCAGAGGATGCGCGAAAAGTGCGGTAGATACTAATTTTACACACTAGTTTGTTTTTCGCACACTTTTTTCACACGCTAGTTTCTTTTCGCACATTTTTTTCACACTCTAGCTACTTTTGCGCACATTTTTTTAACACTCTAGTTACTTTCGCGCACACTTATCTGGCACTGTTGGTCTTTTTCTGCACGCACTTTACAGGCACGAAAACCGGAAATTTTTGTGCACTTGTCACAAAAAGTTGTAAGCGATACTTGTACGAAAAAACGGTCTTTCGACGAAGGTTGTGAAATTGGCTGCACGAGCAGGATCCTCTGCTAGAAAGCGCTACTTTCGCCACACTCTACAGGCACGAAAAACGGGACTTTTCGTGCACGTGTTACGAAAAACTTTATTTCACTCGGTGGGAAAGTGGGGTTTTTCGCACCCTGCGAAGCGTGCGAAAAACCCCATTTTCCCACCTTGTGAAATAAAATGATGTTCGATACTCGTGCGAAAAACGTTTTCTGAACTCGTGTGATTGCAACACTCGCCTTCGGCTCGTGCTGCAAACTCACACTCGACGGAAATAGTACATTAGTCCACGAGGGCGAAAAACGTTCTTCTAACGAGTGTGGGTTTGCAGCACGAGCCGAAGGCGAGTGCTGTAATCACACGAGTTAGAAAAAGTGATTCGCACGAGGGATGTACGACATTTTTCATCACAAGTGCGTAAAACCGCCATTTTCGCACCTTGTGATGAAAAATTTCGTACATCCCTCGTGCGAAACACTTTTTCGCTCTCGTGGAGTAATGTACTATTTCGCACTCGTATCGAAATGTACTATTTTCTAACGAGTGTGAGTTTGCAGTACGAGCCGAAGGCGAATGTTGCAATCCCACAAGTTCAGAAAACGTATTCGCACGAGTATCGAACAAAATTTTATTTGACAAGCTGTGAAAATGGGGGTTTTCGCGCGTGAAGCGTGCGCAAAAACCGCTATTTTCTCACCGAGTGAAAGAAAGTATTATTAGATAATATTTAAGTTGTAATTTACGGTGTACACTGATAAAAAAAAACAATTCAATGGACGTTCAAATTAATATTTAGTTGTTGAAAAAAAATATATATTACAATGCCACAAGAATATTTTGGTTAAATTATTTAAAAAAATTGTTACACTAACCCATCTTTTAGCCATACCAATTAAATATTTATTTAAACAACCTTTTAATCCAACCTTTTCTTCTTCTTGGCTTATTTTTGTATTGTAACGTGGAGTTTTTAACGCGCGTTGCAATTTCCCCTCTTTCGGCGTCGCTCATTGTTAGCCCAGCCAACAAGCGCGGAATGCGAGAGGTTCTTAGAGACAAAATTTAGTGAAAAAGTGATTGTGAATCCGATTCGTCGAGTCGACGGGACGCCAGTAGGCGAAATAGAATTGTTATTAATTATATTTAAGACGGTATTTTCGAGTACCTCAACGGAGAAGCCGCCCATCGGAACTGGAACTGTCCAGCAAGGTGTTTTATACCCCCGCGATTGAAAAATATCGATAGCGGGGTCTCAGCCACCCCGCCACCGTCTTAGAGGATTGTAGCCTGATTGGTCGGAGTGCAACTTCGAAGAAGCAGAAGCTGTGCTGCTTTCTGACCCCGCCGGCAGGATTCAAGAGGACATCGTTGTCACGAGGCATCGCTCGTTATCGCCGCAAGGTTCGTCATTCTTTTCGCCGATAAAATCACCCGCGACGAGCCAAACATCAAACACGCAAGGACAGCGATCGTCGGCTGTCCCTTCGAAGACGTTCGAAGATTTGCCCACGAGACGCGCGAGGCGTCCCTCGCGCGCCCATCCCGTTTCCGAAATTCGACCAGCGAACCAGCCGATCATCACTTGTTGTCTGCATGACGTGTTGTTGGGACGTCGTGTAATCGTGTGGAAATTGTAAATCGTCGAAAAGTCGTTGTACGCTGTTCAATCTCTCCCGAAAGATCATCTTTATCGAAGTGTGATAAATTCCTGGAGGTGCTACTATATGGATTGTAGTTTTCCGCG
The DNA here is from genome assembly GCA_958510785.1 of Exephanes ischioxanthus. NCBI lineage: Eukaryota > Metazoa > Arthropoda > Insecta > Hymenoptera > Ichneumonidae > Exephanes > Exephanes ischioxanthus. Next base: position 15,926,706 of record OY294019.1, read on the forward strand.
TTAAAATTACTAGTTAGTGTACGTTTGAATTCGCATAACAAGTCCGGTCGATTCGACGACGGGACGTTGTCCTTCGATTTGTAGTTTTGCGAAAAATTGTCAACCGTTTAGTATCGTTTTTTTAGTCTCGCGATTAATTTATTTCTC